>SWBL01000052.1:0-189656 GCA_024195585.1 Aureobasidium sp. EXF-3400
GTCACCCACCGTAGTACTAATCTGCCGTTCAACTGCTTATGTATGGCAGAGCGGACGGGATGCCCAGTTTTCAGCTGACTGTGGCCGTATGTGCTTGACACTGAATTCTAAGGTGAAATATTGTAAAGAAGCATAATCCAATGCTTACAGACGAACTGCGTGTTGAAAGCTCTCCGTTCCCGATCGGAACCCCGCCCCATCAACGCTTCATCAATATTATTCTTCCTCCTCCAACCACGAGTGTCTCGCTTCACGCTCTGTAGCAACCGAGGCTCACAATGGTGGCCCAGAGGTGAAAGCTTCTATTCATCACGCGAAAGTCGAGTTCTGTGGCTGGTTCAATGCGCGTCTTGCAGACACCGCTCGGATGGACCGTATACAACTGACCCGGAGGACTTGTCCGACATCTGGGAGAATAGCCGCTCCGATCCTGACGAAGACAACAGACAGTCGGGTCATGGGACTCACTACGATGTCCAGCCCGAACAGACCTTCTCCTCATCTCGTCCTAGCGTCCACCCACTCTCCAACTCCTCGGAAGCACCGAGCGAGGCATAACAGTGGACCGCACAATGCTTTTTCAACACAAGGCCGGCCAGAAGAAGCTTGTCAGCCATCAAGCGGTTCGAACGCTAGGCACCGCGCTGCGCCAGATGTACAGAAAAGACCACCGGATGCGTCCATGCGACTATAGAGGGGTAGCCCATTTGATCGATAGCGGTCCCGTCTTAGAGCAAATTTGTCAATTAAGTGTGGCGAGCTGCAGTAGTTGAAAGAAAGCAGAGTTGACGGCTGGATGGAATTCTTATGAGTTGCCTCTTTAGGCAGCCCGTAGACCAATCACATCCGTCTGGGAACAACCCTGTGATAGTCGACACACTCGGCCGCATAGTGCATATCAGCTCTATGAACTTCAGCTCGCTCTAACAAGTCCAAGCCGTCTACAAATACCGATGCTTGAAAACTCTCGCTCAGCTCAGTCAATGGCTGGGCTCAGCAAGACCGTGGAAGTGTGCTATACCACCAGATATGTATCTCAATCCATCCAGCCCAAGCGTCGGAGACACCGATCAGCGAATTTTAAAACGGTGGTCTGGATAGATTGAGATGAAGCTGAACTCCTCAGCTGGCGGCTTTGCATACAGATGAGAGATGTACAGTCTCGAGATGGACAATGGTTGTCGACAAATAAATCTGACAGAGGAGCATATATAAGTTGCCTCTGTCCACTCCCAAGGAGGAGGACAACAACAACAAGAAGAATCAACGAAGCATCTTCTGCATCTCTATCAGCTGCAGAGTCTCAGAATGTTTAAGCTCATTTTCTTGTTGATCGCGGCATTGCCGTGCGTCTTTGGATCTTTCATAATCGGCTCAAGCACCACATCCACGATCAAATGTTCTACGAGACAAGCATCAACTTCGACCAAGTCAATCCCTAGCTCAACCAAGACCAAGACCGTCACGCTTCTCCCACTCCTGCTGACTTCGGTCTCGACCCCGGTTGTCACGCAAACGCCATCTCCGACAACCTCCACCTCGATTGTCACGTCAGTATCAACTGTCACCATCACGGATACGACTATCACCGACACGTTCTCTACAACTTCAAGCATGACTACAACAATCACGGCTTCTACTACAAGCACCTATACCGAAACCGATACTGCGAGTACCACAACAACCACAACGATAAGCTCGCAGGTCCCAACATCCTCTGGCTTCTTACCCATCGAATCGACCCTGAATGGACCACCCTCAAAGCGCAAGAAGCGTTCAGCAGGCCACCCCCACAGTCCGTTAGAGGGTCGTGCCCAAGCAGCTAAGAGACCAATGTGTGCCGGCAAACACTACGCTGCGGCTGTATCTTGTAAGTTGGATCGGACTGTTACACTTCATGAACCTATTCTATACTGCATAATATTTCTCGTTAATAGGTTTATGCGTGCTAATACGAGCATTCATAGGCATTGATTATGTTCAAGTTCGTAGCAAAATCACACTCGTCCTCACCACAAAGACCTCCACCAAGACTCTGCCACCAGCTACCGTCACCGCAACGTCTACTACGGTCCAGACATCCACATCGACCGTCGTACCACCAGACGTCTCTACGACATCGAGCTTCTCGACTACGATCTCAGTCACGATCACGTCAACATTCCAAGCGACTACTACAACAACCATGACAACCACACTCACTGTTACGAGTACTCTCACTGGATATGCCGCCTGTGCCACCAACAACCTTCTGGGCCCATCGTACAATGGAGACATCATCGATAACATATACGGCGAGATGAACACCATCGATGTTTCAACTTCATCAACCAACTCGGCTTACGACTGTTGCGTTGCATGCCTCACTAGTGGAACTTGTTCGAGCTCGGGCTACGAGACCAACTCAGGCACGTGCTACCTGCTAACCGCCCAAACATGCGCGAGTGGTCAACTACGTAGTGGAGACTTTGTCTACGAGCCTAGCGATCAGACCGCAGACTTTTCTCTTGTGGTATCGAACTCGAACTGTGGTTACCTCGATGATGGTGGTGTTGGTCCCTAGAGCAAGAATGAGCTCAATATCGCTAGCAGATAGGACACCGCTTCGCCAAGGTCAGAGAGATGTGAGCTGATCCAGAGGAAGTAAGTGACTATACTGTTGTACGGGCATATATGATGGCTTTCCAGAGAAACTAGCACGGACATCTTATTTGCTGTATGTCTGTCACACTCTCATTAAAGCTATCCCATCATTATTTTCAGTATCAGAACCATTCGATCGCCTCCAAAGGTTGCAGAGTTTTAATGAAGATTTCTTGCTGAGTGCGACAAGAGCAGCAGTTAGCGATGTAACAAGGTAGCTGATCGATTCTTGCAAAACATCGGTGCGTCTAGCTACTTTGACAGCCTTTAGCACACGCGGAGTATATACGATTTCTATGACGATGCTGCGTACCAATTTCAGTGCATTCTCCGAGTATGGCAGTCTATGACCAAGTTTACAGATCTGCAGGTCTACAAAGTGGTAGGTTTGCGATTGCCGACGCCAGCGTGGGGCACTTCGGTTGATCAGCCGATTTCCTTGTGTGTTCTTTCCTGATCCTCACAACATCTCGAAGATCAGGCAATGTTGGCCCGGAGCAGCATGCGAACATCGTCGATAGCAGTAAAGGTATGGAAGTATCGCTGGAGCCGTGTTTCGAGATCATGATGATCAGCTAGCTGCTTGATCATACTTATAGGCCGCGCCTGCTCACTTGGTCAAGAACAATATTGTACAACATTTCTCGACTTTGGTTTTGTCGCAATGAGATCACACTTTTCCGCATTGGCTCTTGCCGCCATGGCGACAGTCGCACAAGCTTATCAGCATCAACTCGACATCCCCGATGCTGCATTCACATCATGGCAGCTTCCCACTGCCGTTTCGGGGCCGTGTGATGTCTCGATTGGACCCAACAACTTTGTATACGTGCAAGAGTTCTTCGCCAACAAGATCGCACGGTTTAACCAAAATACTGGTGAATTCACAGAATACGACATTCCATTCACCGTACCAGGATTGGACAACTTTACCCTACCGCTACCCGGTCACGCAAAATTCGAGCTCCTGTCGTGTGCCATTCGCACTGGCTACGATGGTTATATGTACTTTAGCAATGGCGCCCACAACCAACTCGTGCGTCACGATGTTCATAGCGGCGAGACCGTTGTCTTCACCCCTCCTCCATCGCTCTTGAGTATTCTAGGCAATCTCCAACCCTTGAATGACGTGACTGCCGCACCGGATGGAATCTATTTCACACAAACCACCGGAAACCAAATCACGAAGTTTGACTACAAGACGCACAAGTTCACCTCCTGGAAAGTACCTACTCTTCTCTCAATTCCGCTTGGCATCTATTATTCGCAGCATGATGACGGCATCTGGTTCCTTGAGTTCGGTGCTTCGAAGGTCGGCCGTTTAGATCGCCATACTCACGAGATCGAAGAGTTCGATCTACCCTTGAGTGCGCTACAACCTCTGGTCGTGCGTGCCGAGACTGTGAACAAAGACGGTAGCACGACTCTCTGGTTTGCATGCACAACTTCGTCCACAATCACAGGCATCAATACACGCACCGCAGCCATCACTGTCTACCACGAACCCAACGCCCCCACAGAGACTGTAGAGGTGGCCCAAGATTTGAAGGGAAATGTATGGGCAACACACATTTTGCAAAATACCCTAGGCGTGCTCAACCCGAAGACGGGAAATGTTAGTGTTGTCGTCGAGCCTAGCGTTATTCTGGACACTCCAGGCATCACAGTCCCCTTCTATGGCGAAAGTGGTATATTCGGTTACGCCGTCGGCCAACCTCCTGGTCAAGGACAGAAAGACATCCTCGGCGACTCAATCTGGTACACGCACTTCTTGACGAATCAATTGATCAGATTGGACTTGACGAACGTAGAAATTCCTTAGATGTCACTGCCACGGCTCGAGTCAGTTTCATAGGAATAATCCCTGCTGCAAATCGAGCGTCGTGCTTCTCACCCGAAAGCACGGTCCGTATGCAGGATGATGTTTTTGATACTCACCATAAATAGTAGCGCGCCTAATAGGTGATCTTCATATATAAAGTGGATTTGACGACGTCGTCTGCAATTTCTTCAGACATCTTTCTGCCTACCTGACAACTTCACCATCAACGGCAACATGAAATTCACACTTAGCAATATCCTGCTGCTGGCTACCACAGCCCTTGGTCAGCAGACTAGCTGTCCAGACTCATCAATCTTCAGAGTCCACTCTGTCCTCAAGAACGGCACCCACTTCAATGGCAACAGCTTCAATACCACCAATCTCAACACCACAAGCTCTTTCGGATATGTCAAGTCATCGCATATGTACTCATCTCGCTACCATGCCACTCTCGTCCCTGTAGCCCCTGGCCAGAGTGATCACGATGCCTGGATCTTGGCAGCAGCATACACGACTGACATCTACAACCACACTGATTCGTATCTCCGCTTTCCCGACCAGGATTACGTGCTCTCGCACTCTCTTGGGTTCACGCTTCCTCCATTGAGTCAAGCAACCCCTGCCGCTATGGTCGAGATCAATGGTGCAGATGGACCTGGTATCGAGGCGGGAACTGTGGGTGTGTACTACGACAATGCTGGAAAGATTCAATACAAGGGACCTGGTGGCAAGAAGGTGCATTGGCATGGTAAGATCTCTTGTTTTCAACTAGTGAGGTTCGCGACTGATTTGCTTTGACAGGTTGTCCTAACCGTGATGTGGAGTATGAGAGCAATGTAACTCTGCTGGGATACAGGTTGCACAATGCAACTGTGCCAAGGGGATGCTATGATATCGATCTTGTCATCGAGTATATGGATGGTTGGAACACGCCTACTGGCTTGCCTCCTAAGTGCTGGCCTCATTACTGAAGAAGCGAGGTCAGATTTAGGGGTATTCCAAAGCGCTAGTGCTGAACATCCACGATCTATAGAATGCACAGTAACTTCATCAATCGAGGTAGTGTCCATTGAAGATGCCGAGTACCGTATTTGTCTATGGAAAGCTAGGCTCTATCCTTTGCGTGTGCCCTTCTTTCCACCTTTCTTCCCGCCCTTCTGAGTGTTTTGCTCATCACTCTTTCCTGTTTCCTCTGTATCCAATCGAGGCAAACCCGCCCGTCTCAATCGACTCAGGAACTTTTCATCCTTCAATTCTGCTTTCGAAATTCCAAAGACCGCAAGATATATAGGGCCCATATCATGGGGGCCACAAGGATGTGCATCTCCACTCGCCCTACGCTTTTCGAAAAAGTTCTCAAGACAGCCTTTGATAGCTTCTTCAATGGTGACGAGCTGTGTAGGTGATGCATTTTCCTCGACCACAGGCTCTTTCAAACCATCATCTTGCTCGCAATCAGGTTGCTCGTAATCGATTTCCTCAAACTCTGGTATTTCTTGCAGAGTCGGTGGTAGGATTTGTGTTTGTTTGATCGTTGCAGCTTCATCCACAGTAAAGTATGGTGCACTGATGTATAGCTCGTCTGTTGTTGCGAGCGTGCGTGATTCTGCTGCACGATCGGTCGCGATGTTGCAGAGATCGTAGAGAAGAACGTGGATCTTGTACCATAGATCGTGGTTTGCTTGGAGTGCTGGTAGTCCTGAGATGGGCTGGTCCATCTCTGTCTGCTCCGTGGCAACGCGCTTTCCTTTGTGCATGTCTGTGGATGATATGGATCGAGAATGAGATAGATGTTGATGGCGATGGAGTTTTTGATGGGGATGGAAGTTTGAGACGAAGATGGTTTGACGAAAATGGATGGTTGTTGATGAACTTGTATGAGCTTTGATGAAGAAGTACGGTGGAGTTGGATCAACAAGAATCTAAGAAACATGATAAGGCAGTTTATCCTGACTCACTGCCTAAGCCACGTGGTTAGGTATGTCATCCGAATTTGTTGTGCACGTGGTTGGATCTGAAGGCACAAGAGAGAGCATTTGAGCAAGTTCTATTCCAGTCAACTCCCAAGACGAGAGCCATGTTCTCTAGACCACGAGAGACTCACTCAAGACGGAATGCAGCCACGGTCTTAGCTATAGAGATGCACAGTACTCTCTGCAGTGAGGATGATATCGATAGAGAGAATCTCACTACAAGGGTTTTCCAAAGTCACACTTCTGATTTGGAAGATATCGTGCATTTCTATAGTTACAAATGGCAGACTATAGCACTTAGGGATGACACTACTTAGTGATCCTTTTACTGATGCAAAAAGGTAATTTTCTCGGCGGCCCCTTCTTCCAATCCACACACACGGCCAAAGTCGCCGACTTCCCATCCTCTCAGCATGACCTTCCTCTCAAAAGCTGCCAAGGGACAACTCTTTCCCGGTCCATCATCACAACCCGGTATAGGCACGACGCCATCATTGACGACAACTCGAACATATGGTTCGGGATGAGGTGGATCGCAGTAGATGTGATTAGGATACAGCGGAGCATTGTCGTGACAGTACACCCATGGACATACCATACGCTCAAACTCAATCCTTCCACCCATGGGTATAATAGAAGAGGTTTTCCATACCCTGTCTTCTGGTGCGTGATCAGTGGGTAGATCTCCAAGTGATGGGAATAGATCCAGTGCGGACAGTAAAGGCAAAATATCTCCATCATGCACAAAACTGAAGAAGAGAGATCCATTTGAAGCACCGGCAGAGAGGAGATTTGTAGTAGCGTTCAGGAAAGGGAAGCCACGGCCTGCGCTATACTTGTTTCCAGGTCCAGTGCGGTAGTAATGAAGTAAGTCTCTAGCATACTCAAAGTCCCGCCACTCGGCGTGTGTAAAGACATCGCACCAGGGGCTACTGCCTCGAGCGAGGAGTTCGAAGCCGCAAAGTCCTTGCATGGAGAAGACTTCGTGGATGCTCAGATTCAAGCCTGGGTTCTGTTGCTCCAGACGTTGGACGATGGGTGGTATGTATACACTTTGCCATTCCTTGAGCTTGTGTAAGCCTTTATGGCGTCCTTCAGGATTGTGTGGTTCAGGATAGGCTTTGCAGGTATTGCCTGTTGTCAAGGTGTCGGCGCCCAGTCCAGAGACCTCAGGTATGATGTGCAACTTCGCGATTTCGCTGTCCCAGTCCACGCCCCAAAAGCCGCCGGCAAAGTACTTTGCGGTTTCGACCACACGATGGGAGTCCGCGGCCCAGAAGTTTGTCTGATTGCTTGCGACAGCCGTGGCGCGAAGATCAGGGTAGCGGGTCCGAAGAGTGACGCCTGCTTGGAAGGCACCAAGCGTACCGGCGTATGGTCCTATAGGAATCAATTCACCAATTTCCGATTTGTAGTCTTCGGCCATGAAGAAAGTCCAGTTTTTGAAAAAGGTAAGATCGCCTCGGAGGTCAATGTCGAGCGTTCGAAGTCGATTATGAAGAGCGATCATATCTGCAATCTTGTCAGAGTTGAAACATGAGGTATAATCTAGTATCAAGACTTACGTGCGCCAGTGTTATGCGTCGGGTATCTTTCGTTATGCCTTGCCATCTAAAAGTAGAATAAGCATACGGTACAACATGGAAAGAACAGCTGGGTGGCTCCTACCATATGCACCTGTTCTATCTTGCAGCCTTCTGGAACGCTCGAGTCATCTCCAAAAGGTCCATCTACTTTGGGGATCCATGGCCCGTTTCCTCCAAGGTGATACAAGATATTCCAATCTTCTTGTATTGTTGTGTTATGCGTGGCCGGGATGTGAGGATATGTCCATTTGCTCATGAATACACCAAAGTAGTCATGCACTAAAAATCCCCAAGGATGCTCCTGCTGCAGGCCGAAGTATATCGCGGCTGCAATGACAGCTATTGATATGGGGAATAGCATCGTCTCCAAGAACTCGGATAGTCTCTGGATTTCCAAGAAAGCACTCTCAATTATGGTGGTCCGACAACGAGCTTCTTATAAGAATTAACAGGAGAGACAACCGCACTCATGGATCATACATAATGACTTGTGTCGCGATGGTTGATGCAAAAATGATATTGATAGGTCTTAAAGAATGCATGTTGTCTTACCGCCGCGTGAAACGATTGGATTTGACAGGGTCCACATCGAAGAGCCGCACGGACCTTGACCTTGATGGATGGCAGAACAAAGACATCGGATAGAGAGTCATACTTGAAGCATTCCTCTTCGACTCACGAAGTACTCTGGAAATTTGAATCATTGACTCCTGCATGTTTATCACGATGGTCCAAGATAGAGGAGATAAAACGTCGATTCAACCGACTGTTTGCTGAAGGAGAAAAAAAAAGAAGAAACAAAGAAACGAACATTGGAATGTCCTCATGAACAGTCATGTCAACCCAATCATCAATCGAGCTTCCTCAGTCAATGCCTAACCGTAATTTCCATTCCCACACCCCACCACCACTCACGCCGTGTCCCTAAGATAGAAAAATAAGAGAAGAAAGAAGGAGGAGCGATCGCATCTAGAAGATGGTGCCAAACTCCTCATCGAGTTGCGGAAGGGGCTTGCGAGGGCTAGTGCGTTCGCCATTCTCATCGACAGCAGGCTTTCGGTGTCTGATGTACAGTTAGTATGTGATCACGCGCTTAGTATCCAGGATTACTTACTTGAAAGTGAAACCAACGAACAGGTTGCGGCCCATCTTCTCGTCCCTCTCGGCCATCTCTTCGAGTGCCTTTTGCTTGTCCTTGACTTCCTTGTACTTGGCCATATCCTTCTCACTCTCAAAGTCGTCGAAGTAGCCGGCATCGGTCTCACTGTCGAGTTCAGGTACGAAGGGAGCACGCTCCTCGCGCAGACGCTCCCAGCGGACCTCGGCGAAGTAGGCATGTGCCTTTACCTGCGACATACCGCGCAGTCTCTGGTTCTTTCCGGAGATGAGACGAGTTATAAGATCCCATGTACGGCGAGAAAGGAAGTAGTTGGGATCTTCGTACTCGGGCTTGCGCAAGACTGAGGACCAGCGCTTCAGATTTTGCCATGTCTCGTCGACTGTGGCACCAGCGAACGGCGGGTAACCAGCCAGAGCCTCGAAAAGCATACAACCAAGGGACCAGTAGTCGACGGTGAAATCGTACTCGTCGCCCTTCAGGACTTCAGGGGCCATGTAGTCGGGACTTCCGACGATGCTCTTTGCGTAATTGATGTCGCGCTCACGCAGACTGCGATATCCTTCTCTTCTCTCCTTGAGCGAACGTTCCTCGATGGGCCTGCCGAAGGGAATGGCGTCACGGGGCATGTTGCCAACCTCTTCGAGCTTGATGCGCATACTCTCAATCTTTGCCGGGGCCAGGAAACCAGCAGCCAGACCAAAGTCAGTGAGCTTGACATGACCAGTGCTATCGATCAAGAAGTTTTCGGGCTTGAGATCGCGATGGATGTAGCCAAGTTGGTGTAGGGCGTCGACGCAGAGGAACATCTCGGAGATGTAGAAACGGGCATGGCGGTTGTGCAGAACACCGGTGTTGTTGAGTAGAGTACGGAAGTCACCACCGGGAACATACTCCATGGCGAGGTAGATGCTGGCATCGTCTTGGAAAGCATACAAGAGGCGGACCAGCCAATCGCTCTTTGCGTTGGTGAGAATATCACGCTCGGTCAAGATGTGGCGCACTTCATCGAGCTTGAACAGCAGTTTCTTGCTCATGACCTTGAGGGCGCAGACTTCACGTGTGTCCTTCTTTTGCGCCAGGTAGACCTGACCATAACCACCCTGGCCAACCTGAGTGAGAATGGCAAAGTCACCATGATTGAGACGAGTACGTCTGGCGCGGAGTTTTGCACGTTCGCGACCAAGATACTGTTGCATGTTGGATTGGTACTCGGCATCGGGAGTTTGCGGCGGGGGAGGGTTATGGGCATGGAAAAGCTCGGTGCGCTTCTGGCGGGTGGAGACGTAGTTAAGGAGATCGTAGTAGTGGTCAAGGAAGTCTGCACTGTCAGCATTGTGGGCCAGAGCGAAGATGGGTGCACGTACAAAGTTGAGTGACGTTGGCCAGGCGCTTGACGGTTGGCTTCTGCAGCTTCTCAATCTCTTCTTGTGTCAGACCGCCAGAGATGACGCTACGTTGTCTGCTCAGGGGCTGTTCATCCTGGCCGCGGTACTGGCTCTGCCTACTGGCGGCAGCCTGGCTGACATGGTCTTGCTGTTGGGCACCAGGGCGAGTTGGTGGTGTGTTTTCCTTGTTGCCCTTGCGCGTAGGGCTGTGGTCTTGGTTCCTGGGAGTTTTCGAAGGCGAGCCCAGGGTGGGCAGCAGTTTCATGGCATTGGAGAAGACATCGGGCAGGTCGAAAGCGCCGGGGGGTAAGCGGTTCTTGCTGGGACTGCCCTGCGGCGTCTGGGCGGGCGAGATGAAAGGCTGCGCGCTGTGGTTCTGGTGTCGTGGAGAGGTGGGAGTGAGAGGTCGCTCGCCCAGGTCGCTGCCACCGCGCGAGTGCATTGGCGGCGGCATCATGGGCATGTTCAAATGCAGGCTCTTGTCGGGGGACGCCATGCTGGATCGGTGCAAGAATTAAGGTCTGATCTGTGTATGATTGATTGCTCGAGATGCTTGATAGATTGACTGAGGGGGACATCCAAACGTTGCGCAGCAACAAACCCGTCCCCACGAGTAAACAAACGACCCGCCAAACACCACTCACCCACGCCAACTTTTCGACTTCACAATTAAACTTTGCCAGGTTGCCTTGTCTATTCTCCAAAACACTCTTCAAACCACGTCACATCATCATGGAATAATCGTACGAAATGAAAGGCCTCCCAGCCAGAATATTCTCATTCTCTGTCGACAGCCATTTACATCGTCATCGCAAATACAGCTCAACTTCAGCCCTCATCAGCTTCAAACTGCCACAGGTTTGGCCTGACCTCCCTGGAGATCTTCGACGATACCTTTCCACAACTGCTTCAGGATACTACTCTGCTCCGCAATGGGTGCTATGCTAGCTTTCTGAGTTGCGGCAGCAATCTTCTCCGCCATGCCGTGGAAGTCAATCGTCATGGCGTTGTTATCAGAAACCTCGGAAAAGTTGCTTATGATCTTGTCAGCCGCCATGCTGTTGATCTCTGCTTTCATAACCATCTGTGAATTGTGTCAGTTAAGCTTTGCGTGTCAAAAGTTGCAAGTCTACATACGCTGTCGGCAGCCTCAGGACTGTGAGCACCAGTACGTGCAGGACTGAAGTTGTTAGGAAGCAGAGGCACGCGAAGAGCAGAGACCTGAGCGTTGTCAGGGTCAAAGTCAGGGAAGTAGGCAAAGTCGATGGTAGAGCTGTCGTTGACGGCTTTGAGTGTACGGCTGGTGTTGAAGTGACGGACCGTCTTGGTCTCGTCCTTCTGCTCAGCACTGGGACGCTTAGTGGCATTGACTGCAGTAGTGAAAGCACGAGAGTGAGTCAAGTCATCTGCGGACAGACGGCCCATGA
Source organism: Aureobasidium sp. EXF-3400 (assembly GCA_024195585.1). NCBI lineage: Eukaryota > Fungi > Ascomycota > Dothideomycetes > Dothideales > Saccotheciaceae > Aureobasidium > Aureobasidium sp. EXF-3400. Next base: position 11,957 of record SWBL01000052.1, read on the forward strand.
GCTGCAAACTTATTAGTATTGTGAAGCATGATATCACTGAACCTGGTGGAGCTTACATCGTGCATAGAGCCGGAGAAGTCCAGCTTACGTCTCTTGCACTCGGCTCTGAGGCCTGCAATGTCACGAGGAAGGTTCGAAGCAGGACGCTCAGAGGTGAGCAATGGCGAAGGGAAAGTAGCAGGGCCAGTCATGTGAAGCTGGCGACGGCTGCCACCATGTGCCAGACGTCTCAAGGCAATGAATTGGTAAGCTCTAGGTGCAGACATGTTGACGGTCGTAGGGAAATGTGGATTGTAGGGGATGTCGTTTGTTCTGGTGCGAGAGGTGTATGAGAAGCTACTAGGTAGACAAAGAATCGAGGTTGGAGTGAAGAGAAAGAGAGATGGAGGGGGAAGTCACACAAGAAAAAGGCGCCCGGGGGTGGTACAATTATGGGCTCTTGCATCAAGGCAAGCACGAACGACCGAATCGTGCGACATTCTACCTCCACACCGCTGGCCTCACCAGCATCAACGAGCTGTATCTGCGAATAGCATGGTAGAGAAATGGTCAGCCCCAGATAAGCCTCAACACTCGGATCTGCATGGCACAAATTAGGCTTTGATAGTCAAGCCCCCTGTTCCTCCGAAATCCATGCCGACTTGGAATGTTGTGATCTCAACACTGATAGACATTCTGGAGGCAGCCAACGTCGTAGCCATGAGCAATCGTCTCAGTACAGACAAGCCCTCTTCTCCTTTATCATTTCTTTGCGAAACTTGCATCTTATCACTCCCAATTCCTGGGAAACTCACCACGAGCTCCACGCGAGCTCCATGACCATCAAGGGTCTCCATACTGAAGCCCTACTCCGGCTTTCCGCGGGTTAGCGTGCATAGACCGTTCTCTCCGCATAATCCTTATCACTGCTGATCTCCCTCCTGAACATCAGACCATCTGGCCTGGTCAGTGGTACCAAATTACCCGACCTCTGCTCATCCCATTTCTCTACTAAGATTGAACATCGTCTTACAATTCAACAGGCTCAATCTCTTCTCTGGCCATAGCTCTACCAACAGGCCAATTCAACATTTGCCAACCCACCGGCCTTGTTATTATTCGGACTTCTCTCTGATCCCGAATTACCAATTCCCAGCGGCTCTCCGCGCAACCACCGGAGCCCTGGGACATCAATGAAGCACAGCAACGTTCTATGAGTCTCAACAATCGGCATCGGAAACGTATGTCTGTTATCTCTGACGCAATCATAGCTGTGTCTTCGTATCATCTCTGCGGTCATCGTGCCCTCAACAATCGAAGAATCAATTGCATTCCTCGTCTGATCTTCAAGGTGGGCGGAGCTGTTATCAGTCACAGTCATGATACAAAAAGCTTCCCTCTCCCTTTTCGAATATTAAACCGATACGGCCTTATCTTCTAGAAAACCATATTGATGAACACGTCTCCTTCCTTACAAGAATGCTGATCGTGTCTCTCTCTCTTATCAGTTTGGTTCACTCGCATTGCTCTTACTCTCCTCTGAGAGCTCGAGTAAAGTGTCATCTATTTCAGCCTCCTCGACATGCTCAGTGCTCTATCGTGGACACGACATTCAATCACAATCATTTGGTGAGTGTGTACGAAAAAAGGGGTATATGATTATTGGTCTGTTTCGACTGTATGTACCCTCCGTGTTCTTGATAGTCATAGATATCGTGTGCTTCGTTATTTGAAAGATGGGACAAGAATAGAAAACAAAACAAAATGAACATCTCGTTGAGAAACGTGTCCCAAGAGCCACGCGTAATGCCATTTGAAAGACATAGAAAGAGGAATGAAACTCATGGTGAGCATGTGACAAGAGGTAAAGGGAAGACTGGGATCAGATGTAGGGGTCTTCGTCACGCTCTACTGCGGGCGTGAGAGGTCCTCTATTGTCTCGCGCCGGCATCTCAAGCGTTGTTGACCTTGTGTGGAACGAGTTTCTCTCTGCTGTTGTAGGTGTGTTGCTGCGGCTTCCACTGAACGTGCCTGAGCGTGGTCTAATAATCGGCGTAGGTACGTCTGCAATGACGTTCATCGAGCTGCGATCTCCGCCAATCTGCAGTTCGTCTAGGTTGGGCATTGGAGGAGGCGTTGAGGTCGGCATGGTCACCGATCGCCTCTTAGGTGTGCGAGAACCAGATCTTGTTGGCGTAGCCATTGCAGTGTCGTCTTCTGGCACGTTCCTGCTCATGTCGATTGGCGTTCCCGAACGATCGTCTCTGGTTTCCGAGAAGTCTCGCGAAGTCCAGCTAGGTCGATGCAGACGGGCTCCACGAGGTAGATTCGAGTAACTCCCGCTTGTACTCCTATAGCTCACTCCACTAGCCGCGCGACCACGTCGAACAGGGGTCTGAGATGACTCTCCGTCCATGCCTGGCGTTTGCGACCTCATGGGCAGAGCGGCATATGATGCATGCGGTGTCGAATCGGGTTCAAAATCCTCCTCCTGGTGGAGCATTGCCATTTCAGCGACGAAGTCCGGATCCTCATCTTCGATCTTAGCCACACGGCGAACTTGTGAAACAGAGAAGTATGGTCCTTTGGGTACTTCAGGGATGATCTCGACTGGGTCAGGCTTAGGCGGTCGTGGGACATCGGGAGCAGTGCGGTCAAGGTGCTTGAAGTACTTCTCGCGGACTCCTGCCAGTCTCTTTGGTCGGAAATCTTCGCGGTTCCGTGTGACAGACATGTAGGATGAAACAGCCCCGACGAGAATCGCTATCATCGTGACAATGACCAGAACTCCTTGGATCACTATGATAACAATGCCGATGACGGTGGTAGTGATACGCTCGAGATTGAATGCGACGTTGAAGGCAGAAGACAAAGCCACGGTTGTGACTTTGCTGAAACCGAGCAGATACACGACGAGCATATTGAGACGTTGACCCTCGAAAGGTCTAGCCCAGATCGTAAAGGCAAAGAACAGGAATTCAACGACCAACAGACCGAAGACTTGTGTCATAGGTTGGCCCGAAGCACCGGCATAGAAACAAGCACGAATGAACTCGTAGAAAGTCCATACGGCAAAGAACCACCACCGTGTGCGACGGAAGCGAGCGGCGAGCCATCCAAATTTCTTGACGTACTCTTCATCATCGTGTATGGAGGCGTGATCTTCCTCCAAATGCGCTGACTGCCGACGGAATGAGTACATTGTGATGGGTTTCTTGATGCCTAGCTTTGCAAGGAACTTGGGCGGCTGCCTTCCTTCAATTTGTTCGGCAGAGGACTCGGATTTATGAGTAGCACCTTGGGATGCCAGACCGACGTAGATGGCATAAGCGACGCATGCAGGTATACCGACGAAGAACAAGATGAAGATAATAGCTGCGACAGCTTTGACTCCACCAGAGCTCTGGTATGAGAACTGAAACATGGTCAAGAACATCATCATGAAGAACGCGATGAACAAAGTTCGCAAAGCGACTATGGCGGTGTACCCAATCCAGTGTTTGCGGAAGAAAGTCAAACGCTCCTTGTTCATGACTTTGATGGCGACGAAAGCTTCGAGGATCCACTTGAAAGCGATGACACTGGCGACAAGGATGACGAGAAGAATAAGAAGCCAGAGGAATCCAGTCATGAAAGCATTGGAGATGCGAATGTTCTCCTGGGCAAGGGTACCGGCAAAGCCAGAGTAGTTGCCTGGCAGAGGTAGACCTGCTTGTACGGGCTGTCCATACCATGTGAATCCAGTAGTCTTGTTGACAAGGTCGCGTTTGAAGAGCTGATCTTCGAAGGTGCGCGAAACAACGTCGCGTCCGAGTTCGATGGAGTGATCGCGTTGGTAAATGTCCCAAGCGACATCTCTCTTCAAAGACAAACCTCTTCTGTAGATCGATGAAATGTCGAAGCCACCTCCGACATTGTCTTGGTCGGTTCCGGAGCCGGCAGCACCGACGTGCAGAGTATTGCCAAGATTGTTACCTATGAGTTTGTTGATGGAACGTTGCATCGAGCTGGAGTAGATCATGCCTGCTGACCAGGCAAAATTACTCCACCAAGCAACAAGTACACTAGGCCAGTTCACAGAGAGAGCTCCAGTAAAGTAGACATGCTGGAAGACAGAGAACACGACCAAGACAGAGAGCGAGTGGGCGTAGTGCTTGCGCATAACAGGCACGCTGTCACCGTAAACGGCAGTCGCAAACGAAGCAAGTAATGCGATGAGGGCGAAGACTCCAAGTACAGTTCCGACGGATTGAGGCTGTGAGAATGTGGCACCATTGGTTACGACAGCTGAGTAACAGCCAATCTCGGCTTGAGTCGAGTTTGCAAAGATACGAAGGATGGCTTCGCCTTCGAAATCCGGGATCCCGAGCGCGATCGGCGGGATAGCAGCAACATCAGATTGTGCAACTGGAATGATACCATTGGCTTCGATAGGTATACTTGCATTAAGCGGGCACAAACTTGTACTTGTTAGCGACAGACGAGCTCGATGAGCAAGAAATAGAACATACCTAGCAATGTTTGCGCTGCACGGATCAAAGGTCAGATCGAAACGACCTTCACCGTATGCATAGACACCAATGTACACTTGCTGATATTAGCTGAGTTCATGTATAGGGGTGAGAGAGTTATAACTCACTCATCAAGCTTTCATTTGCAATAGCCGTATTACCCGCTAAATGAAAGAGCACGGTCATATTGTCTTTGTAATAAGCAGCATCGAAGCGAGTGACATTGACAGCGCTGGAGCCCTTGCAATCTCCAAATCGACCGGTATACAGAGATGGTTTCCTGTCGTCTGAACGTGGGGTAAGCGAATGGTCCAGAGGATTATAATTTTTCTACTGACCTGCCAAGTAGACGGTCTGACCAGCGGAATTCGTGCTCGTCACATAGCGTGTGTCACTGGCAGCTATAGCTGGCTGTATAGCGGCCAGTAGTGTGATGGCCAAAGCCAGGAGTCGCGAGGCGACCATAGCGAAGTTGTAAAAGTTGAGGTACTGAAGTCGCGAATGTCGAGGACAGGCCTGAGATAAGGGTTTCGGGCAGCGATCAAACGGTCGTATAATCAGCCGCAGTGAAAGTGAAGATAGAGGACGATAGAAACGGTCGGCCTTCAAGACGGCAGCAAAGCAGCGGTGTCGTGTTGAGCCGTGTGGCTACAGTCCTGACAGCGAAGGTGGCTGGTGTAGACAAGCGTGTTCGATACGGGGAGGCTGTAAGTAGCTCGGTGGAGACTCAAGTCATTCTCCGGATGCTTCTGAAGCCAAAGGGCGACGTACGGGACGAGAGAAAGCGGGAGGTGGGCGGAAGAGTAGTTGTATATGAGCAAGACGAAGAAGAAGATGATGATGCAGCCAAGTTGCTTGGTCAAAGACAAAGCAGGACGCAAAATAGTGTGATATGTCGAGGAATGCTCACCCGCTAAAGCCGGAGCTTGTCAAGATCGCTTTGCTCGTAGCGCCCGCCTTGATCCCTGTCTGTCTGTACTCAAATCGTTCACGGATCTCCGAATATCCCGTGCGTTATGATCTGCTGGCGAGATTCACTCGTTCTTGACCTGACGCGTCCTCTCGAAGTTTTGCTTGCCGCTGAGCTGCTCTTCTTGTCGTGCCAATGCTGTTCTTGCCATGAATACCCTATTTACACAACTACCAGCCATCCCGAGGAAGCCGCGAACCTAACACTCGCGATCATCCAATCGATTTGGGCTTGTCAAAACCGGGAAGTTGCAACTGCCACTGGCACAAACCTTGGCGGAAAGTCTGATGAATCGACATGATCTGCCTCTTTGAGAGCGGGCAGAGCGGGAGACTCTAAGCCACCCCGCTCGCGGAGGCTGACAGCTCAGAGATGACATCAACGAACGTTGGGCGAACAGCTACCTCGATTCAAGTTTCTAGCTCAACTCTTGCTTCTTGTTTCTCTACTACATACTCTCACACAACCAAGACCAAGAAACAAACAACTCTTGCACCCAATCACAACTTCATACCACATACCAACTAGCCATCATGCCTCACCACGACAAGGAAGAGAACACCACCGGCAGTGAGTCCTGCTAGTCCATACGTATCCGCTTCCTTTGTTGACACTGTCCTCCAGACCTCACCGACATGGTTGCAAAGGAGTCGTCTGACTCAAACGCATCTACCCACCCCATGCACGATGTCGAGAACAGCGCCACCAGCGGCGGCAAGGCCACTGCCCAGGACCACAGTGCTAACCCTGTAAGCTATTATCCTCTCACGCCTCCCTTCGAGCGCAACTGACCACTTCAAACAGGGCCCCGTCATGGCCGAGGGTCTCGGCGAGCCTGCCAGCAAGGACGAGCTCAAGAAGAGAGCTGCTGAGCTCAACAAGTAACGGACTCAATTACGACGATACGAGCATGCCCATACCCTAGCATACCATAGCACATCAAGAGATGAATCAAATTATATATCATGACATTGATGATCGTCAGAGTGCATGTGAATGGTACATGATCAAGGTACATGTGTCTACGGTGGCACCTCATCGCCCTTCCAGTCCCAACACTTGCCTCTATCCTCAAGAGTTCTACCCACGACGACCTCGTATAGCTTCTCGGATGAGAACTCGGGACTGAACAGCTTTCCTTCTTTGACACCGCCCCAGAACTCCTTGCTGAAGCTTGTCTTGACGGTGCCTGGATGCAGACTTATAGCTATGGCCTTCTCGCCAGAGGCAGTCCGTAGGTGATTGTCAAAGGTTTTTGTGACTTGGTTGACAGCAGCCTTGGAGGCACGATACGAGTACCATCCACCCAGCTGGTTGTCGGTGATGCTGCCCACACGAGCGGACATGGTAGCCCAAACAGCCGTTTTGGGCAAAGAATCATCTTGGGCAAGTTGAGTCGACTTCCGCGGCAAGAAAGGACCAAAGTGTTTAAGCATCATCATGGGACCCAGCGTGTTGGTTCGGAAAGTCAGAAGAGCATCATCATGATCAATCTGTTGAGGGGACTTTTCAGGAAACAAGATGCCGGGAATAGCATAGCCTATATGCAAGTAATTGTCCTTCTTTGGAAACAGGTCACTGCAAGCGGAAGCTGCATCTTGGATGGAAGTTTCGTCTGTCAAGTTGGCATTAGCGTCGAGGAGCTTAACGGGCTGCCAAAACAAAAGTGCATACCAAGAACATCCAGCTTCAAGACATTGAGTCGGCTTTTGTCGACATGCTGCAGGCCATCGAGGATTTGTTCCTTGGCATTATCCAAGTCCTTTCGTGCGGTGGTTACGATTGGCAACTTCGTATTCTGGAGCAAATGGCGAGCGAGATGAAGGCCAATGCCGCGGGATGCCGGACTAACTAGTGCCCAGGGCTGCATGGCGAGGAGGTTGGAAGAAGGTAACAAGCCATGATGCGGGAGATTCGCATTTGAAGTGCCTTGGATCTTGGAAATGCCGTTAGGTTTGGACAATCTGATGAGACTTGCTTGTGGCTTGTGAATCGTGATGATCCGGGGATTTCGGTGACACAATCGTGGATTTCGGTGACACAATCGACGAGCTTTCGCGCCAAGACATAGAGGTCGATTGTTCAAGAATTTGTCTGAACCAAGTCGAAATAGCAACCCAAACACATAGTACATACAATGGCGACATCAACACTACCTTCGGCGCTCTCGTTCCCGCCCGCGACCTTCGCCAAACTATCGCCTGCTCCCTACCTCCTCGCTCACCTCAACCCTACATCATCCTCCGCCTCGCCGACACGCCCCAGTGGTCGTTCGCCGCAACAATGCCGTGCGCCATCCGTCAACACTGGTTCCCTCACACACGCCAATGGTAGCGCCGTTGTCAGACTCGGAGACAGTGCTGTCGTCTGCGGTGTACGCGCCGAAGTCCTACGCACATCAGACGTCCCCCACCCATACCGCGGCCCCGAAGACAGCAAACGCGAAATCGAAGAGCTGGGTCTCTTGGTCCCCAACATTGAGCTCAGCACCGGCTGCTCACCAGGATTCCTCCCAGGAAACGCCCCCGGCACTCTGGCGCAATCTCTGACACAAAGACTGCTCTCGCTGCTACATTTGTCAAAGCTGGTAGACGTCGAAGATCTCAAGGTCAAATACCAACCGCCAGAGACCGAAGACGACTTACCCGACGTGCCACCTCAGTTGCAGACAAAAGCATACTGGGTCCTTTACATCGACCTGCTTGTCATCAGTCTAGACGGAAACCCATTCGACGCCGCCTGGGGCGCCATCTTGGCTGCTCTGTCCGACACAAAACTGCCCAAGGCATGGTGGGATGCCGACCGTGAAGCTGTCCTCTGCTCTGACCAGCTTTCTGACGCCAAATCACTCACACTCGGCAACATTCCCGCATCCTTGACTTTCGCCGTCTTCACCACCGCTGCACCCCAAAAGAAGCCTGAGGATGCAAAGAACTGGGTTCTGGCTGATCCTGATGGTTTCGAGGAAGATCTCTGTAATGAGAGCATCACGATTGTGGCTTCGGAAAAGTCAATCTTGAGAATTGAGAAGAGAGGCGGTGGTTTCGTGGGTAGAGAAGCTATGAGAGAGCTCGTCGCCCACACTCAGAGCAGATTGGGAGACTGGAAGCAAGCCTTGACTCAAGAACAGAGATGAGAATGATAAGTCTACGCAAGAGACACAACACAATATGCGGACACAGCTCGAGCTGTATGGATTCAGCCTACCACCTCTAAGTTGCCAGGCCTCAGGACGTCATGTTCCAAGTCCCTGAGGAACACGAGCGAGACCGCATGGCTCACCAGAGAGCTACAGATGAAGGAATGGGGTCAACACTAGCGACGGGCTAGAATGTCCTGTACAGGCATATGGAAGAGGTCACGGGAGTGGAAGAGGTGGTGAGTTCATAAAGGTTCATTTCGAAGGGTGTAGGTATCATAGTAACGCAGAAAGAGCAACATCAGAGCGAGCAATAGCCCGACTCTTCACGTCTCGAAAGGAGACAACGCCAATTTTATGCATTTCTCTATTCCCCATTTTACAGAGCGGCCATACCAGCCAACACACCCATGGCACCGAGTGCGAAACCGGCGAAGGTGGCCTGAGCAGCGGCGCCAGTAGAAGTCTTGGAGCCGGTGGCAGCAGAAGCAGCGGAGGCAGAGCCCGAAGAGGCAGCACTGGTCGAGGCATCGGAGGTAGACTGGTTGGCGTTTCCAGCGTTGGTCAGAGCCGAGGCGGTGACACCAGTGCTGTTCTGGCAGTCCGCGCTGTATTCGGCAGAAGACAGCTGAGTCGAGGTGAATGTGATGTCGGCGCACTTGAAGCATTGTCAGTCATAAGCCTTATAGCCAGATCCTTGAAGGATAACTCACGTTGTAGAGACCGCCGTTGGGATCACCGTTGGTAACAACCTGAATGGTAGCATTCATGCCAGCGGTAATGTTCAAGCCGGCGGGGAATTGCAGAGCACCAGCACCGATACAGAAGTTCTGGGGTCCCTGCTCCTGGAAGGTAGGCAACAGAGTGATGTTGAAGTTGCTGCCAGGGTCGTTTCCAAGAGCCATCAGAACCTGGACCTTGGCGGAGGTGTGGCCCATAAGAAGTTGGATGGGAGCACCGGTGATGGGGAACTCGGTACGGTTCGAGCTGACGGTGTTCTGTCCACCGCAGGGGAATGTGCCCAGGATGTCCTCATCGAAACCGCGTGCAGCAGGGTAGACGAGCTTGAAGTGGGCAGAGACAAGAGGCAGCAGGGCGCCGAGGAGCAATTGGACCTTCATCTTGAGTGGTGGGTAGTGTGTGTAATGTGTGTAATGTGTAGGAGCTTGTGAGACGCGCAAAGAAAGATGGAAGATGGCACAAGGAAAGAAAGTGATTGCAAGTGAGTTTGTTTTGGTTGGTGGGACGTTGCAGGGAAACAGGTCACACCGAGTTTATAGCTCCGCACCTTCCTACCTGGCGGTTATTCGTATACGCAAGATCGAATGATCCCCTTTCTCCTTTGCCGTGGACCCGAAACGCATTCCACTCGCGAGATACCCTCATGGCGGGCGAGGCGCGAGTTTGAGCAAGTTAAATAGGTCTAGCCTCACGGGGCGTCGTGGGATTTGGATGCACGGATGGCCAACGGCATGCATACGGTTAGTACAACCCTGATCTTACATATAGTCCTATATTTCGCCTGCCAAATGGCCCTGTCAGCTTGCAAGAAATAAACTCAAGTCCGTAGTTCGTGAGTAGACTATTGACGTTTACAGTAAGATGTACGAGATCTGGTTTGGACAATATACATGATCCTTCCGAGCTCTCGACATGCAAAGCATGATGCGGCGTGTTCGCGAGCTGAGCTTTTTTTCACGGTTCACCATACACGTGAATTCAATAGAGAATTTTAGTGATGCACAAGGCAATAAAAACGAGGCGAGGTGATTGCGAAGCTTGATCGTATACACATGATTGAGATAGTATGACTCTATAGACTTTTGGTCATTCATCATCATAAAAGGGATCGCTAGTGATGGTCCTCGACTGGAGATGCGTATCTGCCAATGGCCAATTCGCCGACAAAGAGGCCAGCAAGGACCGAGAGAAAATATCCAACGTTCAGGGTCATGACTGCCAGCATACTGTGAAAGGTCAGTTCTGTGATCAGAGTAGAAGGAATTGGCAAACTCACAGCAGGTAACCAAGTCCAGCCTGGATGGTGTAGACGCAAGCTCTGGGAAGATCGGTACTGATTCTCCAGGGGGCGGTTTCTTTGCTTCTTGACTTTGCTGTAATGATGCGGACTTTCTCGTCGAGGCCGCGAGATGTTAAAATGGCTTGTTGTTCTGACTTCTCCTTGGCCGCCTCTGACACGTCGGGGAATTGGTCACTATCCTGCTCGCCTTCCTGCTCGCCTCTGACGACAACGTAGCGACGCTTCATGGCTCTGTCGTGGAACTTCTGCTCCAGTGTATGTCTCCAAGCTTGTAGTAAGCGCGACAGTATGGCCAAAATGATGAGGAAGATGCAGGTGCCAGCGTATGCGCCTGTGGAGGTGGGAGTCCATGCTTTGGAGTAGAGAGGAGTGTTGTGGACAGTGGTAAAGACCATGGACATGGAGCCCATGCCTGACATGGAGGACATTCCAGTAGATGCAGCAGCTGAGGTTGCGCTTGATGAAGCCATGTCCATTGAGGACGACGACATGTGTGACATATCCATGTTGGCAGACGAAGGGTTGCTCAAAGATAGGTGTAGAATGAGTGGCACAACGAGAGCGTTTCAACGAGTGGATTGACTTAAAAGAGCAATTGTCGCAGATGGAAGAAGATTAAACCCTGATAGCCAAGTGGGGGTATGCGCGGTTTCCAAGAATGCAGTCAGGACAAGACGCAAGCAATTGGCAAATAGGAAGGATCGGGCAATGTGAATTGAGAGTATGGTCAGTTGTGGAAAGGCAATCGGAAATAGATGATGTTGGCAGACATGCTGGGCTACGTGGATAGAAGCGTGTTCGGCACACTGACAGCGGTCCAGAGGAGTGAGATTGAGCATGTTTAACACGCTAGACCACGCTAGTGACTCCAAGTCGGGTTAGCGGTTTCGGAGTTCACAAAACAGCCCCTCCCGCGATCTGCAATGGCCGACACAATCAACTCCACCACTTGAGGTCGTTTACGCTGCCATTCTATCCGACATGCCTTGATCCCGTTCTTACCATGTGTTGCGCTGGCTCCCACGTTTCCCGTCAATCAACACACGCCATCTCTACATACTGATCTGTTTTCGACCTGGAATCCACGACTCGGACCGCCGCATCTGCCTCGCAGCTTGCTGATTGAACACTTTCTCTGTCGCCTCCATTCGACTGCTTCAATATGGATATGTCCATGGGTGGTATGGATATGTCCATGGGCAACATGTCCATGGGCAATGGCATCCCTAGCCCCTTCACCTTTGAGAGAATGTACTGGGCTGTCGTTGGCGCCGCCATTGCTGCTTTCACTCTCGTCAACCTATACAGCTGGTTTCTGTGTCGACAAAGGTAGTCGCAATCCTTTCGCATATTTCTTCGCCAGATCCATACTCACATAATGTCAGGTTACGATCAACAAGCATGACTCCCGCCAAACCAAAAGCCTTCCCTTTCCTCGCCATGGCAACATGTACCGCCCTCATTCGCGAACTTGCCAATGCTTCACTGCCAGTCTTTGCCGTCAAATCTCTCAGAATACCTTCCCCAACCCTTGGGAAAGCCTCGATCGTTGGTGCAAACATAGTCGTACTCCTGGTCATGTGTTTCTACAAGCTCGACGTCAGCGACCGATGGTCTTTTGAGAATATCGGATACCGCACAGGCTTCGTCACTCTTTGTCAATTGCCCCTTCTCTTCCTCCTGGCTGGAAAGCGCAATATCATCGCTGCTCTGATCGGCTCTTCATATGAGCGTATCAATTGGCTTCATCGCTGGGCTTCGCGATGCTTCCTTCTGACAGCAACCATTCACATGGGCTACTGGTTCGCAGACTGGGCTCCCTACGACTACATTGGCACCAAAATCCGAACCGATCCTATCACAAAGCATGGTGTTATCGCCTGGGCTATCTTGGTTTGGATCACCATCAGCTCCATGACTCCTATCCGTGGTTGGAGCTATGAATTCTTTGTGGTTCAACATATCATTTCTTTCGCTGTCTTCATCGGCTTTGTCTATTTGCACATCCCTGCCGAGGTCAAGCATTGGGTCTGGATCTGCGTCGGCCTGTTCTTCTTCGACCGCGTCGTACGAGGCTTCTTTTACCTTTACAATAACTTATCTATCTTGCATCCCAGCCAAAGGAAGGATGGCACAATGGGTAAGCTGTGGGCTCTCAACGCCGAACTCACTGCTTTGCCAAACAACACTACACGGGTCACCATCAACAATCCTCCAATCTCTTGGCGTCCTGGTCAACACGTCTTTCTTTCCGCCCACTCACTAGCCCCAATGCAGGCGCATCCCTTCACCATCTCCTCTCTACCCAGCGATGGCAAAATGGAGTTCTTAATCCAATCCAAGAAGGGTGGTACTCAAAGAATCTATCGACAAGCGGAGAAAATTGGGATGAGCCTCCCCCAAACTAATGGAGACCTCACTAGAGGCATGTCGACAAGTGTTGCTATTGAAGGCCCTTATGGTCGCATTCGTCCTCTACAACAATTCGACAGTGTCGTCTTGCTCGCCGGTAGCTCTGGTGCATCATATACCATGCCATTGCTACGCGACATTGTCCATTCGTGGAACTCTATGGATGGTCAAAGCAAGAGTCAACGTGAAAAGCCAGTGACCAGGCATGTGAGATATATATGGATCGTCAAGTCTGGCTCTCAACTAAGCTGGTTCTCTACGCAACTCAGCCAAGTCATGGATGATGTCGCTCGCCTTCAGGAACAGGGCCACGATGTCAGTGTTGATATCAGCGCTTACATCACGTGTGATGACACATTCACCACTGAACAGAAGACCCTGCTCGACGCCTGGAGAGCATACTCGACATCAACATCCACGAAATATGGTTCAGTGACAGAGGTCCTCAACTCAACCGATGATGAAGAATATAACGACTACAGCATGGACAAAAAGTTCAGCTCCAAAGATGAGAAAATCGAGGTCCAAGAACTCGATCGCTATTCCATGTCCGATAAAGCCGAACCTACATCAAAGCAGTCTTGTGGACTCAACGGCACATGTTGCTGTACCGCCACAATCGAAGACGAAGACGACGATGAAGCCATCAGACCTGCATGCACCTGTAATTGTGGAGCGGGTCCTTCACGAACAGACAGCTCAACATCGAGCAATCTAAACGAGAAACCCAAGCCGAAACAACCGTTCTTGCATCCTGCAATCTCGGTTTTCTCAGGTCGACCAGCTTGCAGGAATGTCATCCGCAAGACGCTCGAGCAAGCCTATGGCGAGAGTGCCGTCGTCGTTTGTGGACCTCAGGGCTTAGTCAACGATGTGAGAACGAGCGTGGTCTCGCTTAGTGACGAGAGAGCGGTCCACAAGGGCACAGGCGCTCAGGGCATATGGTTACATGCCGAGGCCTTTGGATACTGAGTGAACTGTGTGTAGAATGACATTAGTCCATGTCAATATAGAAATGCCGTTATGACCTTTTGCTATAAAGCAATCTCTTATATCTCTTCTCCAATCAGATCAGAGTGAGTTGACATAAGAAGGATGCGATCGCGTATAAGGTTCTGCGATCTCAAACCACTGTCATCTTCTGGCGGGATAACGTGATGCCGCTTGCCGGGAGTAATCCCTGGGCTTGTGTGCTGGCGTAATTCGTCTCCCCAGTTTACCAGATCGCCGAAGATTGATCGACGTTTTTCCCGAGACCCGACCGTTCGGAGCATGTGGGTTGTGCATGGTCGCTGAGCCTGCATAACCGAATACCTTGATCCAACCACAGCAGTTGCCTTTGATCGCGACAACTTTCCCCGATCATCTCTGCTTTCCCTGTCCATGAATCTTTTAGCACACAGTCAACTCTCGGAATCTGATCTAGATTTACAGTAGCTTCTGTCAATACATGTCTCGGTGTTGCTAGAAGAGCCGCTCCGGTAATTCTTCCAAGAATCGCCTCTCCCGAACAGGAAAACGCCCCACTTTGAGGTTAACTTCTCGGCAATGCCATTAGCTGCCGTGGACTATCAGCTCGATCATCTCGAATCCTTCGGTCGATTCTGCAAGACGACGTATTACCCGTCCTTTGGCTGGCTGGGTGATTAGCGACTCGCAGGTACCTTGTGTACGAACTTCGTATAGATCGAGCTGAAGCGTGAGGGTTGCTTTTTGTACACACAGCTGGCGACTCATGGTATAAGCGGGTCGAGTTGCTGTTATACTGTCGTCAGGATAGCCAGCTGAGTCTCTGTGCCTGAGTCTGAGTCCACAACGGACACACGGCTATGCAACGGTCCAAGATTCGAGATTGTAGCGGCTCAGAAGCATGGTTCATCGTCTGTACAGTTCGATGAAGCACGTGTGACTGCCGTCGCAACGATCCCACATGTACACACCGAGTAACGAGCTAACAACAGCGGCAACACAATAGCCTTTGGCTCCCGGACCAGTCACCGACTCTCACCGTGCTCCCTCTCAACACGCGGCATGGCGGAGCCTAGCTATAACCTGTGGCGTTCGTTCGTCCGACCACATTTGCAAGCGGGGCCCTAACATCAACATGGATGTTCCCAGTACAAGAAAAGTCTGTCTTCCTTCAACAGGCATCTTCTCATCTTCGATCACTCTTCCATCTTGTTGTACCTGGCTGTTGAACGACGATCAATCCTACAAGGACAGCCTATCGGAAGTCACAAAGCCCTGTCATCACATCATTGACACCTGCGGGGTCTACATATAAGAGGTCACCTGCGTCCGCCTATCCGGTCCCGTCGAGCGAGCGTACCTGAATTCCGAACAGGTCCTTCCAACGGTCATCCTCTCTCACAATCATTAGAAACGACTGGTCTACCAAGTCGATATGGTTTACTCACTTAGTTATCGACGCCCGAGCCGAGTCTCTGATGGATCCTCCTTCACATCCTCGAATGACAAAAGGTTATCCGGAGAAGGATCGTACCATTCAGGAACATCTGGTTCCATCAAAGGCATCCCTGAGGCATTGTCCTTCGATCGAATCATAGCTGGCGGCACCTGCCCTGTATGTATCATCGATCTCATCTATGCTAAGAACCCACACCTGACTCTGTCTGTATAGCCATGCACCACGCGTGACTTTATGAACTATCTGAAGTACATCGAACACAGTGCTGAGAACCTGCAATTCTATCTCTGGTATCGAAGTTATGTTGAACGTTTCGACAAGTTGCCAGCTTCCGAGAAGGCATTGTCGCCAGAATGGAGTGCTGCCCAGATGGACAACGAGATCACTCAACCTACTCGTCGAAAGAAGACTCCTACAGCGATCGCTACCGTTCTCGAAGGGACTGAATTTGCCGATACGGTACCTCTAGCTTCCGAGAAACGCGACCCTTTCAATGATCCTCGTAGCGAGTCTCCTGAGACAACGAGGGCTCCTGCATCTCCTACTTTCTCCGACTTTTCGTCTTCGTTCAGCACAGAGAGACCTGTATCTGGCCAATCAGACTTCAACCGCAAGGCCGAGACAGCATTGACGGATGCAGGTATGCGATGGAAGCCTTGTAAGTATCAAGATTCTCTTTCGCTGGAGACAGTTTGCTGACACTACAAAGTCACCGCACAACCCTTCCGTGAAGAAATGACACGCATAATCACAATCTACATTGCTGTCGATGGATCACGTCAGCTCAACCTCTCTGATCGTGAACGAACCGCTGTTCTGCATGCCCTCCAACATACCACACACCCTTCTGCTCTACGCGCCGCATTCACCAGCGCAGAGTTCTCCCTCCGTCGGCAAGCCCATCCCAACTTCATCCGCTGGACCATCTGCAACGGCAATCGCCCTCGTGTGGTCTTCGCCCGAGGCCTGGGTATCTCCCTAATCCTCCTCGGTATCCTCGCAGACCTCCTCATCACATTGAGCTCTGTAGGCCGTGCATGGCGTGTCCTACCCATTGTCAGCTTAATGCTAGGTGTCTCTACCCTAATCGCCGCCTGGAAAGGCATGTGCGTCGTCCTACATGGAATGCACCACCGCCACCTGCGTCCCTGGGAACTCTTCGCCGACCCCGAAGATGTGTCTATGAAAACCAGCTCTGAGGATTCATTGATCAATCCTCCTACCGATACAGGCAGCTATGAAGATGAGCCTTGGGTGGCCAAGTACGAGAAACGCAATATCATTCGCAAGATTTTCGACCGTGAAATTTGGATTCAGGAGCCGGCTTTGAGACAGATTCAGGATACGATTTTCATCCAGAGTTTGTTGGGTGCGTTTTTGGTCTCGTGTGTGGTTGTTGGCATTTTCTGCGCTGTACCACATGGTGGGTATTTCTAGATTGGTCGGACTTTTTGGTGACCCTTGTATGTAAGATAGGGTTTAATGTGTTTATGGTGACGATAATGACAAGGCTGGAATTGGATGTATATAGATTGGAGTCTGACATGAACTTCTTCACACTTTCAGGAACACTGTTGAGATGCTAGACAACAAATATCAATTTCTGTCTATGACTATACAAATTGCTCCAGGAGATTAACAAAACGTGGGTATCTTTTTCATGTTAGGACAAATAGCAGACATGCAAGTGTCAGCAAGATTATTGCTGAGGACAGCCATCGGCTTCGCTGAGCATATCTTGGGCGGCGTTCATGTCGCCGACTAGGCCAGGCGGAGGTGCTCCCGCTGCTTGCATCTGTATTGTATGTCAGCAAATTCAGATGAGAAGAAGATTGGAAGTGCACGTACCTGTTGCATCTTATCCACGATGTATTCTCTATCTTCCTTGTTATCGTCATTGAAGTCTTTCTTCTCAAATCTTTCGACGATATCCTTGACGACAGATTGCTGTGTGTGATAACGTTCCAAGTCTTGTTTTGATGTAGAATCCTTGTTCTTTTCCAGCCACTCAGGGAAGTTGTCATGTAGCTCTTTCATAGGCTCATATAGAATGTCTTTATTGACTAGTTGTTCCATCATGCCCATGAGCATGGAATTGAAGTCTCCTTGGTCACCATCCATGGCAGGGAAGTTGCCAGATTCTAGGTCCTTGAGCATTTGTGCGAGCATGTCGTCTTGGGATGAGGTTGCAGCAGCAGCCGAAGCAGATTCGCCGGAAGCTTGCATGCGTTCCATGGTCTTTTCTATGGTTGAAGCAAAAGCGGGTTTGGCGGCTGACGAAGAGGTAGGAGCGGTAGGATTTGTCTTTGGCCTGGAGGCAGCGTCTGCTGATTGGGCAGATGTACCGGCAGCTTCTTGTTCAGCGGCAGCGCTGAGCTCCTTCATCATCTCTTGAAACTGTTTCTGCATTTCTGGGTCCTCTCCGAGGCCTCCCAGCAGCTCGGCCATGCCAGCTTGCAATTGGCGAGCGAACTCATCGTCCTCGGTAGGCGGTTGTGTGGGTGCAGACGAAGAGGATGGATTCGATTGAGCAGTAGTTGAGGAAGCAGCGGTAGGGTTAGAGGAAGGAGCAGTAGTAGCGGAAGCAGCAGTGTTTTTCGGATCCTTGATGGAAGTGGCCGAGAAGTCGTCCAGCATGTCATCAAGGTCGGAAAGATCGTCCTCGTCAGGGTCCGGTGCCATTTCGACGTGTTTCTCCGGATGCTTCTCTGCCATGTTGATGATCTACTCGATAAGTGAAGGAAAGTACCACAGTGAAGATGACGGAAGGAGCGAGTGTTATAGAGCAAGCCTGAATTGTTTCACAGTCACTTCAGTCTCTTTGGCCCGGAGAGCCGAGGCCTCTTCGGACCTGCCACCTTCACAAGGAAACGGCATCCGTCACCGATTGCGGGGAGCTGTCTGTTTGCTTGGTTTGGCTGATTCGAGAGACAATCAGATCAGATTAGACAAGGACGGCGGCGCCAACTCTTGTTCAGCAGAAACACAACTCTGGTCGCTTTCATCTCTCACCAACACTTGATTGCCTTTGTCGCGTACCTGCCTGAGCGAATCACACCGCTTACTCGTGCCACCACACCAACATCTCTTCCACCCCGACACACGAGACCACCTCTCACGTCTGACACATCACCCCGTCCACAATGTCGCTCTGCTCCAACCGCCTCTCGGAGGAGCGCAAGCAATGGCGCAAAGACCATCCTTTCGGCTTCGTCGCAAAGCCCGCAAAGAACTCTCAGGGTGGTCTCGATCTCCAAAAGTGGGAGTGCTCCATCCCCGGCAAGGAAAAGACCATGTGGGAGGGCGGTCTCTTCAAGCTCGAGGTCCAGTTCCCTGACGAGTACCCTACCAAGCCCCCAAAGTGTACGTTAACACATGTTACCAAGCCATCTACTACCTTCAAGACTAACACTCATGTCCTTAGGCAAGTTCGTTCCTCCTCTCTTCCACCCCAACGTCTACCCTTCCGGAACTGTTTGCTTGTCCATTCTCAACGAAGAGGAAGGCTGGAAGCCCGCCATCACCATCAAGGAGATCCTCCTCGGCATTCAATCTCTGTTGAACGAGCCCAACCCCGAGTCGCCTGCTCAGGCCGAGGCCTACAACCTGTTCCGCAAGGACCGCGCTGCCTACGACAAGAAGATCAAGCAGGTCGTCAGAGACAACCCGGCCCCTTGAAAGCCTCGGTCTGATCTTGCGATTCACCGAAATGACGATTACGAATCAAACAATGCATTTCTGACTTCGGACAACCCAAAACATGCGACAAGCGTCGAGTTGAGAGGATTATACGGCACGGCCGATGCTGGAAAGAAGGCGAGGGACTTGTTGATAAGATACTTTATTCACATACGCTGCAGAGAGAGCAGCCCGGCAGTCTCACTCTTACGACGACGAAGCCACCAGTTTACCCAGAACCTCTGCCACCTGGTCTGGCTTCTCTACCATGGGCAGATGACCCGCTCCTGAAATCTCGACGCACTCTGCGCCATCGCTGCCATATCTGGCAGCCATTTCTTTCATAGTCTTTGGCAGAACTCCGTCTCCACTGCCAACCACGAATACACCCTTTACTTTTCCACTCTTCATGTGCGGCTGGAAGTTGTAGTCGCACAGTGCCTCCACGCTCTTCCTGAATCCTTCCAGACTGTTGTTGATGACCATCTGTTTGACTCTCTCGCACTCCTTTTCCATCTCGCCTCCATCGTAGCTTTCCTTGACAAACCATCTTCGTACTGTGACCTCGGCGAGTTCTTCTCCAACAATCTTCTCGCCCTCCTCGCCCGATGCGTTCTCCTTTTCGCAAATGGCCACTCTCTCGCCCCAAGCCTTTCTGTTGACTTCAGGGTTCTTGTCGTTGGTGTCGCATGCCATGAAAGAACCGATTCTGTCCGGGTATGTCAGGGCAGCATTGATCACTGATGCTCCGCCCATGCTGACACCAGCAATGGCTGCTGCCTTGGGCACCTTGAGAGCGTCAAGCAGAGATATGATGTCTGAAGCCAACACATCCATAGTGACGAGCTTCTCGCCAGCCTTGCTCGTGCGGCCTCTGGTGTTGTATCTCAAGATACGGTATTGCTTGTTCTTCGCGAGGAACGAGTCCACAAAGCGGTCCCAAATTCCGTAGGAGGTCAGGATGGAGTTGCAGAGCACGATCAATGGTGCATCGGGATGTGTAGAGCCTTCCAGTCTGTATTCCAGCTCTGCTCCATCAGCTGTCGTGATGTACGATTGCACGGCACCGCCACCATTGCCCGTAGAAAAGGTTCTGGTCTGTGTAGCCGGGCTATCCCATTTTTTGAATCCTGCAGCGGCAAAGTTTTGGAGATCGCGAGGAGCAGGACCAAAGGTGTAGAAGAGCTCGTACTCGCGTCTGACCTTCTGCTCAACCACATTGGTCATGATGTCCTTGGCCCAATGAGTGTCGTTTGTGGCCTGCCACTCCTTGCCACCCAGACCATTCTTTGGTGCGTATTCGTGCAGAGCCATATACTCGACCTCATCCTTCTTGTCGATAGCAGCAGTGACATAACGTCTTGTACGCAGCCAACCAGGCACCTTTGACAGCATATCGATATGCTCCTCGTTGTACCATTTGTCCAACTCTTCACCCTTTCTCCCAGCCTTCAATCTCAAACTCACAGACACCATAACATTACCCTCCCCATAATTCTTGATGTCCTCCAACTTCTTGAACTCCTTGGCTTCTCTGCTGCTCACCAAGTCAAAGCTTCTTCTATCGATGGCAACACTGGGTCTAATGTCTCTTTCTCTTTGGGTTTGGATGGGGGCACCGCGGAGAGCGAGGTATGACTCTGAATTGAAGGCGTCCATGTCGTCGGTGTCGTAGATGGCCATCCATTCGTGCTTGCCTTTGCCTTGGTCGGCGGTGTCGCGGGCGCGGTAGCGGAAGCCATTGTGGATGAAGGGGAGGCGGAGACGATTGGGTCCGTGTTCGTTATTATACCAGTCGTGGAACTCGGCGGATGGGAGGTCGGCCGAGGGTTGCATGGTTACATACAGGATTCCTGGTGTCTTTGCCATGGTTGCGGTGTTCTCTTTGGATTGTTGTCTCAATTGACAGTGGAAGGAGAATGGGTTGGAGGTGGAAGAATGCTTTTGGAAACGTCTATCAGGCTAGGTAAGAAGATCTTGGACCTTGATTGTCACACTCCCGTGTCGGCAGCCGAACACGGCGAGAGCACTCACATCCCGAGTGACGATGCCGTCTGCTTCCCGAACACAAAACATCGAGTCCGTGGGATGAGGGGTAGTGGGGTCGTTCCTTTGGCACACGGCAGAAGCTGCGGCAGACAGAGACATGTTCCAAACACGTTCTTTTTCAAGATATCAGTGTGATCCTGGTTCAACAAGCATTTGTATTCTTATGCTGATTAACAACAACAATCTACGAATCTATATGTGCTAGAGCAACACTCTTATGCACGAGTGCTAATGTTCAGGGGATGTATGGGTTGGAGGAACTGTCTAGTCGAGTTGTGAAGTTTTCTGGCTTATATGCGTATTTTCTAGTCATACCAGATAGCGTTCATACCAAATCCAGGCTCCTTGACATCACAATGAGCAACACGACCGAGGAACTCCTCGTTCCATCTGTAGATCTCAATGAAGCCCTTCTCATCATCGGTCAGAGCCAGCCATTCGTCATTCCAGGGGCAAGGGCTGACGGCATTGGAGTGTCCACCGCTTGTAGGTGTAGGGTTGAGACAGATCTGACGCTCAATGTCACCAGACTCGGACAGCTTGAAAGCTGCAATGTATCCGGTCAGGTCAGGAGAGTTTGATCTTGATGTCGCAAAGAGATATTTGCCACTGGAAGAGAGGAACACGACGTCTGAGCGGTACATCTTGGGGTAGATTTCTTGATGGCCTATTCTTCTTGTCAGTGATTCGTACTCTTAGAACCTCTATGAGCCATTTGTTCTTACCTGGTGGAACAAGAGGATAGATCTTGTTGGTGTAGACAGGCATGTGGGTCTCCTCGTCTATTGAGTATACTCCAAGTCTGTTACCGCCCTCCATCAAAGCATAGAGATACTTTCCACTCGGTGCCATCTCAACCCAGCGAGGATGATCGCCCGCAGCAGGAGCATCGACACTGCCAACAGTAGTCATGTGTCCAGTCTCTGGGTCCTTCTTGTGGCACCAGACTCTGTTTGCCCACATATCGGCAGAGTAGAGGTAAGTTTCCGAAGCATCGAAGACCATGCCGTGGATTGCTGTTTGCGGGCAATAGTCATAGTTCTGGACATTCTTCTCAAGACCCCCGTTCTCGTTCACGGAGAAGACGTTTCCTGAGCCAGCATGATCGTAGAATGGGTTGCCATACACATTGTATGGTGGCTTCTTCCCTGCCAAAACGAAGATTGCACGAGTCTTTGTATCTGCCTGAGAAGCCTTGGAGTCGTGTTCCATGGGGAAAGAAGCAGTGTGTTCGATTTCTGTTGGACTCTTGACGGAGAAACTGTTCCACTTCTTCATAGCAGCTCCATAGATTGTCTTTCTTGCATGCTGTTTTGGATGACATGGTCAGCAAGCTGACAATTTGTCGTTAAAGTCATTAGGTCGAACGTACATCGAAGGTCATCCATGAGATAGGCTCGTCTTTAGGAATCTCGGTCCTCTTGATCATTTTCAGGGTCAAGGCCTCATCGTCGAACTGAAAGGTAAAAATGGCACCTGGAGGAGTCCAGGTTCCTACCATAAGATGATGAAGCATTTTGTGTTGATTGAAGGTCGAGAAGGCACGCTTTTCAGAAATCGATATACGGTGCAATGGACTCACAATGTTGTTTTGCAGTCTCCAGAACAGAGGACGAAACATTTCTACGAGATTGATGAGCACAGGATTGGAATTGTTGCTTTGGCGAGACCGGGGTCTCGGGAACAGACCGCGGCAAACGAGCGGGCAGTGTGGGGATCTGTTCACGGCTCCGAACACGGCAAAGTCGCGCTCATATCAGTTGTTTCGAAGCTTGAGCGCGTTCGTTGGATCTCGAAATCATGTTGGATGAAGTGTAGTTCCAGATGCTTGTCCCTTGATGGGAATAGCTTCAGTTAGTTACAGCTCGATCCGAGGTCGGAAGCTGTTGTGAACATCAACCTTCGTCTGAGTAACTTTCTAGCATGAGTCCTCGGCGTATTCCCGTGAAGATGACCCCACTCGTCAGGCAGCTCGATTGTATAAAGCTAAGGGGCTTTCCTGCCAGGAGCCTCTCTCGCGTTTACTGTTTCTCACCTCGGTTCCCACTACCTTACACAAGAAGTTTCCAATCAACCACTTCTTCAAATATGCGCATCCCATACGCACCTACCGAGCCAGCAGCTGATGCGTCAGAGACAACCAAAGCAGTCTACGAGCGCATCACTGAGCGTAGAAAGCCACGCCCTCTGCTTCCACTGGACCTCGCTCTGCTGCACAACACGGCCATCGCCGACGGATGGAACAGCCTGCTCGGAGCAGTACGATCAAAGACATCGCTCAACCCTGGCCTGATGGAGATGGCTGTATGTCGTATTGCAGTACTCAACAAGGCGACATTCGAGTGGAACGCGCATGCTCCGCTGGCGCTCAAGGGAGGACTACCGCGAGCCTCACTGGACGTTATCCGTACAGCGGCAGTTGTACCCCCGGGCGGCAGAGAAAAGACCAAGGAAGAGCAAGAGACACTTAGCGGCGAGGAGTGGGCAGTGATGTGCTATACCGACCAAGTCACCAAGAACGTCGAGGTTGACGACGAAGTGTTTGATGGGCTGAGGAAGTTTTTGGACAACACAGGGATCATGGAGATGACAGCGACCGTGGCAACATACAACATGGTCAGCAGGTTCCTCGTAGCCATGAACGTGGCAGAGAAGAATGGGCACGAGATTGTGATGCCTGAGCAATAAATAACTGTTTGGCCATGACGACTGTAAATAGAGCACAAAACTTATGCCATTTCGATGCACAAAAACTTAGTCCGTACAGACTCGGGAGTCGGGAGACAACGGAGATCGGCTTGGTTCGGCGGGCGGGCTCATCAGGCATTAGCGTCATGCAAGTCCAGGGTCTCAGTGATTTTTCGACGAGGCGGCAGGACATGTTATGTTTCAATACACAATGCGATGAACGGGACGTCTGGATGGGCTCAATTGTTTAGGACTGCGGCGAGGAGGACGCCGTGGCTCCCGCGACCAGCCTCACATTCACCATGGACCTCTCCTGTTCGACCGAGCCAAGTCCTCAGAAAGCGCGCATATGCCACCAAGGCCGCCCCATCGAAACCCCTTAAGTCGCCCAAGTCCCGCAAGCGCCTGTATATCATCGGTGGCATTGTCGTCGCCGCTACCGGTGCTGTCGCTCTCAGCGATGACGCTCGCTACATCTGGCTCGCCGCAAAGCGTACTGGAAGAGTCGTGAGCACTCTTGCCCTCAACATCAACGACTACCGCCGTACCCTCAATCAATACGATGCCCTGTCCGAGCCCGAATACCAGGCCCTCCTCAAGAGTTGTCACCAACGCTGCGCTGAGCGTACTCTGGTCGTCTTGCAAAAGAATGGCTCCATCTTCGTCAAGTTGGGACAGCATCTTAGTAGCATGAACTACCTCCTGCCTTCCGAGTGGTGCGATACTTTCATTCCCCTGCAAGATCAATGTCCTGTGTCTCCCATGGAGAGTATCGAGGCCATGGTTTTCAAGGATACCGGAAACACCCTATCACACTACTTCTCCGAATTCGAGACGAATCCAATCGGTGCAGCCTCTCTGGCCCAAGTCCACCGTGCTACCCTGCGCGACACTGGTGAACGTGTTGCTGTCAAACTCCAACATCCTGCTCTTGATGAATGGGCCGCCCTGGACCTGGCTCTCACCCGCTTCACCTTCCGTAGTCTCAAGCGCTTCTTCCCGGAATACGATCTGACTTGGCTGAGTGACGAGATGGACGAGAGTTTGCCAAAAGAGTTGGACTTTGCTCTCGAGGGCTCCAACGCCGAACTTGCCCGCAAATACTTCGGCCAAGTCGCATATCTACCCGTCATCATTCCTAGAGTCCACTGGGCTCAACGTCGCATTCTTGTTATGGACTACGTCACTGGACACAGGCCCGATGACCTGGCCTATCTTGACGCCAACAACATTGACCGCGATGAGGTTTCTGCTGCACTTGCCCGCATCTTCAATGAGATGATCTTTGGCAAGGACGCTCCTTTGCACTGCGACCCTCATGGTGGCAACATTGCTGTACGCCTGAATACCTCTAAACGTGCCCCCAACAACTTCGACATCATTCTGTACGATCACGGTCTGTACCGTGTGCCTGATAATGGTCTTCGTCGCAGCTACGCCAAACTATGGCTAGCTGTTCTGGATGCTGATGAGCCGCGCATGCGCCAATACGCAAAAGAGGTGGCAGGTATCAACGACGAACAATTCCCTTTGTTCGCTTCCGCAATCACTGGCCGCGATTACCGCGTTGTCACGAAGAGCGTAGCCACATCAAGAACAGATGAGGAGAAGGAGGCTATCTCAGACGCGCTTGGCGATGGTATGCTTGAGCAACTTGTTCAGCTCTTGGGCCAAGTGCCTCGTGTCATTCTGCTTATTCTCAAGACCAACGACCTCACTCGCAGTCTTGACGAGAACCTGCATACCCGCCAAGGACCCGTCCGTACCTTCATGATTTTAGCACGCTATGCAGCTCGTGCAGTCTACGAAGAGAAGATGGAGATTTTGGCCGCTGCTGGGTTTGGTCCCAGGAGACTCTGGCGCAGATTTGCTGCCTGGGCCGACTTCGCCCGTATCGAATTCAAGCTCTCTGTATTCGAGACATGGCTTAACATCAAGAGATTCCTGGGCATGCAGCCCACGATCATTTAGTAAGGATTGTACGGTGTTTGTAATGTCCTGAGCGATGGCGTTCTTTGCTTATGTGTTTCCCCTTGGATCGGAGTTTCGTCATTGCAATGGTCTATAGAATTTGGGCCATGATACAAGTGGTCTTGTAGATAACAGATTGCCCACACTCCTAGAGTTTTCATCCACTATGTGTGCCTACTTTCAGACGAAACTGCTATTTATCTGGGATTTCAATTGTGATGAAGAAGCCTTATAACCTCCAAGCTTTGTTCCATAAGTCTGTTTCAGGTGACTGGTAGCGACAATTCAAAGAAGCACGATCACCACGATATCACGACCTTTACAGAATCCGTATTGGCTCGATTGTGAGATAGGCCAGAATGCATCTTCTAGCGAAGACAGAACAATTTGATCACCAACATATAACTGGATGCACATACCACTGTTTATATACGTGATTTCGCGCAAGGGATGGTGAAGTCAGCGGTTGTGGTCCGGGGTGACTCGTTTCAGCTTGACTTGTCGGAAACAAACTCGGCTTCAAATGAGGTTCAACCCCCTGATTGTTTGTTCATGTACCCACAACACGTTTCAAAAGGCAACTTGCAGCGGCTAGCAGAACATAACAGACCTGATCCAGGCTCCCAAATTTGTGGGTGAGAAAACGCCTCGCGTCCGCAGAGTATAAGGCTCTGCGTGGTGAGACGACTGTATGCTTGGCTTCTGGACGATAAATTAGAGATATAGCACAGGAAATTCGTGACTGACACATGAATTGATTTGGACAGAATTCTCGTCTCGGCAAGACAAGACACTCGAAACACTTGGCCACGAAGGCCAAGGCGGTAAGGTGCAAGCATGAACGAGATTGATACATTGTACAACCTCAACACTTGACGAACTTGAAGACGCGAGGTTGGCCGATCGTATGTGCCCGGAACTACATCTGGTTCGGTGTCATCTCTGAGCTTCGAAACCAGACCAGGTTGATACATGCAGTCTGCCAGAGGGCTCTACTTGTTCAATGATGACCGTGCCTGTAGAGGATCGCTGACGTGCCGAGCCGTCGCAGATGTCAGTCGCGCTCTCAATAGCGGTAATGCAAAAGGCAAGGACCCAGTGGTTTGCTTCCCCATCAGTCATGCATGTCATTATTGGGTTTCATGGTATCTCCATGCATTCATTCGTGCTGTTGAGTGAGAACGCCCTGTGCGTACCCACCTGTACCAAGACCTGTCTTGCCCCTTAGTTTTGAGCCTTTGTCCTAAACAATAGCCAGAGACTGATCGGGGGTAAGCGAAGCGGGTGTTTAAAGTGTTTGGGACCAGGGATCTGACTGACTGGGGGACAGAGGCGCTCATCCGTGTACATACAAAAGTACTGTTTTGCCCTCCTCACCAGAAAGGATCTGTTTCCTCTCCTTCCACGTCCCATTGTCCACAGTTCCTTTCTTTTTTGTTTTGCGCACTTTCCTTTCCCAACCTTTGCACAGTGGAGGAAGGCTTCATTGTTGCTTAGACCTTGACTGCATTTGGTTCAGTCACTTACACTCTTTCGTCACATTCTCTTCTGAAAATCTTCCTCGACACTCGAAAGAGCTCGCATTTAACCTTCCACTCATTAACGTTCTGCTTCTGACCAAGATGCATCGTCTTCTCGCTCTTCTTCTTGTGACCATCCTGGCCACGGTTGCGCTGGCCGCACCTACTGCTAAACAAGCCTCTACACCATCTCTGAAGAAGCGTTCCTTCATCATTCCTCGAATTCGCAAGACTGGCTACATCCGCAAACCCTCCGAGGCCATGGGCCGTGCCTACCGCAAGTTCGGCTGGTCGATGACTACTCCTGACGGATCTCCTTGGGTTGCTGTCTCCAAGACTCCCACTACCATGAACCTTCACGCAGACGTTTCGTCCTCATCCAACACCACCAGCAGCGACCAAACTATTGCCACAAATGACCGTCATCTGAGCAACCTCAAAGACTGGATCTATGCAACTTTCTCGTGGGGTTACGCACCTCCAGCCGCTTCTTCCGCTGTTGCTGCTCCTTCTGCCGAAGCCTCTTATGCTGCTGCTTCTTCCGCTGCTGTTACTTACATCACTGTTTCTTCGGCTGCTGCCTCGTACACTGTCGCTTCTTCGACTGCTGCCGCTGCATCTGCCACTCCCACTCCCGCTAATACCTCTCCGGCCCCGGCTTATGCTGCTCCGGCTCCTGCTGCTGACGGAGACGATGAGACTGGAGAGGTTATTGCTACACCTGCCGACAACGGTGCCGAATATCTTTCTCCCGTTACCATCGGTGGTCAGAAACTCAACCTGAACTTCGATACCGGCTCTTCAGATTTGTATGTGTGAAGTCAGAGCTGTATGAAACGTGACAAGCTGCTGATAATTTCGATAGATGGGTCTTCAGTACCTCCCTGACCAGCGCTCAGATCGGAGAGCACAGCGCCTACGATCCTTCCAAGAGCTCGTCTTACCAGGCTATCGATGGTGCCACCTTCAGCCTCTCATATGGTGATGGTAGCGGAGCCGCAGGTGTCGTAGGTACCGACACTGTCGATATCGGCGGTGCGACCGTAACCCGTCAAGCCATCGAACTGGCCACATCAGTATCAAGCGCTTTCGTTTCGGACGCAGATTCGGACGGCCTTGTCGGTCTTGCCTTCTCAACCCTGAACTCGGTATCGCCCAGACCTCAGAAGACTTTCTTCGACAACATCATGTCGGAACTGGCCCAACCTGTCTTCACAGCAGCTTTGGACCTTGATGGAAGTGGAACCTACGAGTTTGGTACCATTGATTCATCTAAGTTTACAGGCGACCTACATTTCACTCCTGTGAATGCAAGCTCTGGGTTCTGGCAAGTTGACAGCGCCCGTTACAGCGTCGGCGGCAAGGACTGCGACAGAACCAACGCTTCGCCCGCCATCATCGACACAGGTACCAGTCTGTTGCTGCTTGACCCCGAGGTGGTTCAAGCATACTATGCCTCCGTGCCAAGCGCCAAGTATGATAGCACTGTTGGTGGCTACACGTACGATTGTTCAGAGAACCTGCCTGAGTTCGCAGTGGCTGTCGGCGACAACTACATGGCCAACATCCCTGGCTCAGGTATCACGTTTGCACCAGTGACCACAAAAACTTGCTTCGGTGGCATCCAAAGTAACTCGGGCAGCGACCTCCAGATCTTCGGCGACGTGCTGCTTAAGCATCACTTTGTGGTGTTTAACGGAGAGTCAGAAGTTATCGGCATGGCCGCCAAGGCCGAGTAGATGTTCAGTGTTCTGAGGACGACGAAGGAGATGAGTAAAGAAAGACATAGCTAGTGACAGTAATGCAAGAAAGAGTCGCTATCTAACGGTGTTCATTGTAAGCGATAAATGGAGTGACATGTATGGCTGAAGAGGCGCCATGGTGATATTGGCGGGTCGGCTTATCATTCAGGTGCGGTATGATTGGATGAACGGCTACGAGGCATTTGGGCCGATAACGCAAAGCATGTGAGGTTAAGAAGCACCCTAGACCATGTTTGTCAGCATGTCATCGAGGCACAGTATGTTGTGGTTCGCGAGCAGGTCACAAAGAGCAAATGCCCTTATCGCCCACTGACAAGTAGGACTCATAAATCTCCCCGTCGCCAAAACCGATCAAGTGCTCGGAGACGGACATCATCACCGCGGGGTAGCTGGATATCGATCAGCGGCATCCCACATGCCAGCTCGGTGAGGTCAATGGAACCGCAGCAGCAACAGCAGCCGCCGCAATCACGCTCGGGAGCAGGAGCAGGAGCGGTCTCCGATAGACCCATTGCCACAGCGAAGCAGACGACTGCCAAATCGCGCGCACGACATGTACGGAAAGAGAAGGACGAACCCTCGGACGCTGCCGGCGACGACTCGAACAAGCGACGATGTGTGAGCTCAGCTTGCGTCGCCTGTCGCAAGCGCAAATCAAAATGTGACGGCAACACACCTGCTTGCGCAGCCTGTAGTCAGGTCTACAACACCGAATGCATATACGACCCAAATTCAGATCACCGGCGAAAAGGTGTCTACCGGAGCGACGCCGACTCTCTCAAGACGCGCAATTCCACCCTGCAGACCCTTATCCACGCCATTCTCAACTACCCCGAGGAACATGTGCCCGCTCTGGTGCGTGAGATGAGGACTTGTGAGAGCCTGGACAAAGTCGCTGAGCGAATTGTTGCCCGTGAGCAAGGTCTAGATGTCGAAGATTCGGATCAACAAGAGGATGAAGATACATATAACCACACACAAACTTCTTCCACTGCGGTACCGCAGTTCGAGAAGCAATTGTCAACTCGAGTGGGCGAGCTGAGGCTTGACGATGGCTCCGTCCGTTACATCGGCGGCACTTCAAACCTGCTCTTCCTGCAAGCCGAGAAAGACTCACAGGCCTCATCCGTGTCGGACGCGTATCCTCAGCAGGAGAATCCTGTCACGTCATGGACCAACCAGACGTCTGACCCCGAGCTGGTCATGCACTTGGTCAACATGTACTTCACCTGGCACTACACATACTTTACATGCTTACCCAAGCATCTCTTCTATCGTGATTTCATGCGAGGCAGACCTCCGCCCGACACTCGACGCAAGACCGAATACTGTACTCCACTGCTAGTCAACGCTATCCTTGCCCTTGGCTGTCACTTCACCTCGTCGCCTGGTGCGCGCGAGAACCCGGACGATTCTGCCACTGCTGGTGACCACTTCTTCCGTGAGGCAAAACGCCTTATCATGGCTAACGACGAATATGAAAAACCGAAGATGACCACCGTTCAAGCTTTGGCGCTTATGAGTGTACGTGAGGCAGGTTGTGGTCGTGAGGCCAAGGGATGGGTTTACTCGGGCATGAGTTTCCGTATGGCCTGTGACATGGGTCTAAATATCGATTCCTCAGGCCTAGGACATGCCGCCGATCATACTATCGACCCTGAGGAGGAGGATGCTCGCCGAATCACATTCTGGGGTTGTTTCCTGTTCGATAAGTGCTGGTCGAATTACCTGGGGCGGCTACCACAACTACCCAGCTCGTCTATCACGGTACCGAAGTTCGACGTCTTTCCGGAGGAAGACAGCGCCTCTTGGGCACCATACACCGATTCAGGTTTCATGAGTGCCCGCGCTCAGCCAGCTCGAACACGTGCGGTCGCTTTGCAGATATCAGTACTTTGCGAGATCAGCAACGACCTTCTACGACACTTCTACAATCCTAGCGATATGGACAAGAGCCGTGGTCGGCAAGCCGAGCTCAAGATGTTGAGTGATATACACACTCGCCTTGAAACTTGGCGTCGCAACCTACCTGCAGAGATGGAACCCAAAGAAGGAGGACTCAGCAGCGTTCTGACCATGCACATGTTCTTCCAGCTTCTATTCATTCATCTTTTCCGACCATTCCTCAAGTACAACCAGAGCACGTCGCCCTTGCCTGCAAATGTCAGTCCGCGAAGGCTGTGTACGCAAGCTGCTGGCATGATCTCGAAGCTCATGCGTCTTTACAAGCGATCACACGGTCTGAGACAGATCTGTAATGTGACAGTGTACATTATGCATTCGGCATGTACCATCCATCTGTTGAATCTACCGGACAAGAACGCTCGACGCGATATAATACACGGTATCAAGCACTTGGAAGAGATCGGAGAAGGTTGGCTTGGTGCACGCCGCACATTAAGCATTCTTTCCGTCATGGCGCGAAAGTGGAAGATTGAGCTACCCGAGGAAGCCGCGACTGTACTCGCTCGTGCCGAAACCAAATTCAGCCCGCACAGCACAGATACACCTAGTCCAATGGCTCGGCGAGCGTCGATGTTGACAATGATGGGAACGTCAGAAGCCCAGCCAGCTCAACGAGTACAACAACCCCTTCAACAACAGCGACCTGCTTGGACTCAAGCACAGCAAGCAATGATTGCCAACGCCTCCGCGCCCATGTACGGGCAGGTGCCATTCAACGCTGCCCAATCCACCGCAAGCCCCTTCGCTATGCCTCCCCAATCAGCCTCCGATATCCGCGCTACAAACTATCCTTCCGCACAATCCACTCCCTTCAACGGCCTCCAACCTATCTCAGCAGACTCACCCACTGGAACCTACACCGCAGCACCAAGCCCATCAGACATGTTCGGCGGCGTCGAACAACTGCTACGCGAAAGCCAAGACTGGGTATTCCGCGATCAAGCACAACTGGCCTCTGGCTTTGGCAACTGGGGTGGTGGACTTGACTTGGGCGTTACTTCTATGGGTCAGAGTCCTGTCAATACTGGACAGCCTGCGCTTGGGGCTTTCCCCTCTGCTGCAGGTTATCCCTCTGTTATCGGGAGTGTGGGGGTTGGTGCTCAACAACAGACACAGCAACAGCAACAACAGAGGCAGCAGCAAGATGCTTATGGCACTACTATGACGACTTATGATGAGAGAGAGTGGTATCAATGAGCGAGCACCGTGATGTAATGAGATGATAGAATTGAAGATTTATCAGTCGTTCGAATACACTTTATCTTACACGCGATCAAGACTTCATCCACATCTTTATGCACTCTTCAATCCACTGGCTGTCATGGTAGCTCATGAAACTGGCGGACCAATTAAAGTCATGTCGCTCTGGAGTGAACATCGAGGCGCTGATCTGACACTGATGAACAAGAACATACACAACAGTGAGCTCGAGTTCTTGTTTTACGATATTCAATTTCAGGATATAGATAAGACCAACAAATTATATACAAGAGGTCGAAAGGGAAACAACAAACTGCATCGACAGTCAAAAGGGGTCATCATCATCCAAGAACTAGCCAAGTCCAATCATGGCTTTCTGGTTATATTCCAAGATATACGGTTTCAAGCAGCTCCAGAGCTTTACTTGGAGGTGTCGAGGACGTAGCGACCGGCGATCTGTCCCTTCTCCATCATCTCAAAGACCTTGGGCAGTTCCGAGAGACCGACGACCTTGAAGGGTGCCTTGATCAGACCCTTGGCGTAGAAGTCGAGGGCTTCGGCAGTGTCTCTGCGGTTGCCGACGTATGAACCCTTGATGGTGATCATTCTGATGACGGACTCGAAGACGGGAGCCTTGAGAGTGGCACCGGCGGGCAGACCGATGCAGATGACGGTACCACGAGGGCGGACGTACTGCTTTGTGTTAGTGATCATGCAATGGGTTCGAGCATCTATGACTTACCTCGGCGGCCTGTTGGAAAGGCTTCTCGGAGACAGCGAGGAGGATGACAGCGTGGGGACCAAGACCATCTTCGGTGGCAGCTTGAACATCCTTGACGACGTTCTTGCTCTTGCTGAAGTCGACGAATGCGTAAGAGCCCAGCTCCTTGCACATCTTCTCCTTGTCGTCACCGGCATCAATGGCGATTGTGCGGATACCCATGGCCTTGCAGTATTGTTGAGCGAGCGAACCGAGACCACCACCAGCACCGACAATAGCGACTGTCTGTCCAGGACGAGCACCGGACTCTTTGATACCCTTGTAGACGGTGATACCGGCGCAGAGGACAGGTGAGACACCATCCAGGGGAGTGTCCTTGTTGAGTCTGGCAACGTGTGCAGCCTTTGCTACAGCGTATTGTTGGAATGAACCGTCAACAGTGTATCCGGACAGTTGAGCCTTAGCGCAGAGAGGCTCGTCTGATTGCATGCAGAAGTCACAGGCAAGGCAGGTACCGTTGATCCACTAGCATTGTGGTCAGTCAGGTCGATTTAGGACAGTGGTGTTATACATACCTTGATACCAACGTGGTCACCAACATTGACCTCGCTGACGAGCTCACCACGTCCGACGACGACACCAGCACCCTCGTGGCCACCAACAAGAGGAAGCTTGGTTGGGAGGGGCCAGTCACCGTTCAATGCGTGAAGATCTGTGTGGCAGACACCGGTGTACTTGACGTTGATGAGAACCTCATCAGGACCAGGCTTGGGAACGGGAATCTGCTTGTACTGAAGGGGACCACCAGTCTTCTCGATGACCTGAGCCCATTGCATCTCGGGGATTTGGGGAGACGACATTGTGAATTGGTTTCTGGTTGGAATGGAAGATTGTGTGCGTGATTGTGATCTGTGGGGAATTGTTGATTGCTTGGAAGATGCAAAAGATTGTATATCCTGGCAAGAGCGACCTACTTATATGTTTCTTTGCTTGAAGCAGGCCCGAACAGAGCTCACCCCACCTCTTTGGAGGGGTCCAACCTGCATCGGCTGGAAGGAAGCAACTCGGTGCTGTTTACTGCAGCTCCTCCAGCACTCGCGCGGTAGTCCGAAGCTAAGTCCATCCTGCAGCGAGTGGCAGGGGATCTCACTCCATCGGGCGTAAGCAAGTCACGAAACAATCGCCAGGGCGTCGTGGCGTGGTGGTGCTGTTTCTTGGTATTCCCACAAGGGCCGATACAACGGCTGCATTTCTTACCGTACAAGGTCCGAATCGAAAACCGGTCTCACGAAAACAATCCGCTGGACAACTACTTTTGCTGTGAAGGAATCGAAAGGTTTGAGGGCTGACGTCTCGCGTTGTGCGGCGTCTGCTGTCATGGCGTGACCAAGACGCCAACATTTTCAATGCCTCTAACTCTGCATGTGTCTGAACATTACAAGATAGAGCAGTAGAACAGTGTTATAGAATCTACAGGCGTCAATTGCAGGTGCATTTAGCAGAGTGAGCTCGAGGGGGAGTATGGTAAACAATCGAAGCTATGAGTTCGATACAGGGTCTTACCTTAAATTGGAAAGTTTGGCCGGCTTCCGGAATTTTAGCTCCCGCACGCGGGGCAGCAAACTGCGTGGTTACAGCGGGGTAGCTACCAAACCTTCAACATCATCCTTCAACAGCTTCGTAACAAGGTCCGAAAAAACGAGAGGCGTGCATCCAGCAGCTCTCATAGGCTCGTTCGAAGGGATATCGGCCCTGGCCCATTTTCGCCAAGTCACCCGGTCACAATCCTCCAACAGATCGTAGCAAGGTGGCTTGCTTCATTAGCCTGTGAGCAGCTTAGACATCGAGCGCCTGGTCTCGAAATGGCCATGAATTTGAGTCGAGAGGAGATTGTGGCTTCCTGGCCCAGTGGCCCGGACGAACGCAGCTCCTGCAGTTTTTCCACTTGGATCTCGATGCTCCCATATTAGTTCCCAGCATATTTGTTGTCTTGCTCTTCCTTGTAGTGTCGGGCTCGAGGATCGAGAATCGACTTGCTTGTTCAGTCCATAGAATCAATGGTGGGCCCGCGGGATCTACTCATGCCACCATTTCCTCTGTTAGACATCCATCGCGAGTCAGGTCGCGCGTGCGGAGTAGAACTTAAACTATAACAAGCCGTTCTATGAACGTGTGGGTCCAGATTTTCCATGGGCAGGTTGTTGCGAGCGAGGGATCATGGCTTCCGTCACAACAACGACCGATTCTTGGTAAGATTGTTGCATAGGTATATCATATTATTACTTCTATTAATGTTTCGTGACGGAGTAATTCACCAGCCATGCCTCGATTGAGACCAAGACTGAGAAGTATGGCAAGAGAACTGGGAGGTCCAGTAGAGGCCGTCGCCGGCGCGATCTAGACTCCCGGCTCTTGGTGCATCCTGGAACTTACTGTAGCTTCCAAGCTTTAGTAGTACACTGGGCGTTCCCAAATTGGTGGACGACCATCTTCAGCATCCCAAACAATCTTGTTCTTCTCGTCGAGAGTCGCGCCCTCGTCGGTTATCGGAATCACCTTGCTTGTATCTCTAACTTCCTGCTTACTCACACCCATAGGGTCACGGGGGATCCACAGAAGGGCTGGGCCTGCAGTGACCGCTGGGTTGTAGTAGGCATGCTGTGCTTCCTCGGGCTCATATCTGATGCTGATCATCTTGGGGACCATACGACGCATAGTCGCATAGTCGGTGTAGACATCGGGACGAAGGAACTTTTTCCAGAAAGTAGGTTTGGCGTGAGGCGATGGACCAAGTTCCGTGTTAGTGTCAGCAACCATACCCTTCTCACCCCTCTCGGCGTTCGCGTCCTCGTCCAGCAGACGACGCTCCTCGGCCTCTAGACTCTTGGGCAGATAGTTGATCAAAGGTTCGAGAGCAGCATTGAGAGACAGATGATAGAGAGCTGTGAACACCATGAAGATGATCATCAAGACCAATGGACCCAACGCTCCTATAGAAGATCCGGTAGCGATGGCGAACAATCCAATCAAACAACCTTCAGCAATGTAGAGACCTACGAATACCTGCTGTAAAGCGCGAGGGTAGACGCGTCCCTTGGTATCAATGTTGGCGTTTGAAACGTAAAGCAGGTTGTAACGATAGGCCAGATAGAACAGGTAAAGACCTCCTGCTGCGAAGATCAAAACCAGGGGAGCGATGATTGCGTAACAGATCGCAATGACGAAGAGGTTAGTGTATGGAGGGAACACAGTACCCCAGCTCATACTGGACAACGACGTCCAACGCTTGTACATCTTACGGGGCGTCTTGTCCAAGAACTTCCCCAGGACGATGAAGATGACGAGACCGCTCAGGTTAAGCAATGTGCCTGAAACGACACCCAACCCTTGGAGGACGAAATAACTCAAGTAGAAGTTGGATGCCTTGGGGATTGACGAGGCCAACAAAGAAGGGATTTGATCAATGTGGTTCGGCAGGATCGAACCGAGAGCGGAGGATGCGGCACTACCAAGGGTAGCGACCAGGAAAACTTGGACGACCTGGAAACCGAAGTAGGTGTTCTGAACGGTAAGCTCCACAGCAGAAAGAGAAGGGTCACCTCCGAGTCTAGCCATCAGACGCAGAATGATAGGCAGTACAGACATCAAGATAGCCAGGGCAACGGTAGGCAAAAGACCCGACACAACACCAAAGATGCTATGTGGCAGAGCCAAAAGCCAGTTCAACCAGGTGAATCCTTCTTTGAACGTGGTCGGGGGATTGCTCGACCAGTCCTTGAGGTTGTCCAGGTTGGAAATGAAACCAACTGCTGCTACAGGGAAGGACCAAAAGACGATCAAGGCGACCACGAAAGAGACAGTCGCAGTTACTCTGAGAACTCGCTCCCACCATTTGATACGAAGATTGCTCCAGATGATTTCTCCGGGTGTCATTCCAGTATAGCGAGGAGCCATGTGAAGAACCTGGTGGTGTGTCAAGCTCTGATAGGCAGACTGAGCTTCCTGCAGAGTGGTGAATTGGACAAAGACTGCGTTGATCTTCTTGACGCCGTCAAGAGCTTTGTGCTGGTTCTGCATCTCCGCGACCTTGGGAATACGCTTCTCCAGCTCTGCACGGCACCAATCGATAGTGTCAACCTTCTTTCCAATCAACGGCTTCAGACGATGTGTAGGTCTGTCCTTTGCAGAGACGTAGCGAGATGCTGCAGAGCCGCCTTCAACGTCGGGTGTCAATTCCTCCAGAGCGATGTCTTCGTTATGCTTCTTTGCCTTCTTCTTGTTGGCTTTCAACCGGGCAGCGTTTGCAGCCTTCACAAGCTTGGTTTCGGCGGCTTCGAGCTTGAGTGCTGTCTTGTCTCTCTCCTTGACTTCATCCTCGAGGTCTCCAGTGTCCGTAGGAATCCAAACGCGTTCGACAGACTCTCCGAGCATGCGGCGTAGATTTGATTCGTTCAGGTACTCATCTGGCACAGAGGTGAAGAGAACGGTACGGGATGAGAGGCGACTAGCATAGTATGGCGAGAGCAGATAGGCCTGGCGCAGGTTGATGTAGAAGATGCTCTCTCGGGTGACCATGTAAATGACGAAGCCTGCGACATCTTGTCAGTCATGTTTGACAAGAAATCAATTGTCAATCTTACCAAAGAAGAGGTAGGCACAGCCAGTGTGCGCAAACATCTTGTAGTAGTTGTTCGTTACGTTTCCAAGCGTAAGGATATCGAGTTGCGATTTACCACCTCCTCCAGTTATGTTGATCGGGAACAGAACAGGGAATGTGATGCAGCAACCGACCAGGCAAGTAATGACAGCCATTTTCAGAAGACGCAGGAACAAGTAACCGTCCAGAGAGTGGTGGTTCAGGACATAACTATCAGGAACGTTGAAAAAGTGGCTGAACCATGCGAAGATTCCATCTGGTAGTTTTGGTGATCGTTCGCGCTCCTGTATACTGCCTAAGAAGGTTCTCGGGCGGTAGTTCCTTGGGAACCATCTTCTAAAGATCAAGAATAGTGTGAACCACACCAAAGCCAAGAGAGCGACGGGTGCCAGAGTGGAGAGGAGACCACTAGCAGAGGACGACACATTCTGCGCGCTGCCAACGTTAGGGTCATCGTTTGCGTTCTGTCGAATTGATAAGGTCAGACTTGTCGCTAGCAATATGGTGTTTTGTGGTCGAGGTACCGTAGCTGATGTTGCCGACATGTTGACGGATGTACGTTGCTTGAGAGCAATACCTGCGTCTGAGTAGCAAGCTCAGGTTCAGGATCGAGCAGAAACAAAAAAGATGGCACGCAAGGGGGCAGACCGCCTCTGATATCAGGGTCCTTTTTCTGAGGGGGCGCTTCGGGTGTCTAGACAGGAAACGACGCTAAAACCTGTCCAACCTGTCGTGCGCTTCACCTTGGAAACAGCCTTGCATTGAAGAAGATCGCTGCGGGATGACGCTGGCGGCACTGGACCAAGATAAAACACGAACATGAGGCATCGATCAAGACACAATAGCCTGAATCACGCTACCTACTTGTTTTACACCTTGATTCTGCTTGCGGATCCTGCTGTTGGGCATGTCAT
Source organism: Aureobasidium sp. EXF-3400 (assembly GCA_024195585.1). Taxonomy (NCBI): domain Eukaryota; kingdom Fungi; phylum Ascomycota; class Dothideomycetes; order Dothideales; family Saccotheciaceae; genus Aureobasidium; species Aureobasidium sp. EXF-3400. The sequence goes on from SWBL01000052.1 coordinate 50,563, forward strand.
ACTGCACACACGACTGTTCGACGAACAAGCGCTGTCTTGGCTGTCGCTCGAGCGCATCGACCTGTTCCACGCGTGGAGTTTTTAGGAGAGACGAGGGAAATTGCACTTGTGGTGGCAGAGTCGACATAAGTTGATGATGATCCCAGCCACCGTTTGCGGTCCGCGAAACTCTAAATATCCTGCCTCGTTTCACACGATAACGGGTCGAAGCAATCTATAAAAATGCGTGAGCATCGGCGCGTCTGGCCATCTCACGCGTAGCAGTCGCTCTTCTCTATGATGCTATCCGCGTCTTGCATGCGCTGACTTTGGTCTGAGGAAAGCTGCGGTATGCTCGCGCTGAACATATCTGCAGTCATCGTCGGTAAACAGATCGCCAACATCAAGGTTCATTGCCGGATCCCAGCCTCCAGTCCAGGGGTCTTGAAAAGAAGTGGATCTCACAGGCGTTCATCCAGACCAACAACGAACTTTAACAAAATGACATGTCGAATTTTCTCGGCGAATTTACTAACACATTCATGTGTGAAGAAAAGAGGTGTTCGTCGTCTCCGTTAAACTACTGATTATACAAGAATTAGTCTTAACACCGTGCCGTGCGCCTGCGTCCCAAGCTGTCCTGAACTCCCGTATGTGCCGATGACTATACATGCTCGATAACATACAAATCGAGTGCCTCGTGAACTCCTTACAATACCCTTCCAGATCAAGATGTCTCCTGCTTCTTGACAACGAGCGGCGGTGGGCCAGTACCACTTCTAGCTCTTCTTTCACGCTCGCCGACGCCAGGTGGGGGAACCTTGATATTGAGACGCTTCTTGTTGGTGAAGCGCTCGCCAGTACCACGAACCCACTCGTCCTCGTCATCCTTGCCGAGCCAGTATCCCTTTCCCACCGAAGTCATGATGCGACCCAGACGGCCCTTCCAACCCTCGCCCTCTTCACGACCCTCGCGGAAAGGATTTTCTGCCAGATCAGTGCGCTCAGCACCGCCGTGTAGGCCAAAGTTGTTGGAGGAGGTCATCAGAATGTGTTGGCGTAGTACACCACGAGCGTATGCCATGACGACCAGGCAGAAGTAGATGCGGATGGTCCAGAGTGCGCAGATGACAGTAATGCTAGCAATGCTACCAGACTGGAAGACGGCATGTCCGAGAGCAGAGCCGTCGTTGATGCCCGCAGCAACGGCTTTTTGACCTGGCATGGCAGGGGTTGCGACAACTTCGACGCGGGTAGCATTGACCTCAGGGCTCGTGAATCCTGCGGTATCGTTCATCATCTTTCCACCGGGGAGCTTGCTATCGTCGCCAGGTGCAGGGTCGTTGATGTGACGGGCAAGCATCAGGAACCAGGTGGTACCGAAGAGAGCAGTATAGGAGGCGTTGATCAGGGAGTCGAGGACATATAGCCAGGCGAGGGCGAGACATTGTAGCGGGCTTTGGCGCTTGATGTGTGGTGAGAGATAGCAGAGAGCGCCGAGTACGCCGATCGAGTAGATGTACATGGTGAGTTGCAGCCAGGAGAGGTGGTAGCCAGTGAGAATGGCAAGGAGGCCGTAGATGCCTGAAACCTTGTTGATGAGCAAGGTCAAGGCGATCATCTCGGTTCCGGTGCGCAGCGATATCAGGTACAGGAATGTCTGCTCGTCGTTAGTATTCGCGCAGTCGCGACATTGTTGTCGAGACACACCTTAGGCCGCAGCATGCGGAAGACGGTGGGAAGCGCCATGATTGCTGTCCCAGGGAAATATACTGGGGATGGTAGGTATCGCAAAGGTATTAGGACGCGCTGCACAATCCGGTGTCCTCGCGAGGGAAATGTGGTTGGTGGTTGGTAGCAGAAGGGCGAGTTCCAAAGTCGTCGATGAGGCTTGGACGCCGGGAGCGTCGGCCAGAGAAATTACAGAGAAAACGGATCACGGGCGCTAACTTGCCGTACCTACTTTGCAGTTATTCAAGTGCTACAAGTTGTGAGGGATCACCGAGAGGCTGATAATGCCTCTTGCAGATACAGAGACAATATATCATGCTTGGAGTGTGCTGCATGCGTTGTTGTTGTCACCTAGGTATTGTTGCTAGCCGCCGTGCACCATGACGACGATCATGTCCGATATTGATAGCGGCCACTCGGGTCCCCATCCCATCAACGACACTCTTCCTTCTCAAGAGCCTGTATAAAGGCACGAGTCTCTGACATTTCGGTATCTCTTAACTTGTAGTGTCTTCATCATATTTTGATCTCAAGATCCAACAAAGCCATTGCCGCTTGGAACACCCTGTCCTCATTATCCCACCGCAGTCAAACATGTCAGAGATACAGGCACCAAGGCTTCGTGAGCAAGATCTTGCTGGCAAGGTCGCTGTAGTAACGTATGTCTTTCAGATGTTCCTAGTGTCCCTATGCTCTTGAACACTGTACAATGAAGCCAATCATAGCACCTCGTGGGCAAGCTGCTATGGCACTGAGAATATGATCTTGAGCTTGAGGATACAAAAGAATACTGACCATAGATCAGAGGCGCTACGAGAGGCATAGGACGAGCCATCGCCCTTCAGCTTGCGAGTCGCGGTTGTTCAATACTAGGAACCTGCTCGAAACCGGAGTCTTTGATACTGATCGACTCGCTCGCACATACGGTCTCTAAACTATACTCGGGAATTCCATCCCCTCCCAAAGTCACTGGAGTCGTAGCCAACATAACCGAGCCAGATTGCGCGCAGAAGATTGTCCACGCACTTGAACAGAAGTTTGGCGGCCATGTCGATATTCTCGTCAACAATGCCGCCCATCCTATTCGTGCCAAGATCGGCGAGATTGAGGCGCAAATGGTCTCAGAGGTGATGGCCGCAAACATACAAACGCCCATCATGATCGTCAATGAGTTTGTCAAAAGAAAAATGTTTCGAACTGGTTCGAGAATCGTCAACATTGGCTCTGACTCGGCTCGAGCAACGATTCCTGGGTTGCCTGGAAGGTAAGTTGATACGATCCCAAGATTCTAGAGGGGAAGCTGAAAGTGTTCAAGATCTCTCTATATAACTTTCAAATCAGCGCTCGAAGGCCTCGCGAGAGCATGGGCAGACGAACTGGGTGCCAACCCAGAGCTAGAATTCATGAAGGGTACCACTGCCAACACAGTCGCGGTAGGATTTACAGAGACAGACATGGTCAGCAAGATGCCTCCTGCAATGAGAGAAGCAGTGAACCAGAACGTCCTGGCAAAACAGAGTCTGGGTCCTCGAGCTGCTCTTCCCGAGGATATCGCTGATGTCGTGGGCTTCCTTTGTGGTCCGGATAGTCGATGGGTTACCGGTTCCGTCGTCAGTGCCGATGCTGGTATGGTCAAGATCATGTAGCTGCTGGAAGAGAGGTAGAGAAGCAGGACATGCAGATATCTTTATGTACACGGGATTATCTTTTATTCCAAAAGCCGACCAATGGCTCAAAAAACGCCGTGCTGCATGCAGAATACTGTACAAGAAAGAAAACAAATTTAGCGGAAGACTAAAGGTATCTTGGGAAGGGGGAAAAGGCGTCGAATAAGAACAAAGACAGGTCGGGCTTCAAAGCCAGGCGACTTAGCAGGCACAGCTCGAGTTGTCTGTCGTAGGGCCAGGGTTGATGTTCACATCGATCACTGCAAGAATCAGTCAGCGGGGTTTCCAGAAACGCATATTGAACGAGTAGACGTACTTTGGTTGGGTGTCTGGTTCTGTTCACTCTCCATGCCGGGCAGTGCTTGTGCTATCCTCTTGAACAAAGGCTTCACGTTGTGTCCGACCTTTGCGCTTGTCTCGATGAACATCAGGTTGTGCTTTTTAGCCTCTTCTTCTCCTTGCTGGGTGGTGACCTCGCGCTTGTCGTTCAAATCGGTCTTGTTGCCTACGAGAACGATGATAACATCGGAGCCACGCTCGCCGCGGACGTCGTCGACCCACTTGCGGGTTTGCTGGAAAGATTTGGCGGAAGTAATGTCGTAAACGACAACGGCAACACTGCTGTCGCGGATGTAGGAGGGAATCAGACTACGAAAGCGCTCTTGTCCAGCGGTATCCCAGAGTTGCAGGCGTACGGTGCGGTCCTCGAGGTACATGGTCTGGAGAGGGTTGTGTAAGTACGAAGATAGAGACTTGAAGTATGCGAGTAGATGGTAGCAACCTTTGACAGGAAGTCAATGCCGATAGTAGCTTGGTAAGTGTTGTCGAACGAGTCGTACATGAAGCGGGTGATCAGAGACGTCTTGCCGACTGAACTGTGTTAGCAGTGCAATTGTGACTGAGGTCCGGTTATAGCATACCACTCTGCTCGCCGAGAAAGACCAGCCTGTGATATGCACGTCAGCATGTGCATGTGCGTGTATCGATTAGAACGGTTATGAGGTACTTGAACTTCTTCAGCGGGTTCGTGTAGGACGCCGGTTGAGCCATGACGACAGTTTTGGTATAGACGTTGAGACAGAGAGAAAGCCTTGCGCAGAGAAGAGGAACAGCAGTATTATGAACAGGTCTGCTGGAAAGTGGTCGGGTGTATTATTCAGGAGATTGATTGCGGACTCGCGCGAGCTGCGACCCTCGATGTGTCTCCACAAAGGGCTCGTGCGAGGGCCGGAAAGGGCTTCGCCGAGGCCAAACGGGGCCAAGCCTGATAAACTTCCTGCCGCAGCCTTTGCGGAGAAAGAGCCAACGAGATTTGGCCTGTCAGAAAAATTACTGGCGTCAGATCTGCTTTTCCTACCGACCTCATTTTGCTCCCAACAACCATGGCTCCCGTAGCAGAAAAGACCCAGGCGGCCCCTGCAACCCACAAGCAGCCTTCCCGCAAGGGTAAGAAGGCATGGCGCAAGAACGTCGACATTACCGAGCTGCAAGAGGGCGTTGAAGATGTTCGCGAGCAGATCATCCAAGGGTACGAGCCAGCAATATGTATTATGCGAATCCTTCAATTGACACGTCTGCAGTGGTGTTCTGACCGAGAGACCTGCCGAAGAGCTCTTCATTTCCGATATCAAGGGCGCCGATGATGTTCAAGCCGATTTCAACAAACGCCACAAGTCTCTCAAGGCCGACGAGATTATTGCACAACGCTCAAAAGTCCCCGCAGTAGACACCAGGAAACGCAAGTCCGACGGAATCGCAACTGGAAGCAGCAAGCGCAACAAGAACGGCACCTATGTTTCACACAAGGATCTCCAACACCTGCGCAGCGTCGCAAACTCTGGCGGTGCTCAGACCGACATTATCAAGGCCACCGAGAGCGCAGACCACGACCCCTGGGGTATGGAACCCCTGCCGCAAGACCCTAGATTCTCTTTCATCCCGGAAAAGAAGGCCAAGGTTGCTCCCAAGACCATGAAGTACGCTCCTATCTCATTGGCTGCCAACGGAAAGCCTTTCGCTGCTGTACCCAAGCCCTCTGGCGGAAAGAGTTACAACCCTACCTTCGAAGAGTGGGAGGCACACGTTACAAAGGTCGGAGAGCGTGAGGTTGCCGCCGAACGCAAGCGCTTGCAAGAGGCACAGGAGGAACACGATCGTCTAGAGAAGGCTCTTGCTGAGGCTGCAAGACCTGAGCCGTCGACCGACGACGAGTACCAGTCAGCATACGAGAGCGAGTGGGAGGGTATTCAAAGCGAGGCCGAGGACTCTGGAGCTGTCACCAAGAAACGACCGGAGAGAAAGACACCATCCCAAAGAAACAAGATCAAGAGAAGAAAGGAGTTGGAACACCAGGCAAAGTGGGACAAGCAAATGAAGAAGAAGAACGAGCAGTTGGAGCGTGTCAAGGAGATTGCTCTTTCACTTGCCGAGAAGGAACGTCTTCTCGAAGAGCAAAAGGCATTGCAGCCTGCTACTGCAGGTGCTGAGATGGAGGCCGAGATCAACGATGACGATGAGAGTCAGGTATTGCGCCGTCGCATCCTTGGCAGACATGCGTAAGTTTTATCTTTTTTGTTCATGTTTATTTGTGTACTGACAACCGTCTTAGTGTTCCCGATGCACCCCTCGAGGTTGTCCTTGCAGATGAGCTCCAGGACTCGCTCCGTGCCCTGCGGCCCGAAGGCAACCTGCTCAAGGATCGTTACAGAAACATGTTGTTGAACGGCAAGATGGAGACTCGTCGTACCATGCAACACAAGAAGCCCAAGAGAGAGGTCACCGAGAAGTGGAGTTACAAGGACTGGAAGCTGCGCTAGATGCAGTGCAGCTCTTTGTAGTTTGTTGTTGTGGAGAAGCAAGTTTGGTGTGATTCTTAAATTCTTTGATACCAGTGGCGTGTCGGGGTTCTTTGTTGCATCTGCCTGGCGTTGGGGATATACACCTAGAGTAAAAGGGATGAAAAATGATCTGTTTGGACATATTCCACAAAGCATCTGCGAATTGACGTCCACGCAAAGGTGCGGCCGTATTGTCATGTTTTGAGTTCCTCATTTGTATCTATCACTCAAGGATATGTGAACAAACGGAGAAAGGACCGTAAAGGGCCGTTTGAAATGTCTGATATCCCCAAAGAATGGTATTGTTCTCGGAGTCGTTGCAAGAGGCCTCGGCTTTGAAGGTCGATGGAGTTTGTGGAGAAGCAGCAAGCGCGGGCTTGCAACAATCATCAATCTGTCGCGCGCGCATCTACAGCCAATCAGTCCATCGTCCATCAACCCAATCACCATGGCCGACACTGAAGATCGTGCGCCGACCGACACCAAGGCGGAGGCACCTCAAGCCACGACGGCCGACCCGACTGCACCTCCCACGGCCGACGACATCGAAGCCGCCGTCGACGTAGACACTGAGATGCAGACCGAGAGCAGCAACACCATGGATAACAGCAGTAACGCCAAGAGCGCCGCGAACATGGATGGTACAAGCGACGACCCTCCCGCCGTGCCTCAGATCGAGACGAGAATGCCTGCAAAGAAGGATGTCGCGTTGCGGGACTTCTTGAGCAAGATGGACGAATATGCGCCAATCGTGAGTTCACTCCTGCTGCGCGTCGCAACACGCTACACTCATCCGAGACCACTTTCACTTACACTCGTCATCAGATCCCAGACGCAGTCACAAACTACTACCTCACTCTCGCCGGTCTGCCCCCACCTCCAGCAACCCCACCCCATCTGGCGCGTCTCCTTGCACTCGCTGCTCAGAAGTTCATTGCCGACATCGCCGCAGACGCATACCAGTATTCGCGCATCCGATCTACCAACACGACATCTAACAACCCCTTGACTGGACTCGGTGGTGCTGCAGGCTTTGGCATGATGCCGACCGAAGAAGGCGGTGCTAAGGGCAAAGGCAAGGATGCTGCTAAGGGTGCTCAGCTCGGTGGTCCTCGTCCTGGCTACGGCGGTGGCGGTGTAGGATCATCTGGTGGCAGGACAGTCCTGACCATGGAAGATCTGGGCATGGCTGTCGGAGAGTACGGCGTCAACGTCAAGAGAGGCGAGTTCTACAGGTAATATTCTTGCATACTTCAAGACATATGGGCAGGCGTTTCTCTGGGCTGGGACATTGGCGGCAGACTTGCACGCATGCTTATGAAAAGGACATTCATTCGGGGGTAAGGCGTTTGGGGCATGGTAGGGCACGATGCATTTCTCGATAGATGAGACAGGGCCATAAGGGACACGAGATCCCGGTCACAATCGATCCAAATTGACAAGACTCCAGAACATTGACAGGCATAGAAAGAGGATAATACAACAAAGGCTCTCAAGATGTGCCTCTCTGACTTTGATATTTTGTACACGATAACCCCAAAAACGCCAGCATTTGGAAAGATGCAACCTCGTAAATAATGTGCATTTACTTGTTCTTGGAGTGCTTGTATGTGAAACGCTTTCTCGTCCTGCAACACGTCAGTATAAATCCCAAGCCTTTGGCCGTAGAACTACTCACGCTGAGAACTCTCCAAGCTTGTGACCGACCATGTCCTCGGTGATTCTGACATCGTTGTAGATTTTGCCGTTGTGGACCTGGAAGATCAAGCCGACAAAGTTGGGCAGAATGGTGGCACCGCGTGCTTGTGTCTTGATCGGAGGGGCACGCTCGCCGGCCTTGGGTCGAACAATGGGCAATCTGTGCATCTTGTCGTCAGAACATGTTCCAGAGGTGTTGCGCGCGGGTCCGTATGTCCAGGAAGTTTGCGACAGAAGATAGGCAAAAGTGAATTTTGGAGATGCTTACGGGACAATGTGTGGGCCTAGAGAGCAAGTCAGTCTTTATATGTACAGTAGATGAAGTAGACATTACCCTTCCACACAGAGCGGGCGCCCTGCAGTATCGTTGTCGGCCTCATGATGTGCTTGGTATAATCCAGACTCGGAGGTGTCTGCGGCCTTCGCTGATGGTGCATCTCTCTTCCTCCGCCAATCCCCGAAGCACAGACCACATTTCGTTCATTTACGCGCTACACGTCGACGACCATCTTGAAGCAGGCAGCAGTTTGTGTTTGCCTTAAGTGTTGGCGAAAGGACGAGAAGAGAGTCCGATCAGAGGCGTGAAAGGTGTTGTGTTTTCGTTCGCCTCCAAAGGCTGGTCCTGTCCAACTCTTTTTGTTCTTCTCTTTCACCATTGACAACACTCACACACACCACCACACATAAAAGGCCAACTTCAGGATGCCTGCTAATTCTGGTAAGGCCAAATCCAATGAAACAAGAAATCAAAACCGAACAAAAGATCAAAACTGAAAAGTTCGCAGCTGCGGATACTATCCGTATCATGGTATCAACCGATAACCATGTTGGATATGGAGAACGCGACCCTACTCGAGGAGATGATTCCTGGAACACTTTCGACGAGATCATGACAACGGCACGAGAGCGAGACGTCGACATGGTGCTTCTGGCTGGCGATCTGTTTCATGACAACAAACCATCTCGCAAGGCCATGTATCATGTCATGTCATCTCTTCGCAAGAACTGTTTCGGCGAGAAACCATGTGAGCTTGAGATGCTCAGCGATGCCTCAGAAGCTTTTCAGGGTGCTTTCAACCACGTCAACTACGAAGACCCTGACATCAATGTTGCAATCCCAGTCTTCTCAATCCATGGAAACCACGATGATCCCACTGGAGATGGTCACCTGGCGTCGCTGGATTTGTTGCAAATGGCTGGTATGGTCAACTACTACGGCCGCACACCCGAATCCGACAACATCAACATCAAGCCCGTGCTGCTACAAAAAGGTCGAACTAAGCTCGCGCTCTACGGTATGAGCAATGTCCGCGACGAGCGCATGTTCCGTACATTCAGGGATCAGAAGGTCAAGTTCTACCAACCTGGCACACAGACTGGAGATTGGTTCAACCTCATGAGTGTGCACCAAAACCACCACGCATATACCGAGACCGGCTATCTTCCCGAAAACTTCCTTCCTTCTTTCATGGACTTGGTTATCTGGGGTCACGAGCATGAATGTCTGATCAACCCTCGATACAACCCTGAGCAAACGTTCCATGTCATGCAGCCTGGTTCATCGGTGGCCACATCTCTCATGCCAGGCGAAGCTGTACCGAAGCATGTCGCCATCCTCAGCATTACAGGAAAAGAGTTCAAGTGTGAGCCAATCCGCCTGAAGACTGTTCGACCTTTCGTAATGAGGGAGATCGCTCTCATGGATGACGCCCACATGAAGAAAATCTCGATGAAGGACGACAATCGCGCAGAAATTACTCGCTATCTCACAGCCGTTGTGGAAGACATGATCAGAGAAGCCCGTCAAGCCTGGCGTGAGGCTCAGGAAGGAGAGATTGATGAAGATCAGAAGCCCGAGCTGCCCTTGATCCGTCTTCGTGTTGAGTACACTGCTCCTGAAGGAGGTCGCTTCGACTGTGAAAACCCTCAACGCTTCTCCAACCGTTTCTTAACCAAAGTTGCAAATGTCAACGATGTTGTTCAATTCCATCGCAAGAAGACTGGTACTAGCAGAAAGAAGGAGCAGCCAGACATGCCCGAGGAAGCTGTCTTGCAACAGCTCACTATTGACACAGTCAAGGTGGAGAAGCTTGTCAAAGAGTTCCTCACAGCTCAATCTCTTACAATTCTTCCTCAAAACTCTTTTGGTGATGCTGTCAGTCAGTTTGTCAACAAAGACGACAAGCACGCCATGGAGGCCTTTGTGAATGAGAGTCTTGCAAGTCAATTGAAGCATCTGTTGGCTGGCGAGAGTGTCGAGGACGAGGACATGACAGAGGCCATGGAAGGATACAAGACCAAGTTGGAAGAAATGTGGGCACAGGGTACTTTGAAGCGCACTGTCAGAAAGGACAAACTGAAGCCCAAGCCAGCCAACTGGGACTCAGATCTTGACGGAGAGTGGGCAGCACAACCAGGTGCACTGGTCCGCTCTGATGAGGAAGCCGAGGAAGAGGAAGAAGCTGCCAAACCGAAGCCTAGAGCCACTCGAGGCAGAGGAGGCAAGGCCGCTGGGACCACACGCAAGACAGCTGCCGCGACGAAGAAAGCAGCACCTGCCAAGAAGACGACCACCCGCGCAAGAAAGGCACCGATTGAAGAGGAGTCGGATGAAGAAGAAGACGACGTTATCATGCTCGACGATGATGAGGACGAGATTCCTGATGTGAACGATGATGAGGATGAGGATGATGACGACAACTTGTTCGTCAAGCAAGCACCCAAGAAGAGAGCACCTGCAAAGGCTGCAGCCAAGTCGACTGCTAAGCGTGCTGCTTCACCGCCAAAGCGCAAAGCACCAGCTCGCAGCACAGCAAAAGCCGCTGCATCCAAACAGACGACATTGAGCTTCTCTCAAACACCTGCGCCATCGCAACCACGCACTACCGCAACTCGTGCAGGACGTAAAACCGCAGGACCTGTAAGTTATATCCTTGAGATCATTGTGACCAAAGCGCTAACGAATTTACAGAGTGAGGATGAGATTTCTGACGATGACGATGCTTTCGAACCTCCTCCTACAGCATCTCGTTCTGCAGCACGTCGCAAGTTTTGAGATCCCGACACCATCGTCTGCAGAGTCCGAAGAAGTTTGATTTTTACTGGACGTAGGCTTCAGCAGGAAGCTAATTGTGCATCTTCACAGTAGCATTGATATGGGGTGTTGATGTTTGATGACAAAAGCATAGCGTATGGAGTTCCATGGAGTTTGATGGGTATGGCTGAGGTGATGATTTGCTCTGACACACTTTTAGCTCTTTTTCAAGCATGAAGGGAAAGCGACGGGCGACTGAAATTCCCCAGACCCAGCTCTGTGGTATCGGGAAGGTATCATCGAGATTGCTGTCGTAATATCTGGGGTAAGTATACAGAAGAGAAGGAGCCATCAACCCGATTCGGGAAATGCAAAATCCTTTACGTCAAATCTTCGTCCCAAATGGCAACCACAACGATGGAAAGAACCAGCGTCCAGCTTTCTTACCCCGTTATTCCCCTGACTCTTGATCCTGCATCTCACACGACACACTCTCCCATCAGCACCCCTCTTCCATCACACTTCACACTCATTTGGTCTTACGACACCACCATTCCACCACCACACTTCTTGGATCACACAGTTCAACTGCTGTTAAGCAAATAATACACCTCCAGACTCAGTTCGATACCATACATCACCGGTACGTCCATCACCACATCTCTTCCTACCTATTCTGCATTGCATCAAGGCTGACATCTACTCGACAAGCAGCTCAAGAGCGTCGCCCTTCTTCCCACTCATATCTGCATCGTCTCGTTCAACATCAAGTATTGTTTGATGCCGATGGCCCACAATAACATCGCCCGCAAGGCATACTCAGCAGAACAACTCTTAGCTCTTCGCCATTCGGCTTCGGACGAGACAGCTATCCAAATCGAAGCCAAGGCCCAGGATGGAGCCATCAAAGGTGCGTTGATCTACGTTCAGCCTCCCAGCTTCAACTCTTGGCTTTGTTGTCGTTCATCATCACCCATCATACATTCTCTTTCCATTTGATCACCGTCAAAAACACTCGCTTCTCTGCTCTGTCCATGCATTCATTCATTCAACCAACTTTATACATTCATTATCATGCATTCTTTCCTTACGCCGCAAAAGACAAGCTTATCATCCAATCCTTCCTTTTCTCATCACGAGAGATATGCGAGTCTCTTGGTGGCCGACACACCATCACCTCTCCAACACAGTTGCTTTGCAGAACCGGATTGGCTAACAGACGATCTTGCAGACCATGTCGTCCGTAACGCACGCTCCTTTGCTGCGCGCTCATCACGTTCTCTCGCCATGTCCGACACTCTGCACCCTCCTGCAACGGAGGCACGTCAATTCAGCGCACCCGTCCTGACAGAGATCGACCCAAACAACCAGAACTTGCGCCCTGGACTGGCTGCCAACCGCTACCGCCCTTCTCCAACTCCATCACTGAAGAAGCGCAAGGCTGAGCAAATTCTCGAGGACCATGGCTCCCCTCCTGGACTTCGCGTCACCGCTGGCGGTCGCATCGTCCCCAGTGATCAGTCTCCTCTGTGTAGCCCTCGCTACGGCTACAGTGCCATCAAGAAGAACGGTATGCTCATCAAGTTCGGCCCCAACTTCCCGGCTCCCCCTGGTGGCATTCCCATGCAGAGGGTGGGTTTGCCCAATGGCTTCGTGGCTCAGGATCCCAACGGCAGACTTTGTCAGATGGTCGATGGCAAGTTTCTACCCGTCGATGATGTCGATGGCATTCCTCAGCTCTACATCGCCGCTCCCAACTTGACTGGCAGCACCGGATTTCCTGCCGGTGAAAAGGAAGACGCTCCTGGCACCACGCCCTTCGACAACTCAACCAAGCAGCAGCAGCCCAGCCAGAGCTTCGACAAAGCCCCTCCAACTGGTCCAGCGATCAAGCAGACGGCCATGAAGCAGCCCGTCGTCAGCAGCGCTATGCAGATTCAGGCTCTGGAGAAGCAGTACAGCAAGCTGGAGCAGGAGTCCAAGGAACTTGACAAGGTTGAAGTCTTGCAACGCAGCTCGATGAGCTCCAAGGCATACGCTCAGCTCATCCAGAACCGCCGCGACCTCGTCAGCCGCATGAACTCGATTCGCGTCAGTCTCAAGTCTCTGCGTGAAGCAAAGGCTTCGACCGACCACTCGCCTCAAGCCATTGCTCAGCAAATGCAGCCCCAGTTCAGCATGCCACCTTACGGACCAGCAGCTATGATGGGACCAGCAGGACCCATTCCTGATTGGACTTTCGACGGCATGGCTCCTGATGCTCACAACATGCCTCCCTTCCACGGTGCTCCCATGCCTCATGGACTCGGATACTACGGCCCACCTTCCGGCTATCCTGGTGCCATGGCTCCATACCCAGGCATGTTCGGTACAATGCCGCCGATGTTCAACATGATGGGCATGCCTCCTGTCGATGCGTTTGGCAACTTCATTCCGAACGCTGCCAACATGGATCCTCAGGCCTTCTCCAACGGCAGTCCACCTGCTCCACACGCCAACACTGTGCAAGAGACTGGACCAAGCAGCCGCAGAGCAGCAGATACCACTGCCACCTCTCAGCAGGAGTCTCCACGCAGAAGCCACGCTTTGCAGATCAAGGACCCAGAGAACAAGTCAGAGTCGAGTCAGAAGTCGGCACTCAACCCCATGAGTCCCAGCTACCAGCCTGCCGGCAAGTCGACACCTGCATCCAAGGTCATCCCACATCGTCCTGCGTCTCCATCGCCAGCTCTTGCTGAGGCCGTCAGGCAGCACAATGCCTGGGTCACTGAGTCGGCCAACGCATCCGCCACCAACCTGAACTCGGCTGGTTCTCAGCGCAAGCTTCGTTACGAGTCATCTTCATCGAGCTATGCTACTGCTGACTTCTTTCCCAACAACCCTCGTGAACATTCGATGAGAAAGGATGCCTACCCTATCGTTCACGATCGCAATGCAAGCCGCGGCAAGATGGCAGAGCGCCCTTCGGCATCGAGTGAGCAGCCCATCACTCCAGACAAGGAGAACCAGGATCCAGGATGGAACTTCGCCCCAGTCGCCAGTGTCACGACGCCACCAACTATGCGCGATCAAGCTGTTGACCAGCCAGGCACCCCGGAAAACCACAGCACTGATCCCGTTCAGAACCGCTCTGAGATGAACGTGAGTCCGAAGAACCGTCGTTCGGACTACCCTTTGAGCTACAAGTCCGTCAGCGAGGTTACCACACTGGGATCGGAACTTCCTTCGCCTGCCATTGGCTCCTCTCACCGCACGCAGTCGCAGCAAACCAAGCCTGCTTCATCGTCAAAGGAGCACCTCAGTCTCGAGGAGACCACTTACATGGCTGGTTTCAAGGCTGGTCAGGCTCGCCTGCCTGTGGGTCTCGAGGAGAACAGCTTTTGGCTTGATGGATACTGTGCTGGTCTGCTCAAGTCGGCTCAGTCAATCACTGCTCCACCCCAGCCCAAGGCTCCAGCTACGGCCCATGCCGGCCCAGCCGTCGTCAAGCCTTATCTCCCATCGGAACAGAGGAACACTGGCTCACAGCATGCTGTTTCTGCTGCCAACACCAACGCCACGTCTTTGAACACACTCAAGGATGCCATCTTCTCGGCTCAGAACGAGAACGCTATCCTCACTCCGGATCCAACTGGACCTTGCGTCAACGAGATGGCCGCTTTGCATCTCGGAAGCTGGGCAAAGACTCACCAAGCACCCACGGTCGCCGAGTCTGATGCTGTTCTGGCCTCTGCACGCAACCGTGAGACAGTGTTGCCCGAACGCACCTCTTCCGTCATGCAACGTCAGTTGCCAAGTGGTGATACATCGACTGAGCACCACCGCACTGCCATGCCTTCTACTCAGACAGGTGGTGTCATGGTGGATCGTCAGAGGGTGCAAATGCCTCAAGACCGTCGCGCCACATCCGCACAGATGCAGTCCACAGGCGGTTCTCCCACAGCCTACTTCCAGCGCAACTACCCAGCTCATCGCGTCATGAGCAACCAGCTCGAGTGGAAATCAGGCTCTTCGATTGCACAGGTTGCAGGACTGGCCACAGGCTACTTCGCCCAGTACGACGGTACGAGAACAGGTGCCAACGCTTTTTCGGACAGACAGCCGCTGACTCAGATGTCTGGCAACACAGGCATGACGACCCACGACTCAATGTCAGGAGCATTGCCCGAGAAGCAGTCTGGCATGACGGGCAGATTCACCGAAGGATCCATGACCGCCGACAACAAGACAGGCAGCCCATCTTCATCGCCTGGCAAGAGATCGGCAACCAAGGGCTCCCCGGCCAAGGTCAAGTTCGCACAGATCGCTGGCAGAGCCGGCATCAAAGTCCGCAGCGACACCAGGGACGAGCAGGAGAGCGAGCCTAGCAGCCCTCAGGAGAAGCGTCGCTGGAGAGATGTTTGGACCAAGAGATTCACCGAGACTGGTGTCCGTGAAGGTGAACAGAAGCAAGGTGGTCGTCCTTGAATCGGCGAGGCAGACATTTTGGACATGGTTGACTGATTGGTACATCATACCTTGGCGTCAGTGTTGATTGCTACGAGAGCGAGATTGCAGTGAGCATGTTAGATGGCATAAGATTGATGGACTCCGGAGCCCAGTTGGCACGAGCAGGATTAACTACAGGCATGTTTTTGATTGAGTTTTATAACTGACAGCATATTCAAAAGAAGCAGAGGATACAGTGGGACTGTTGGAGGATAAGCAGAGTATGATTGATGCAGATATGTTCAGACGAATGCATGACTTCTTTTCCTTGCAATGATGATGTGCTTGTGTAGTTTCTCTTGTTGATCGTGAAGGATTGACGAAGTGAAAGTGACGGGAATTGTCTGTATGGACATCATCATGGTTGTTGGACCGTGCGCCGGCGGAGAGCTGCCTGGCGCCGGACAGCTGCGACCATCAATCATCATCGTCCAAGCAATCCACGCCATCTTCTGTATCAACTCTATCGCCTTTCTCTTCATCTCATACTCTGTCAATCACCCGCTTCTTCAAAAGAGTCAACTCACACACACACACAGCCATCATGGTGCGTCACGAAACCAGTGCCTCCATCCACCAAACAGGCATACAGCTAACACACGACTCCCACACAGTCCCTCCGCATCGTCCCTCACAAGGGCCACGCCCAGCAAACCGCCCTCGCTCCCTCAGCACCTTCCGCCCCCGGTGTCCACGACACCTTGCGCTCAAACCAATCCCTCAACACACCCCACAACGCCTCGCCCGCCTTCTCAGCAGTCGCCTCCTCACACCCTCTGGAAGCACGCCTCAACAACTGGCGCTCCACCCAAGACGCCCTCAAGATGACCATGCTGCGCCGCGAATTCGGCGTCGCTGAACCCATCCGTCGCGCCATGGAAGTCAAGATTTGCCAGGAGGGAGAGTGGAGACCTGCTGTTTTGGGATTCAAGGGCGAGGGTTTGCACGAGGAGATTTTGAGTGGAAGGGATGCTAGTGTTGATTGGGAGGATGTGTTTAATGGTGAGTTTTGTGCAGAGGAACATGGCGGCGAGGAAGGGAGTTCTGGGGAACTTGCAAATGGCTAATGATTGTGATAACAGGCAACGAGACTCACAACGCGCCTGACTTCCACTCGGAGATGGAGAGCAGACTCAAGATGAACTGGTAAACGGATATCTGTCACCTTCTACGCCATACTCGACACGACACGCGAGATGGAGATATGGATGCTCGGGGAGAATGAGGAGGCCAGACAACGAAGGGGGAAGGAGACTGAGACCCATATGATTGGCTTCCGTCATATTGTACAACATGAACCGCCCATCGGCTGCTGCTTCAAGCGGAGACCAAGACGAGAGATCGAACAGGCATACGGAAGAGCAGAGCATCAGCATAATCCTTGCCTTACAAGCAGCATCATTTAATGAAAACAATGAAACGCATATCTCAACTGCCGCTTCCCAACTCTTTGCAGCAGAAGTTGTAGTAATACGGCTTTAGTCACTTTTATGCCTCTTGATTCAAAATGCCTCAGGACCATAATACACAGTCAACCTCGAACACATCAACATTGGAGGTCCATGTTCTCATTTTCCTATACAAAATCTGGATAAGAATGTATCAACACCCTGAGAAAATGCTATCTTCGGACATGCACACAACCAACAGAAGGAAAAGACGAAGCACCCATGTGACATGAAGAGAAAAAGAGGCAATGTATATGTTTAAGAGAAACAAGGAAACAAATCCCTCCCTTTTCCTTATGGTGTTCCACCCTTCCAGACCCAATATATCAAAAACGTTGGTCCCTTTGCACCGTTTGTGATGTGAGAACGCCCAAATGTACATGAGAAGAAAAAGAGAAAATGTAAATTATGAGAACGAAGCGGGAATGGAAGGAGGAGAGAGGAAGGGAGTGTTTTGGAGGTGGGGGTATCAGAGAGAAAGAAGAAGAGGAGAATGAGGAAAGAGAAGAAGACGGAGAAAGGCGAAGATCACATAATGATGCATCGGCAACCAGCAGTTGGCTCTTCGCCATCGCCGCCACGGGCCGGTCTGGCACCGCCACCGCCGCTGGATTTGCCTTTTGCTGATTTTGCATTCTCTTCGTCGTCGATAACTTCTTGGGGTTTGACGCTCATATGTACGACGTTTGGTGCCGAGTCGCTAAATCGACAGTCTACTGCATGATTAGCTACCGAAGACACTGAATTGGCGAATTGGAATCGAGTGTACCTTTCAAGGGTAGTTTGTCGTCTAAGAAGCGACCAAAATGGATTAATCGGATGGCTGCGGGAGATGAGGGTCTGGGTTCCCATTCTGAGAGTATGTTAGACAAGAGTTATTGATGCGGTCAAAGAGTCGATAGGACATACCCTCTCTCCAGTCTCGCCAGATCAACTCTTTCAAGGTGTAGACACTGATGACGAAAGGATCAAAGACTCCATTCTCATTCTCGGCAGTAACGTTTCGCTTGGACAGATACTTTTGATCTATACGGTAAGGGTGGCGTGTGCCGGTGCTGCTCAATAGCAGATTTATAGTGATGACGGGGCCGCTAGGGGCACCGAAACCTGGTGTCTGAGGCATGGGAGTGGGCAGGTCGGTGGAGGGACCTATTGGCTCAGCCGTCTCGGAGCGAAGGAGGGCGGGAGCGGGCATGAGGAGTGGTGTCGGCGGCAGGGGATCGGTGCCCTCGCTCACAAATTGCGGTTGTGGTTGTGATTGTTGTTGAGTATGGTCTGTGATTTGAGGAGGCTCGGTATGCGAGGTTGTGGCAGCAGTGAAGAAGTCGGGTTGTTGTGTTTCTGTTGACGCTTGTACTTGGGTGGGCTGAGCGGAGTCGAAGGCTAACGACGTCGTTGTCGCATGTGTATTTGCATTGGACTCCATGATTTGTCTTATTTTACAGGGTTGTTCCTCGTGGTTATGTACAGAGTGATGGGTGCGGGTGAGAGTGGTGGACTCGACGATTTGGCGGTTGAATCAGGCCAAGGCAGGGTTCAGGTGATTCCGAGACAAGAGGCGGCCTTGGAGGGCGAGAGCGATGGAAAGTCGAACGGCGAAAAACGAGTGTGTCGTCTACTCCTGGAGTGCGCCTTGATGTGAGGGAATAATAAGACGTGATGCTGAGGAGAGTGCGACGATTGCGACGACGACAACGACAACGACGCACATGATGAGCAAGCACCACCGACACCGCCGAATCCCCAGACAAGCAGGTGCGAGTCTCAAACTTAACATCCAACCCCCAAGGCCTGCTCCATCCGCCCAAAACTCTATCATCCGTCTTCCGATGCGAGATATTCAAACAGCACAGCATCGCAACATTACAATATACAACAGGACATCTATCTAATTACTTCAATTACACATCTGCATACACTGTACGGAAACATCTCCCTCTCGCTCCAACATGTGATACCCACTTGTGTCCTGGTCTCCACTTTTTATGCTATTGTCCCCAGCCTGCCTACTCGGTCCACTCCGCATACTCGCTGCCCTGCTCCACTCTGACTCCAGACATTTCCTGCTTCACTCCAAGCATGCTCACCTTGCCCATGCTGCCATCGGTCTCGCCCGACAGCTTCCACCCAGACAACAGCTTCTTCAACTCCTCCACCACTTCTTCCCGGTCTTCGATCAGCAGAGCAATTGCATCATAGCCTCCTGCTCCGGGAACTACTCCGCCAACCACTCCTGACACCTTGCTGCATGCGTCCAGTAGTTCGGTCTGTGCCGGTGGCTCGATCGGCACTCCGCTTTGCTTGCTCATCTCGCGGATCCCTTGTCTGATGGCTTGGATGCGTTGCCTCAGTTCAGAGTAATCCTTGGATTCGCTCTCTGCCAACGTGACCAATTCCTGTGCCAATCCTTCGTTGACATTCTGCAATCCTTCCCACACCTTCTCTGCCTCTGCTCCGGTGTCTTTTCTCCACGCGAGCACTTGCTTGACCATACCAGGTGTCTGACTGCCACAGCTGACGTCGCACATGACCAGTCTGATGCCCTTGGGTACCTTCACCTGATCTTTGACAATCTCAGTGTCCCATTTGCCATTCGCACCGCTCTCATTAACAATGTCTACCAGCTGTTTGCCAAACTCCGGTGCGCCTGGTTCTCCGTGTCCTGATAGAATCGCTGGCGAGAACCTTCGGTACAAACAGCTGCCATACACTGCCGAGGCTACATCAAATCCAGAGCCGACTTTGCCTTGGGCAGCACAATGAGCGGCTTGTGCCAAGTTGTGTAGCTTACGCTTGCCAGCCTCAGTCGTCACATCAAAGACTTCTCGAGGTAGATAGTAGCTGAGTACAGCAGCTGTGAATGCAGTCACCAGAGCAGCCGAAGATCCCAGTCCAGTTTTGTTTGCTTCCGAGAGAGGAACGCCGAAGTCATGGAATCTTGCACCTGTCAATGATGTCGAGGAAGTCGAGTAATAGTCATTGTCTGCCAGGATGGTTATGGATGAAGGAGAGATGTTGGATGATCCAACACTAGAGATGTAGCTCAGAGCATATGCCAGAGCTGTTTCGACGAACGGGTTGCGGTTCAGCTTCAAGTCAGCGTTTCTAGAGAAGTCACATGTGTTAGAGTCATATCCTCTCAATATTTCAACGAGCTATTAGACGCAAGGAGTGCTATATCAACGGACGTCATCTCGGCCATAGCCGAACACACGGCTTGCGGGTGTCATCCATTGAGAGCCAACTTCCCGCGACATTCAATTGGAAACAGCCCACGAAATACGAGGGCGCTCCGCATCTTGATATCTGGCCTCGGGTAGAGACCTTTCCGGCGTACAAATCACAAGTTCCCTCCGGACTCGGCAAGCTGATATAGACACTTCCGTCTAATATTCTCGTTTATGCAGTTCCCGTTGTATTGCGATTGATGACGAAGGAAAAGGAATCTCAGCACTTACACTCTCAATTGAGTCACTTTGACACCTCCATCTTCGGCGGCCAAGCGATAACCATATTCCCAGACGGCATTTTGGAATTGGGGGGATTTGACTGTGATCTCAGAGAAAGTGACCCCTGAAGTCGATGCAAAGGGTTTTACAGAGACGTGAATACGAGCATCCAGACCAAACACAAGGCCATTGTACTTTCTGTCGAGTACGAGATAACCACCGGCTAGCAAGACCTTGCCAGGCGCAGACACAGCGACAGCACTTGAACTCATCGTCGTTTCGAATGATGCAGGGTGAACGATGTGATGCGGATCGTCTTGAGGGAAAAGAAAGCTGAGCAAGCAGGAGAAGTAGCTAGACAACAGACCAACACAGCGCGCAATTTGACGCCCCCTCCTCTTTCCGCTCAGGGTAACAATGCCAAAATCCTTGTCCCTCCTGAACGCCGCGAAACAGCAGGAAAGAGCAGTACTGCAATCTTACTTTTGCTGCGGAAAGTCCACGGCTTGTTGGAATAAGGCCGGGAAGGATACCAGTCAGCAGACCAGTAAAGAGGGAATTGACGATGAAGAGCCGGGCTGGTGGTGGTCGTTTTGGAAGCTTCTCGTCGTGGGAAGAATCGAGTCGTCGGGGGTCTGCGGTACGCAGTCGGTCCCGAGAGTTTCCTTAAACCGTTTGACGGAAGCTGCGGGAGAATGTTGCTAGCGGCCGATTTGACGGCGCAGTCATGCAAGGCGAGCTATCGAGCAGTGCGTAGCGTAAGATCCTCGTATCGGCGATGAGTAGAGCGATTTGAGACGAGATGCCTACCACTTCGAGCCTTCGTTACAAAAGAGGACTGCCATTTATCAGCAGCGAACGTTCCTCCGAGTCTCCGACCCAAATTCGTGGCTCAAGTCCGATGGACGCGACAAGCTCCCACAAACCCATCCGTAACCGTCATCCATAATTCTGTTGCCTGAACATTTTCGCCAGGCAAAACCAGTCATTCACTTAGCTTCTTGTCTTTTCACTTTATCAGATCTTCTTTCGCGCTTGGGTTTTGGTGCGATCGTTATATCCTGTCTTTCTGCTTCTCGCGTGACTTTCGTCGCACATCACACCACCAAGGTATTCTTGTACCAATTCACACGACATTTTCGCGTGTTCTCTGCCGATCAACCAATCGTCAGATGAACGTGTAATAACTTCTTTTCGAGAACCGTCTGGTAAGTGTGTCGTCAATCGCGTATCTTTTGTTATCTTTCTTGTCTATGATTCAATTCATTCCGCGACTGGATCTACTGCTCGCCGAAGCATGACTCAATGGCAAGTTTCTGACCATCTTCCTAGTCTCACGTTTCCAACTTGAGGGATCTCAATCACCGTCTCGATGGTGTTCGTTAAGCCTACTGTCGGAATCTCTCGTCTTGCTGGTACAGCATTCAAATCATTCACCCACGGATACGCCCAGACTGTCGTCGCCGCGTCTCAATCGTCCTACGCTTCTCAGAATACCGGCGTTACACCACTCGCGAGCAACTGGATCCATCGCATTGGCGGCAACACTAGCACATCTCAAGTACAACATGTGCCCACACATGCCAGCACTCAGGCAGCTCGCCAGGACAACGGCCACAACGATGGTCTAGCTCAATACTACGAGGCATGGCACAAACACCACAAGAATGGCGACCTTCGCGAATGGCAACAATTCCAGTTTCAGAAGTTGATTGGATATCCTGGCGCAGAAGCTGCTGAGAGCAAGGAGCTGGAAGATGTTCAGGAAAGCAGCGCAATTGAGGAGGTGGACGAGAACTTGGAAGATGCGCCGCAACGAGGAAGCTTGAAGCGCGCATACACCACCAGTGCTGTCGACAACTTCGGAAAGGCCATCGACAACCAGGAGGCTGCTGCTATCGCATTTGCGCAGGTGAACGAAGCCATCGCCGAGGAGATCAGCAAGACCAAGCAAGAGGTTGAGGCTTCCGCCGGCGCGGCGATCGAGGAAGACGCTGTTTCAGAGAAGACCATCATCGCAAACCAGGATGGCTACGAAGCCTTGTCAACTCCGGTTCTCGACCACACCAGTGTCGCTCCTATCTCAGAGCTTGATGCGTACACGCAGCAACTGGAGTTGATGCTCCGCGACAAGCAGTACTCACGCATCCCTAGTACCTTCGAGTCTATGCTATACGCTGGCATTGAGCAACCACCAGCTTCTGCCTACCGTGCTCTGATGACCTCGGCCATCGAACTAACCACTGGCAGACATCAGAAGGTTCCTAAGGCTTTGGAAGTCTACTCAGACATGCTCCGACGCAGAGTGGTTCCCGATGCAGAGACCTTCGCTGATCTCATCAACGTTCTGGCAAACAGAGCTCTGGAAGCTTCAGCTACAAAGAAGGTTCTTGAAGAAAAGCGCAAGCGTTATGGTGGCATGGAAGCCGAGGATAGCTTCCTCTTCCACTCGGATGCGCTGGAATACGCCATGTTTGCAGAGGACGAGTCCTTGAGCATTGCCTTGACCACTTTCAACTCCGCCTCAACAAAGGTCGACATCTCAACCACATCTTATGGTCTCCTGATTCACGCATGTGCCAAGCAAGGACGTGTGTCTGACATGACCCGCCTGTTCGAGCACATGTCCGACCAAAACATCGTACCCAACGCCAACATCTTCCCAGCCATGATCAACGCCTTCTCATCGACAGGAGACTTGCGCAATGCTGTGGACTGCTACGACAACTACAAGAAATTGGCTGTTGAGAACGATGCCGGCTTGAACAGCATGTCCAGAATGGACGAAGTTGTTTATTCTTCTTTGATCAAGGCTTACGCTACTTGTCAACACTCTGCTGGTGGCCAGAAGTTCTTGGGTGAAATTGAATCTCAGGAGCCCAACGCCTTCAAACGTCAAGCACTTCGAGACACTGTCCACATCGAGTCATTCCTTCCTCTTTCGCTTCAAGCTGGAAACTTCAAGGAAGCCGCTGCCATTCTCGCCAACATCTCGAGCGCCGCTTCCGTCCATGCCCTCAACAAGATCGCCATCGCTGCCGCTGATGTCAACAACTCAATCGAGGGCACCAAGGCTTTCAACGCTCTAGCTGCGATCGGTGCTGACCTGGCTCCCTCTGCTATGGCCATGCTTGCAATGCACGTTCGCAATGCAAACATTGATGCTTCTGAGCCATACTGGCAGGTGCTTGAGAACTCCATAGCCACTCCCGCTTTTATCGAGCCGGCCACCATGCGTGCTCTCGCTCTTATCAAAGTTGGTTCTGCTACCCGCGGTATCGCCCAAACTCGCTACATCTTGAGCCGTATAAGAGGCGCTCAGAACTCGGCATCTGCAAACCACGATATTGCTGAGAAAACTGAGGAGGTTATTGAGGTCCTTGGTGAGCATGTCTTGAGCAGCAACCGCACACTCGAGATTGGCGCTAGCATCGAGCTTCTCCGTATGATGGTGGACAACGGTGCTCTCGTCGACCCCATTGCCGAGCATCTTGTCGCTTCTTTCGGTCCTCAGGAAGTCTCGCAGCTCAATCCAGGCGACATTGGTCTTATGACTAAGATCCAGTCGCGCATGATCCTTGATGAATCCGCTCCCGGAATTGCTGGCGATGCCAGATTTGCTTGTCTCCTTGAAAACATCGTCTCCCGCGCCATCGTCCCCGATGTGTCTACCGAGAACTTGATTGAGAAGACTCTGATCAACCTGGACCGTAGCGATCTCAGCCGCCTGTGGAACAACTACCGCTACCCTGTCCTTCCTTCTGCTGTCTACCCTCCTGGCGCAAACTTCAACCCTTTCGCTCAAGCTCCTCCGGCACCCGTCTCCCCTGTCTTCGATGATGCCTTCGACCCTTACGCCAGCCGCACTGATAACAAGGGCTCAGTTGTCATCACCGACCTTCTCGAAAAGTCCCACGGAAAGTCCGCAGTCTATCTGAGTGAGGCTTTGACTAAGTTCCGCAACATTCGCCGTGCTGGTCGCGTCCCAAGATTCTTTGCTTACGCGAAGCTGATCACAGCTGCCGCCAAGGAAAATCAGTTCAACCTCTGTCGCGACATCCTAGAGATGGCTAAGCAGGATGTTCCTTACCTTCCTCAGTACCGTGTAGTCAGATTCGGATGGGTTTCAATCCTCGATTCCATGCTGTCAGCTTGCTTGACTGTTGGCCGTCGCGATCTCGCCGCTCAGTACCACCAGGATTTGCTGGATATGGGAGCTTCTCCTTCTGCCAACACCTACGGCTTGTACATCACTACCCTCAAGGAGAACACCAAGACCTTTGACGAAGCCACCGAAGCAGTCAGAATCTTCTTGCGTGCCAAAGCAGAGGGTGTCGAGCCTACCTCCTTCCTTTACAACGCGCTGATCGGCAAGCTTGGCAAGGCCCGTAGAATTGATGACTGTCTGTTCTACTTTGCTGAGATGCGCAACCTTGGCATTCGTCCTACTTCTGTCACCTACGGTACCATCGTCAATGCTCTCTGCCGTGTCAGTGACGAGAAGTTTGCTGAGGAAATCTTCGAGGAGATGGAGGCTTGTGCTAATTACAAGCCTCGCCCTGCACCTTATCACAGCTTGATGCAGTACTTCTTGACTACCAAGCGTGACCGCAGCAAGGTACTAAGCTACTACGAGCGCATGCGTTCGAAGGGTATTCAGCCTACCATGCACACTTACAAGCTTCTCATCGACACTCATGCCACACTCGAGCCCCTGCATATGGCTGAAGCTGAGACCGTCCTCGCTGAGATGCGTGCTGCAGGCGACAAGCCTGAGGCCGTTCATTACGCTGCTCTCATTCATGCCAAGGGTTGCGTACAGCAAGATATGGCTGGTGCTCGTGCTCTCTTCGATACCATTGCTTCGGATTCGAGCGTCAAGCTCCAGGCTTGCGTGTACCAGGCCATGTTTGAATCTCTTGTTGCAAACCGTCAAGTTGCTGATGCCGAACCTCTGCTTGCTCACATGGAGTCTCGCAAAGTCGGTATGACTCCTTACATTGCCAACGCACTCATTCACGGTTGGGCACATGAGAAGGACATTGTGCGTGCTCGCCAAGCCTTCGACCGTGTCAGCTTCGCCGACCGTGAACCTAGCACATACGAGGCCATGGTTCGTGCTCACCTTGCTGTCGAAGACCGCGACGGTGCACAGGCCGTTGTTGGCGAGGCACTCAGCAGAGGCTACCCTACTGCTGTTGCCAACAAGATTGTCGAGCTCATCAGCGGTGGCAGACAGTAGTCTGTTTCCACTCATCTTTCTCGAAATCTTTCACTTCAAAATTTTTCTTTTAGCGTTTTTGGAGCGAACTATTCACGAGGAACACGGTCACATGGGAATGGTATGGCGTCTGGGTTTTGGTAATCAAAGCATGGCGTCTGGAATGCGTGGGTGATTATGGGTTTCTGGGTGTTGTGCATTGTAAAAAGATATCCGAAGAGTCGGGGAAGACAAAAAAGTGTCTTGCCCCTCTTCATGCGTTTCGTTGGTCGGTTTCAGTTGGTTTTGTTCTTATATACATCTCCTCTCTGCTAGATCGTTGATGCCATATACTCTGAAAGAATCGGGTATGTGGTTAGATCTAGGGTGCTCTTTAACGAGCAAATTCAAAAGGAAGTTACCTTTCAATGCTGCCAGTTTACACCTGTATGCGTTGAGTGACAGAATAGCTGCGTGTCAGAATTGATGTTCGTGTCTTGAAGAGTTGGATTGAGAGCTTGAGTTGGATTGAGAGCTCTGAAGAAGCAGGTACAACTAAGCACCCCTCGCTCCTTCCAAAAGCAATAACTCAATCTCTCCATCCTTCTATCCCACTCAATCCATCAAGAACTTGACAAAAGCCTTTGCAATAACTTCACCACCATGCGTCTCTCCAACCCTCTTAATTCCATCCTCGTAAATCTCATCCTTGAACACACCAGCATCATGTCTGGCTGTCAAAATATGTGTCACCATTTCCCCGTTGAACTCTGGATGTCCTTGTACAGTGATTAAACGTCCTTTGACATACATGCCTTGGTTTTCACAGCGTGTCGTGTGGGCTAGAGGCAACACGTCTGTGGGGTAGGTGTATACCATGTCTTGGTGCATTTGGTGTATACTCTGTTTCTTTTTGTCAGTTTACCGTACTTTGCGTAATTTCGGTAATTGAGGGCAGAGGGAGAGAAGGAGAGGCATAGCTTACCAAAGTCTCAACACCAAAGATCTCTTGACCCACAGAAGTGAGTTCGAGCGGTGTGACGCTGACTTCCCAGCCTTGAGTGCCGCGGGCGACTTTGGCACCGAGAGCGCGACCGACGATTTGATGGCCAAAGCAAATACCCAAGACACGGATGCGAGATTGAGTGTCGAGAATTTTCTTTGTGAATTCGACTAGTTTGAGGATCCAGGGGTCGTTGTCGAAGGAATTGTGTTCTGTAGAAGGGAAAGTGTTAGCATTGGTTTTGGTCGCTAGGCTTCTCTCTTTCTTTTTTTCTGGTCTTTGCTCTTCCGGCTCGTCCATCCTGGTAAGATGCCATACTCTATATGAATTCGGAAAGACTTACTACTTCCAGTCATCAAAATTGCATCAACCTTATCCAAATCCTCGGGATACTCTTGCTTGGTGACAACATCATAATTTGTACATTCGACTTGGACCTTCTCTCCAGCCTCAGAAGAAACCTCTTCACTGGCTTGTTTCAAGAGCGCAGTAAAGATATCGCCATAACTGCCGTATTTGTTGAGTACTTTGTCTAGCGGTGTGTCACACTCTAGGATGGCTACACGGAAGGTGGGCATTTTTGTTGTTGTTGGGGTTTGGAGTAGGCTTGCGGGTGATAAAAGTTGTAGGTCAGGCGATTTGGAGTATCAGAGTATGTTTGTATCCGACGGGTGTGAGAAAGTTAAAGAATGGTGGCTTCTAATGCTGGTGAGTTGGGTAGTATGTCGTGGTGCAGTGGCCAATGCACGGCTGGAGATCCACTCCGACCTCGCTGGGGTGTTCCTTATCTGCTCTGCGAGGACGCTTATCTGTAAGAGACACTGTTGGCAACACGAAGCCATCACAGACCATCCAACTTTCCATCTCGACCTTCTCGTTTCGGGCTGTGTTTGGGGAGGTATCATGACGTGTAGGAAAATTTCATCATTCTGTCTCATTATTATCCTTTTACATTGAATGGCTGACTGCTGATATGTCTGGCCTTCTCTCTTTCCCGCATCATTTTTTGTAAACAGCAAGTGCAGTCCAGCCCGTAAATATGGACATACTGTACATCTACCCTCTGCTTGACATCTTCTCAGAACTTGTACTTCGAACCTGATGCTTCAATCTGCGAGCCACGTTCGATCTCATGATCTGAAGGTGGGTGCTGGTCAAAGCTGTACTTGACGCCACCACGCTCAAGGTCAGATCCAGCATCGAAACTCGACTGTGAGTCGCGCGAGCTGTTGCTGGGTCGACGCTTCTTCTGCAGCTTGCGGCTATGGCGTCTCTCGGTGCTGTCGAAACTTGCGGATCGTGCTCGCGCATGTTGGCTGCCCTGACCTGACTCTTTGGCTGCAGCTTCTGCTTCCAGTGTTCCTGGCTTGAGTACAGCGAAGCCAGAGTTCACTGCTCGTAACACAGTCGGATCAGGGCGTGTGTACGAGACTCCTGATCCACGACGGGATTTAGATTCCGAAGCTGGTGTCTTTGGCTCAGGAAAATCAACCTCTGGATGCTTTTCTGACACAGGAGTAGTAAAAGGATTGAGCGTGTTGTTGGAACTGGACGAGCCAGGAGGTGGGGGTGAGTGCGAGCGCGGAAGAGAAAAGTTATGTACTTCGCCTGAGGCCATGGGTGATGAGGACCAATCGCCAGAGGTACCGGTGCGCCGACTTCTTGGTACCAGACGTCCCGTCTCAGCTACTTGCGACATACGGTGAGTTTGGAGGGCGTCGTCAAAGGCCGGGTTGCCTTGTGAGTGGATTGGAGGTGGTCTTGCAAAGTCTAGATATGACGCTGGCAACTCATTGCTGCCGTTGCTGCCACCTCTGGATGAGCCTGAGGAAGAGCTATGGTAGCTCACAACTCTGGCGGGGTCTACAAATCGTTGTTAGTATCCATACTATCAGATCGGAGTGATAAGACGTACCGGTGGGCATGCCAGTGGGAACTCTAGTCTCAAGAGTATGGGCGTTGCGGAAGTGTTTTGAGCTACTGCCTTCATATCTCTGATACGAGTGTGGAGGATAGCGGCGAGAAGCCGACGCAACCGGCTCAGGTGAGGATGGTGGGTTGCTTCCAATACTGCCGGCAGATGTCGAACGATCCATAGACAGCGTCTGACTTGGCACCCTTGAAGAAGAAGCGATTGGCGACGTCTCTGTGCCATTGTTGGTGAGCGTCATCCCAACGTCCGTAAACGAGCCTTGTCGACTCTGTTGTGGGACAGCTCTGTATGCTGACAAAGAGCTCGAAGAGGGCTCGCGTATACTTGCAGCTGGTGTGTTGTTACGTGAGATCCACACTCCGTCAACCTCGATACCGCTTTCAATTGCTCGAATACCAAAGGGAATGCTTGGTCCGTCGTCCATCAGACGTCTTCTCTGAACCATAACCTCCTTAGTCGACTTTTCTTTTTGCTTTTGCTTCTTTGGCCCTTTGCGCATACTCAAGCTGCGGATGATACTCTTCTCACGGTTAATTGGTTGAGGACCAGCCTTCTCATACTGTCGGAGTTTGCGATGCGTATACCACAACTTGAGACAGCCAGCAAGGATAGTAAGGACCTATTACATCTGTGAGCGATTTTTGATGGTCAGTGTCAGAGTCTCACGTACAATGAGGCATGCAAGAACCTATCACATGTTAGTCGAAGCTCGGCATCAATATTTGGAGCACATACAAAGGTCATCTTCTCCCATAGCGCCCAACCGACGAAGAACACTTTGCCCATCTTGACGGTGTTTGGTCAAGTCTCAGGATGGAAAGGATACGAACGAGTGGTGAGAGAAGAGGGTGATGGTTTAGGATAAATAGGTGAGCGAGTGTCGTGGATAACTATTCGGGTGCCAGCGTTTGTATTGTCGTTCGTTTCAATAGGAAGGCGCGAAAATGTTTAGGATGGCGGTTTCCTCTTTTGTGAGATCCGGTCTAGGGTTGCGGCCGGCCACAGATAGAACGAAGAAAGAAGAAAGAAGAAAATAAAGTCAGCTTATCGAAAGGACGGCGGTGGATTATTTGATAGGCGCGAGGCACGTCATTCCACGGCTACACACAGCAGGGTATGGGCCTGCTTTTAAAGGCAAGGAAAGAAGGACACATCCAAAGAGCCAGTCGGAGGGAAGAGAGGGACTATGTCCCATCATTATACATGCTACCACTACCTTCGCGTGCCGCTCACTTGGGAAAGATCGATCCGCCTCGCTAAGAATAGAGAAGAAAAATCAATAGGTCCAAGCAGCTCCTCGGCCCATACCATACACTGGCGGTTTCCATGCGGCGCCTGTGCGAGAATGCACGTTTTCCTGGGTTGCTGCGACCGACCCGTAGTCGTGCATGTGGTTGCATTCGTGTTGGCGCTTCGCTGAGTCCTGGCAAATGGATGGAAGCACAAGCTCGTCACCGCCTACTTGGATGATCTTTTGTCCTCGCATCATGTCAGCGCAGGCGAGCTTGCTCTAGGAGATCCCCCGCTCTACAAATCACCTTGCAGAGTGGTTTGCGACGCAGGAGGTTGAAGATGCTTCACATCAGACGTGAAACGTCGGGTCGTCCGGAGGTTCTTGGTAAACCCGTTGTCCCGCGTTTGAGAATGGCGGCATGGGCGGGATCGACGCGCCATCAAGAGGCCATTGTTGCCCACTGCAGAAGGGCTCCCACTGAACTGACCAGAGGACAAAAACGTGCGGCCTCGGAAGCGGATGTTGCAGGGCTCAAAGGACGGATGGCGGTCGATTCGATGCGAGCTTGCACATACCCTAGCGTTTGCCCGCAGTGTGATCTTCAATACCAAGAATGCCATTGTTTTGTCCTTGGAACAAGCGAGGATGGAATACGGTATGTCACATGCATACTCGAGAAAGAAGGGAAATCTTTAGACACATCTGGATGTTACCAAGACTCGCTTTGATGAGTATTGATGCCGAGAACGATGCAGGCATTGTGTGACATTCGTACACTCGTACCGACTTCTCGCGCTGCATATACCAAGACTCATTTCTGGCAACAATACCAAGACCATCAGACAAGTTTGCACCACGCAGTATCTTCTCGCGAATGTCGTGGCATCGAAGCCTCTGACTCCTGCTGGTTCACGTGGTCATTTGCAGTCAGACTCTAGGGAGCAAGCATGCGGAGGTTTAGGGCGCGCTACCCTAGGGCGCCAATCGGCGCGGTAGCTAAGGGAGAGTCTTCTGACCCTGATGGAGGACCTGTCTGAGCAGAATCGAGAGAGATGCTCGCCCTCGGCTTGGGTCTTTTCGAGCACAGACCCCAGCGACACTCCTCCTTAGTCACACAACTTCCACGAGCCGACCCCTCACTTCTGGGCCGGGGTAAGTCACTCATGCCTATCATTCTTGTACCTGGCATCATGCAGATTCGCAATAATTTTTTGATTATCTGCACTGTCAGATTCACGTTCAAAATGGCCGCTTCTTTCTCTGCAAAACTATCGCTGCGGCAGGGACTCAGGATCACCAATCATCGTCTCTTCCACACCACACACAGACGAGATGTAGTCAAACCGTTCCTGTTAGCGGACATTGGCGAGGGAACTCGAGAGTGCCAGATCATCCAATGGTTTGTACAGCCAGGTGCTCGCGTCGAGCAATTCGACAAACTCTGCGAAGTACAGTCGGACAAGACGGCATCTGATGTAGGATGTTCTAGAATATTTCCTCCTGATCATATGGGCTGACATGTGATAGATCACATCACCATTCGATGGAGTTATCAAAAAGTTGTACTATGAGGCAGATGACATGGCTCTCGTCGGGAAGGTAAATTCACGCAAGAATTTCGATGTCTGTACTTACGCTGACTCTCGCCTAGCCGTTACTGGACATCGACATACAAAGCGACATCTCGCCAGAGGATGAGGCACTTATCGAGGATTCTGGCGGTGAGAAAGCAGATGTTCCACAAAAGGAAGCATCGCAACAGAGCCCCCCATCACAAGAAGTTCGAAGCGTGGAGAGGGAGGAAGTCCAAGGCCCTCTGAGCAGGACGAAGAACCACGACAAAGGACTGGCGACACCTGCAGTGCGACATCTGATCAAAGAGCACAATGTCAGAGTCGAAGACATTGATGGAAGCGGGAAAGATGGAAGAGTGCTGAAAGAAGACGTCCATCGCCACGTCTCACAAGCCACTCAGAAACCGACGCAACAAGAATCCGCAAAGGATCAGAAGAAGCCATTAACTCCTGTCCAAACGGCTATGTTCAAGGCCATGACCCGATCGCTGACGATACCGCACTTCTTGTATTCAAGTACGGTCGAGACTGGCAGTCTTAACAGATTCCGCGTAAAGATCAACAGCACACGAGAAGCCGAGCACAGACTGACGCCGCTACCCTTCATCCTGAAAGCAGTCTCGCTGGCAATGGGGCACCATCCACTACTCAATGCCTGGTTGGACACATCAGATGCCAAGAAGCCTGAGTTGAGTTACAAGGCGGCGCATGACTTTGGCATCGCGGTGGATACACCTTCTGGCTTACTGGTTCCAGTCATCAGAAATATAGAGTCGCAAAGCGTAGCATCGATTGCAGAGCAGATCAAGGTGATCTCAGCCAAGGCACGCGAAGGTAAATTGGGTGCAAAGGACCTTCAAGGAGCGACCTTCTCGGTGTCGAACATCGGATCTATCGGTGGTGGAGTTGTCGCACCGATCATAGTGGAACCTCAAGTGGCGATTGTGGGAGTCGGCAGAGCGAGGGTAGTACCAGGGTTTGATGAGGAAGGAAATGTGGTCAAGAAGGAAGAGATGGTATTGAGCTGGAGTGCGGACCACCGAGTGGTGGATGGAGCAGAGTGTGCCAGATGCGCCGAGAGAGTGAATTGGTATCTGCAGAACATGGAGGCTTGGGTGCTGGAGATGAAGTAATGAACCTAAATGGCATAACCTGACGAATGGAAAAAAGAAAAGCTTCTGGTGTGGCTGAGAAATTGAGTGCTGCGAGGCTGAAGCGTAAGGGTGATGCTTTTAATAGTGTTTCGGAGAGGCAGCCGGGTGGCTTGTTGGCGCGTCCCTGGCAATGCGAAACGAATGTGGGAAGGGGACGCGCATGAGCATTTGGATTGTGGATACGGCTATCAGAGTGTTGCGTACTCACATCTCTGCTATCGATTTATCCTCTCTCTCACCTCCGTTCGCCCTCTCCAATCAGACAGTGTGCTGTAACCGTCAGACCTCTTGTTTTCTCTCCTGACGAATCCTTCGTTTAATCGCCCGCCCGCACCTGAAAAGACCCCGTATACATACCCGTTGGGACGCCAACCTAAATACAAGAAAGAGCAGAAGAAACAAGACACGGAAAGAGCAGGACACCTAAGACAACCAATGCAGCAGGAGCAGGCCTCGACACTGCGCTGAGGCAATGGCCGACGAATCGCCCACAGTCAACAGTCGCAGGCATCGTCGCAATCAGTCGACTCCGCAGACTTCGATCCAGCTGCAAGACCTGGGCCCCGCTCAACATGCTCCTATAACCCAGGAACCGCTGTCGCCCTCTGCCCAGGCTTCACATCGCCGCACGCTGAGCGACCGTGGACGTAGCTTGTTTCGGCGCAATAGGGACTCGCTGTTATCAAATAGTCCTGGTAGAAACCCACCACCTCCTAATACACGCGCTTACTCGCCCATCTCCGAGAACCCTCCTAGTCCACCAGACATTCAGCGCAACCTGTCTCCACTTGCATATGTAACCTCGCCCACTGGACATCGTACACGAGTCGACGACCATCAAGATGAGGACGAGCGCACACCACTGTCTCCACACGAAGGCAGCAGCTTCCAGCAAGCTATGGGCTTTGCCGGCCTTAGTATAGGCGCTCCTGCCCGTCCTTCGCTGCATTCAGCACACGGTCGACTAGGCAGTGAACTTAGTCTTCGTACTGTAGACGCTACACCCTACGATGAGGAGCCTGATGACCCAACTGGCTTCTTTCCACATGACGAGGACATGGACACTGTACCCTTAACAGACATGAGTCGCCTCGACGCTCACTCACCACATCGAAACGACCGTGTCAGCTTCCAGAGTATCCGCTTCTTGTCGCCGTCTGTCTCGCATTCCAACAATCCCGATGTCGAATCTGGCAACCTGACCCCTCACGGTCGCTGGAGTCGTTCTCCTGATGGTCACAGTCGCTCACCAGCCGATAGTCGTCGCTCCTTGTCGCCAATGGGAGATTCTCCTTTCCAAAGAGCAGGAGATATGATGCGCAAGATGTCGATGCGTGTCGTCAATTTGAGCAACGAGTCCGAAGTCGCTGAACGTATGATCAGGCGCAAGTCGTCTGTAGGTCGTTCTTCGCGTATTTCTGAGGCCTCTGACTTTGCCACCGATGGAGCACCCCATTCGCCTGTCAGCGAGAAGATGCCTTCGCCTATGCTTCGTCCAGCCGATAAGCTCGAACCCCATGCTTCAGAATTGAATCCATTCCGTGGCAAGTCATTAGGCATCTTTCCGCCAGACAGCAAGTTGCGTCTGAAGTTGGCCGACTTCCTGCTCCATCCCATCACTGAGCCCTTCATCCTTGTCCTCATTGTCTTCCAGACAATTCTGCTTGCTGTCGAGGCTCGCAACAACGTAAACGATGACCCGCGATCTAAGCGATTTGGCACAACCTGGATTGATATCGCTTTGCTTGCATTGTTCATCATCTACACTATCGAGATCATGATCCGAGTTATTGTATCTGGCTTCATCGTCAACCCCGTGGAATACAGTACAATTGACCGCAAGGTCGGACTCCGGACGGCCGTCATGAGAAAGGCTAACGACATGTTTGCTCTGCATCGCAAGCCCTCGGTCAGGAATCTGAATCCTCTCCCGCCGTTGACAGCAACCCCACAACCTGGAATCCTACGTAGCTTTACCACAAACACTATGATGGAAGTACCAGGTGGTTCCAAACAAGCTCAGCTACAACGACTAGCATTTCGAGCATTTCTGCGTCATTCTTTCAATCGACTCGACTTCCTTGCGGTTTGCGCCTTTTGGATCAGCTTTGTCATTGGCATTTTCGGCGTCGAGTCGCAAAAGCACGTCTTTGTCTTCCGCATGCTAAGTTGTCTTCGAATCGTGCGTCTTCTAGGTATCACCAGTGGTACATTGGTTATCTTACGGAGTTTGAAGAAGGCTGCTCCGACTCTGCTCAATGTCGCCTTTCTGACTGGTTTCTTCTGGCTGTTGTTCGCGATTATAGGCGTTCAAAGCTTCAAGTCCAGTCTTCGCCGTACATGCGTTTGGACCAATCCCAGCAATTCTTCAGAAACGTACACACAGTCGATGCAATTCTGTGGTGGCTATCTCTTACCCAACGGTTCCGCAAGACCTTGGATCCATCAAGACGGTTCGCCCGGTGCAGATGATGCTAAAGGTTTCTTCTGCCCTATCAACTCCGTTTGCATCGAGGGTGATAATCCATACAATGGAACCGTCAGTTATGACAACATCTTCCAATCGCTCGAGATGGTGTTTGTCGTCATGTCCTCAAACACATTCTCTGACCAGCTCTACTACCTTGCTGATAGTGATTATTTATCTGCAGGTCTGTTCTTCGCTGCTGGAATTATCGTCTTCCCTCTTTGGCTTGTCAACCTGTTGATTGCCGTCATCACATCTTCGTTCCAGGTCATCAGAGATGAGAGCAAAGCCAGTGCCTTCACAGCGCAAGAGCAAGTCAAGCACCTCGAAGCGGGAGAGGAGAGCGGTAGCTTCAAGCAGAAGACAAGCACGCTGAAACAGTTCGTCAACAGCACGCGATGGATTTGGATCGCTGTCATTACATACGGTTTAATTGTACAATGTCTGCGTAGTGCATACATGAGCCCGAGCCGGGCGGCTTTCCTGGGTAAACTGTTTGCTTCTTCGCCAATTGACATGTGCTAATTCTATTACAGAGTCTTCTGAGCTAGGTGTTACGATTGCCTTGGATTGCGAGATTATCCTTCGATTCATGGCAGACTGGCGCAGATTCCACAAAAGCAAGCGCAACCTCGTCGATCTTGCATTGGCCATCATAACCACGGTCATACAGATTCCGGTGATCAAACACTCCGGACAGCCATATGCGTGGTTGACATTCTTCCAAATTATAAGAATCTACCGTGTCGTTCTCGCAGTCGAGATTACCCGTACGCTGATTGTACGTATATCCCTACATGGCCTACAACCTGCAGTTGGCTAACGTATTTCGCAGCTCACCGTTCTGGGTGACTTTTCGGGTTTGTCTAATCTGATCATGTTCGTGATGCTTCTATGCTTCCTCGCGGCTATCTTTGCCACCCAGATCTTCCGTGGACAAATCCCTGAGAACAATGATGAAGGCGAAGCAATCCGCGTTCCCTTCTTCGACATATACAATGCCTTCTTGGGCATGTACCAGATATTCTCCAGTGAGAATTGGACAGATATCATGTACGACGTCACTTCGTATAATGTCTTATACAACAACGGTTGGATTGGCGCGGCATTCTGCATCATGTGGTTCATCTTAGCAAACTGTAAGTCTAATTCCTTTAGTCCAGTCTTCTGTACATCTGCTGATTTTCCCAAGTCATTGTCTTGAATATGTTTATTGCTGTCATTCAGGAGAACTTCGACGTTTCTGAAGACGAAAAGCGTTTACAGCAGGTCAAGGCATTCCTTGCCAAGAGACAAGTCAACGCTTCGTCTGGCAGTCAGGGTTCGTTGTCATTGTCCACAATCTTCAAGCTCGGCCAGGTCCGTCGACAAGACCCGCTCGACTACGGCTCGGCACAAACAGAAATGCTTCTCAAAGATGCAGTGGTTCGAGACTTCCTTGACGATCACGGTGTTGAACCCGATGCAAACCTACCCAGTACATCCGAAGACCTGCCCAACAACAGTCCACCCGTGAAAGCAGGCACTTTGTCTCAACGCTGGGAACAGCTGCTCAATCGCCTCTTCAATCGCGAGCCCAATCCGTTCTATTCCAATGTAGAGCTTCAAAAGGCACACGAGGAAGTGGATACTCGTCGGATGGTCAAAGAGGTCGTCGCAGCTAACGAGAGAGTCAAGAGAGCTCAACGTGATTACTTGAGGAAGTATCCTAACTACAACGTCTCGCTCTTCGTCTTCAGAATCAACAACCCTGTAAGGAGATTGTGTCAGAGGATTGTGGGTCCAGGTCGTGGCGGCGACCGCATAGAGGGTGTCGCACCCTACCGACCTATTTGGTATGGATTCTCGGCGTTCATTTACGCGGCCATCGTGGCCATGGTGCTCTTGGCCTGTGTTACGACGCCGTTGTACCAGAAGGAGTATTTCAGAACACACAACTTCCAAGCCCTGAACTGGTTCGTCTACACCGACATGGGCTTCGCAACTCTCTTCACCATCGAGTCTGTCATTCGAGTCATCGCTGATGGATTCTACTGGACGCCCAATGCATACTATCGCAGCTCTTGGGGCATTATTGATGGCATCGTCTTGGTCACGCTGTGGACAGACATCTTCACCACAATTTATAACCCAGGCGGTGGTTCAAGAGCTGTCGGTGCATTCAAGGCACTGAGAGCCCTTCGATTACTCAATGTCAGCGACAATGCTAGAGATACCTTCCACTCTGTTATCGTCATGGGTGGTTTGAAAGTCGTCTCGGCAGCGTTCGTTTCGATGAGTTTGCTCATTCCATTTGCCATTTACGGTCTGAATCTCTTCAATGGACGGTTCATGGAATGTAATGATGGCAACATTGTCACGTCTCTGACTGATTGTACTGGCGAATACTTCAGTTCACCATACGAGTGGAATGTGCTTGCACCACGTCAAGTCGCCAATCCATACTACGATTTCGATAACTTCGGATCTTCGTTGTTCATCCTCTTCCAGATTGTCTCACAAGAAGGCTGGATTGATGTCATGTGGAGTGGACAATCTGTCACTGGTGTCTTTACTCAGCCCAGTGCTTTCTCATCCCAAGGAAATGCTGTGTTCTTCGTCGCTTTCAACTTGCTCGGTGCCGTTTTCGTCTTGACGCTTTTTGTTAGTGTCTTCATGCGCAACTATACGGAACAAACTGGAGTTGCTTTCTTGACGACCGAGCAGCGGTCATGGCTCGAATTGCGGAAACTGCTCCGGCAAATCTCACCATCCAAACGACCCTCATCTAAGGAAGTACGGGAAACTTGGAGAGAGTGGTGCTATCGTCGAGCAGTGACGAAGAACGGAAGATGGCAGCGTAGCGTTACCGCTGTGCTCGTGTTCCACCTGCTTCTGCTGTGTTTGGAGTGGTATCCAGACAACAACCGCTGGGACAGGGCTCGAGACTACATCTTCTTGTTGCTGACGCTCTTCTACATTGTCAACATCGTCATTCGCATCATAGGTCTATCCTGGGCTCGGTTCCGAAGAAGCGCTTGGGACATGTACTCGATATTCTCGGTCTCTGGCACATTTGTTACGCTGATATTGCTTCTGACCAACTTCAGGAATAGGGACTATGTCCAAGTGCACAAGTTGTTCCTTGTTTCGATCGCATTACTCCTGATTCCTAGAAACAATCAGCTGGACCAGCTTTTCAAGACTGCAGCTGCTAGTCTTACGTCGATTGCCAACCTCTTAGCGACGTGGTTTGTTCTTTTCCTGGTGTTTGCCATTGCTTTCACACAGACGTTCGGATTGACTAGATTTGCCGAGGGCGAAACGGACAACCAAAACTTCCGCACAGTGCCCAAAGCTCTGGTCATGCTGTTCCGCATGAGTTCTGGTGAGGGCTGGAATGAGGTGATGGCGGATTTTGCATCAGTCACCCCGCCTTATTGTACAATAGGCGACCATTACTACGATGGCGACTGTGGTAGTGACGGATGGGCTATGGCTCTTTTCATATCCTGGAACATCCTCAGCATGTACGTCTTCATGAATCTGTTCATTTCGTTGATCTACGAGAGTTTCTCGTACGTCTATCAACGAAGTAACGGTTTGTCTGTCATCAGCAGAGAAGAGATTCGTCGGTTCAAGCAGGCCTGGGCAGAGTTTGACCCAAGTGGCTCGGGTTATATCTCAAAGGAGAAGTTCCCTCGCTTGCTAGGAGTAAGTCTACCTTATTACAATCTTTTACCGATGCATACTGACCTTGACAGGAACTTTCTGGTGTCTTCGAGATGCGTATTTACGATGGCGACTTCACAGTCCGTAATATCATCGCAGACTGCACTTCTCGACCGCATCGTGCCCATCCTCTCGGCTTGGATGGTCCTAAGGATAGCCCCCAGATCGACCTCGAAAAGCTCAACGAACGTCTGTCCGAAATCCCGATTGCTGAGATCCAAAGACGCAGGAGACGCATGAACATCTTCTTTGAGGAAGTACTGGTATCCGCCGATCCTGATCGTGGTGTTGAGTTCAATTCGCTTCTGATGATCCTTGCCCATTACAAGGTCATCAACGACAACAAGAGTCTGCGACTAGAAGAATTCTTGCGTCGTCGCGCTCGTTTACAACGTGTCGAGGAGGCGGTACGCCGTAACGTTGTTGTCGGTTTCTTTGATACTCTGTACTGGGCTCGTCGTTTCAGAAAGTCATTGGAGGCCAAGAAGAATGCACGCATGACCATGGTACCTCAATTGGACGTTCCCGAGATTTACATCCAGGATGACGGTGAGGATGTCACAAACTCTGGCCTAAGAACTCCCTCGGCCCCATCGACGCCAATCGATCATCAAACCCTCAGCTGGACTGCTGGAAGTGACATGGGCACTCCAACATTTACCATCGACCCGTCTGCATCCCGACCTAATATCGACCGCAGTAATTCCATACAGACCTCACCCCTAGCTTCGCCAACACGTCCACGGACGTTCTCGAATGTATCACCGTCCGATATCCCCGAAGACTGGCATTTCGCGGAAGCACTGATTGAGGGATACAATCGATCTAGGTCGCCGTCGCCATCACCACAGCACCTCGACCCTGATGCCACATCAGATGCTTACGGTGGCTTGGGCTTAGGAGCAGGCCCTCGAAGTCGTGCACAAACACTGACTGCTACGAGTCCAGAGTCTCGCCCTCGAGCAGGCACTTTGTCAGTCGCTGGCACACCCAGCGCAGGTGTCCGTTCTCGTGCCGCTAGCTCCGTCAACCAACAAAGTGTTCTTGATGTCTTGGACACGTCGGCGTGGGGTGAGAGTATCAGACGTAGTTTCACCACTCGTGGGTCGACGGTTGGACCGCGCTCTGTTTCGCGTGAGGCAAGCGCGGAACCTATGCCACCCATCCCTGACACCCAACCTTCGACCTCGTTGCACCCAGAAGGGCATGATCATGAGCACCCGCATGAGCGATAGTCTTATACCCTAATGTAGATAGATGTCTGAATTTTCTGTACTTGCATAGCGAAGGCGTTGTTTTCGAAACGATTCCAATAGAAGAGGCTAAATTGCCGTATGATAAACAAATATTATCCTTACCTACATCATATTGTTTCTGTCCGTGGTCTGTGAAAAATCTCGTGGTATATTTTGCAAGCCTCCACGCACTCAGAGCAAAATCAAGATGACCTGGCGAGATGTCGCGCATAACATATCAGAGGGTGCAAAAAAGTGCAAAAAGAGATAGCTAAGCTCGGTTTCGATCCGAGGTCCTCCGGGTTATGAGCCCGGCGCGCTGTATTGAGTTAGTTTGATGTTCTGAGATTGTGGAGTCGGTGAATGTTACGAACCTTCCGCTGCGCCACTCAGCTGAGTTGATGAGGTAATGTTGACTCAAAATATGTACAAACCACGCACAAGCAGTCCTTACCACGTCGCGAATTTGTTCTTTCCCACACCACTCAAAAAGCAGTATCGATGTCTTCTGTCTTCGTAGATGGCCAGTACTTGATTGTCCTTCCACTCACATTACCTGATCATGATGGTCGAATGTGAAAACGGTGCGCGCACCTTTCCCCCAGCCCGTCACACGACCCTCCTAGTATTCTTTGACAGCACGACTCCATAACATCATTGGAGAAAACGCCAGACATTTCTGCGTGTAATAAGGTCAGATAAGTGGTGTCATTGACGAAACGCAAGCTGTGCAAGCGTTGGTGTCACCAGCCTCCAGCTTTGCAAGCGCGTACAAGCGCCTTGAAAATGATGTCACGACTATGAAACGATAAACTGCGAACAAACATCGACGTTGCAGTTTCCACTTGATCCAATTCATCGACATCATCAACAATAAGACAGAATGCAGCACTACAAACCTCACCATGGCTCGACCTTCGAGGGCTACTACTCAAAATTCAGATTGCCATCTGGTGCACATCTTGCATTGATCATCTGCACAGTGCCAAAAGCTGAACAGCGACCGCACAACATCACCTTCACATATGTACCTGAAGGGGATGTAACCAAGTGCTTCCAGCGCGAAGTCTTTGTCGACGAGCTGAAGATGATTGACGGAGAAGGTGACATAGCATTCGAGCAACATTGGAAGGGAGGCTATGTCAAGGTCTGGAACGATTCAACAACTGAATACTGCATCGACCATCTCGAGGACGAGGGCTTCAGCTTCAAGGGAAAGACGACCAGCCGCACGCCATGGATGCCCGATATGGACACTCCAGAGGGCGCGATGGCCTACCTTCCTCTCCCTCTGCATTGGCACGTGCATTCGGTGGCTTCAGACTGCGAATTCGAAATGAAGATTAACGACTACGACTTGCCTGAAGAAGACAAGAAGGGTGTTTCATCCGTCCATCAAGAAAAGAACTGGGCCAACAGTTTCCCTTCCGCTCACCATTGGGTCCAAGCCCGCGACGGCGACCGCGGTATCTGCATTGCTGGCGGCGAGATTCTCGGCATGGAGGCTTACCTCCTGGGCTACCACGCCAGCGACCCCAAGTACAACATGGCCTTCCGCCCACCCTTTGCCGTCAAAGCCGCTGGTATCGCTCCTTTCATGAGTGTCGAGCACAGCTGGGACACGCGTACCTTTGAGCTCAGCATCCAAAGTTTCACGCAAAAAATTGTGGTCTCAGCGAGGGCACCAATTGGCCAGTTCTTTACTCTGAGCTCGCCGTTCCCTGATGGTCATCGTCTGAATTTCCTGGCTGAGAGTTTCCGTGCTACGATCAATGTCAAGGTCTATCATGCTGGCGTGCTGGGTCCTTGGGAGTTTGTGCACGAGGACAACTTTGAGAATGGCAGTCTTGAGTTTGGCGCTGGATACTACCCTCCTGCGGGTAAGGAGGATCGCTTTTACTAAGATATTCTCCTTTCTGGCCTTCGGCTTCTGGACTGTCGGATAGCTCGAAATGTAGTGCATATCATAATGAAAAACGTGTATACATTCAAATATGTGCTAGGCGAACGTGAAGCTTTCAAAGACAAGCAGTGATATCCAGACAACGTCCTTGTATCGAAAGTATATGCTTCAAACCGTCCACTCCTTTGCCATTTTCTATCGCGAACATTGTGCCCAGAGTTTTAAACCAGGGTGACACCACTCACCACCATTTTTGAGGTCGACACGTCTGTTTCACGGCAACACGATGATCTGTTTGTCTGCAATATGGTTTCCGGTCTAGATCTTATCATATGCTAGGTGTGTATGGTCTTTTGTAGCTATTAGATATGCCTGTCGACCGTGATTCAACATTTTGCGAAATCCGAACACCTAATCCAAAAGATGGGAACAGATCAACAGCAGACTCGTCCGTACCTTTGCCAGGATACCAATCTCCGAGGCAATACAGACAACACAATATATATGTGTAATCCGCGTAAGGGCTGCTTAGTATACATGTCCTTGCACATCAAATAATCAAGAATCATCATTTGAACGATATGTCGAGAGAGTTTAGACAGGGTCACTTTCGGACTTGGTCGTTTCACGTTTGACCAGCCCCACACCCCCACATGCCGCAAGTGGAGCAGTATAAGAGTAACCAACCTCCTCATCATAAGTGTATCCAGAACAACACACCAAATGGAAATGCCGGAACTCAATCACGACAAGTTGAACGCTACATTCATCGGTCTGGACCTAGGGGCCTGCTCACAGTACCGTGGAATTCAATATGGAGTCGTCACCAAGAGATTCGAACAGCCGACATTAAAGACCGACTGGAAAGGAGAAAGAGTACACTGCCAGCGATGGGGACCAAGGTGTCCTCAGAATAAATATGATATCGGGCACCTTCTACGAGCACCGGAGGGTGACATATTCTATGACGAGACTGAAGACGAGTTTCAATGCTTGAACCTGGATATTACTCTTCCTGCAAATACGCCGAGTGATGGTGCTCGACTGCCTGTTATGATCTGGATCCATGGAGGCTCTCAAATCATCAGTTTTGGGAACGCTGCGAGCAAAGCTGGAGATACGGCTAGGATTGTGGCAGAGTCAGTCATGCACTCGAAGCCGATGATTGTGGTATCTGTTCAGTATAGGCTGAACATGTTTCATGTTGGTGATGGCAAGGGCAACAAAAACCTCGGCTTCAAGGATCAGCGACTGGCTATCCAATGGATCCACCAATACATAGCTGAGTTTGGTGGCGATCCTGAAAACATGACGCTTGCTGGAGAGAGTGCAGGATCTGTCTTTGTGCATGGGTTGATTGTGAGTGGAGCTCCTGTCAAGCGTGGTATCCTCATGTCTGGCTCTCTACACATGTCACCACCACAGCCCGAGGCAAGGGCAAAATCTATGCTTATCGACCCGGTCCTTGACAAACTAAAAGCAAAAGGATACACATCTCTTGCAGAAGCTTCAATACAAGCGATACTAGAAGCACAAGCCGAGATACCTATACCGTCAGTATTTCTTCAGGAGGACGAGTGCTTTGCAGGCTGGCAGGAGAAGACAGGCAGCATCGAAGAGCTGCTGATCGGAGACTGCGAGTTTGAGTCGGTCCTCTGGCGTAACGGTGTTGAAGCAATGTCAGCAGAACAGGTCGTAGAGTGCTTTGACAAGGCTGGATCGTCTAGCAACAGGCTCAAGGAACTATACCATATCAACAAGTCGCGAGCACCACAATGCAGACATGGTGCACTGGACTTTATGAACGACATACGCTTTGCATTGCCAGTACCACTGATTGCAAGGAGATATGAGAAAGAGGGGAAGAAAGTATACAGATACTTGTTTGATCAGGCCAACCCGTGGCAGGCTTCATCCCGAGCTCACCATGCGGTTGACTTGATCTACCTCTTTGGTGGATTTGATATGACAACAAATCCATCAGCAGAGGAACTCGGCAAAGAATTGAGGAGACGATTTATCTGGTACATCAACGGAGAAGCACCTTGGACGATACACCAAACCATGGCATTTGGACCGTTGGGAGACACTAGAGAAATCGATGATAGAGGGGTTGCAGCCCGCAGACGCACACGACAGATGGAAGAGGTAAATAAGCTAGATGCTAGTGACGTGGCTGCGGTCTTTGGAAGCCTTGCAGCTGGCAGA
The DNA here is from genome assembly GCA_024195585.1 of Aureobasidium sp. EXF-3400. Taxonomy (NCBI): domain Eukaryota; kingdom Fungi; phylum Ascomycota; class Dothideomycetes; order Dothideales; family Saccotheciaceae; genus Aureobasidium; species Aureobasidium sp. EXF-3400. Next base: position 94,516 of record SWBL01000052.1, read on the forward strand.
ATCAGTCTGCACAACTAGGGGTGCGTGTAGCATTAGCTGCGATACATCAGGCCATGAGAGGTCGCAGTGCAGGTCTCCCCCGCTCTTGCTGTGTAGTGTAGTATAGTGTAGCATGCATCCGCCGAGATCCGGTTCTGCTCGGCCTCGAGGTTGATGATGGATTTTGACGAGAAAGGCTCGAACATAGTTTGTGCTGGATCAAGAATGACACGCGGCCGACGAGAGATGTTGTTCTTTATAGACCAGTCGACATGAGCGAACATCAACGTCACAGAACTGAAGGCAGCAACCATGAACCGCCCTTGCTTCCACCACGTTCAATGACACCACATACGCACATGAGGATGCACGTCAATGCACGTGAGTAAGACAGCCGAGCCATCGTTCGGCGGCGGGGATGGCTTTTGACACTACCTGGATCCTACAGGCTACGAGCAACATGGTTGCGGTGAGAGGACAGAAGAGTGACAAGATGAGATGTCGTCCTCCTCCCCGCTGCCCCTCTGCTCTTGCCATATACCTGTCTGGAAAGCCATCAGGATCGAGAATCCCATCCCAGCGTCTGCTCAATGCCCATGAGCCGGGCTCTGCCGCAGCGTGCCCCTCATCACGAAAAGCAGCCGCGCTTTTGAACCAACTCGGATCGGCTTGTCGCGCTCACCGGGGGTCTGTGCCAGCCGCAACTAAGCTCGGAAAAAGCGCAAACGCCTGCCTCGAAAGTTGCAAACCACTTCTTCGGCTTGACTGTACGATTTTTTCCACTCGCTTCCTGCGGCCCGAACAAAGTGACGGAGCTGGCTCGCTGATTGTTCGCCTTCGTCTGGACTCTGGTCGTATTCTTCTCTCGCTCCAACAAAGTCCTCTCTGCTTGAACTTGTCGTCCCAATTTCGACCGAGCTCTTTTACGTGTGCGAAGCCAACGCCTGTCTGCCGCGTCGCATCTGGAGCCTGTCACCCAACACCGCCAACCGCGAACCCCGACTGACGTCCTCTGTCAGCCTGTGTCTGTCCAAGTCCGAGCCCGAGTCGCTCGTCTGGTGTGTATAGTGCGGGGAGGTTAACCTTGAACCTTCCCGGACGAGTTGAGACTGCGCGACAGCTCTCAACTAATTTCTTTGGAACCGCCCATCGGGCCCACAAGACAAGCTTAGAACAAGACGAGAGAGATCTCTGACTCTACAGCCATGTCTTTCTCATACGCACAAGCAGCCAAGGGCCGCTCTGCAGCAAAAGCATCTGGCACAGAAACGCCGTCAAATAACACAGCAGCCGAGGACACCAACGGTCTTACAGTTGACTCCAAGGCAGAAGCTCATGCAGGAGGAGACACATCCAGTGTCACATCTGCCAACAACAACGACGATGGCTCATCCACGCCGACTAGAGCCTCTTCCGAATCAACATGGGACACCAAGTCGCAGAACTCGGATCGCCCAGCTAGAGCAGACGGCTCCGACTCGAAGACCGACGCAACAGAAGCCAAAGGCGAGACTCCCAAGCAACAGAAGCCCAAGTTCCGCGATGCTGTTCCACCACCCGTGAACCCTTGGGAGCAAAGAGCATCCGCCATGACTCACACCAAGCCGACACCATCGGCTCATGTCACCACCAACGGCAAGCAGGAGAGAAAGGCTGAGAAGGCAAAGAATGCAGACACAAAGAAGCCCGTCGCTGCCGGCACGAGGAGTCGTGACCAGCGTCAGACTGCAGAGGTGCCTAAAGCTCGCGTAAACGGTTCAGCGCCCCCACCAACAAACGATGTTGCTTGGCCGACCATGGAGACCGCTCGCGAGGAAGAGCGCAAGAAGACCCAAGTCCAAGAGGAGAAGGCGGCAAAGGAGACTAGCACCGCACCGGCCACCAAGAAGACCGAATGGGTTAACCTCCCTTACGTGCCTACCGCTGTCTTCGAGACCACTTTGCCCACGAGGGGAGCTCCCCGTACTGCTACTCGTGGAGGCGCTCGTGGTGGAAGCAACATGACTGGTCGCCCAACTTACCAGAATGGAGAAAAGCCTGTGTCAAAGCATGCAGACGCCACACAGGAACAGACTGCTGCTGCAAACGCCGAGGCAGACCGCGAGTCCATGCCTCCACCACCCAAGCCTGTCAAGGCTGAGGAGTCCAAGGATGCTGCCTCGACCAACGGTGTGTCTCACGATGCCCCTGCTACCAACGGCGCTACGAAGAGTCACCCTTCAGCTCGTCGCAACAAATCTCCTCGCAAGTTCGAGACATCTGCTCGTCGCCAGTCTGCCGCTTCGGTGAATGCTGATGCTCTCAATGGAGCTCATCCCGAGGCCGCAAAGACTGCCAACAAGGAGCGCTCCTTCGAAAACCCTCCTTCGTTCCGTGAGCCTAAGACAAGCAAGCGTGGAAGAGGCGGACACCGTGGCGGCCTTACCAATGGCCACTTCTCATCTCAAAACTTCACCAACGGCTTCCCTGGCGACTTCACCCCTGCAGCTCCTTCCTTCCCTCCTCGTGGTGGACACTTCCCTCAGCAGAGCCGTGGCGGCTTCCGCGGAGGCATGCGCTCCCAATCCATTCCTTTCGACTACGGCCGTGGCCAGTACCCTGGCTACCCTATGATGGCTCCCCAAGGCTATATGTCTGAATACTATGGTGGTTACATGCCACCTGTCCCTGCCTACCAACCTGGAGCCGAGCAGATGTACCTCGTTCCCGCAATCTCACAGCAAATCGAGTACTACTTCTCCTTGGACAACCTGGTCAAGGACACTTTCTTCCGCAAACACATGGACTCTCAGGGATTTGTCTTCCTGACATTCGTTGCTGACTTTAACAGACTGAAGTCTTTGACCACTGACTACGAGCTGTTGAAGTATGTCTGTCTCAACTCACCGAATATCGAACTTCGCACTGGCCAAGATGGAAAGGATCGTCTACGAAAAGCCGGCGACTGGGAGATGTGGGTTCTGCCCATGGCCGAGCGTGATCCGTCTGCTCAAAATGATGGCCCAGTGTCGTTTGAGCGCCCTCCTGTTCCCCACATTGGAATGGCTGCACCTTTCTACCCTGGTGGCATGGAGCAGTTCGCCGAGAATGCTGGATTCGAAGAATTCAGAGGCCGTCAAGCCAAGTCGCCTCATCGCGAGAACGGCATGTCACCTCTAGGCTACTTCATCCCCGCCGAGGACATGAGTGGTGAGCCAGACAACTTCCCCAGCACACAAATTGACAACTTGACTGTTGTCGTACGCAAGCATGAAGAGACTCCTCGTCGTGCTCCATACCACACCGCAGGAACCAGAACCTTCTCCGATGGATCTATTGATTCGAAGAACATCTACGAGGAAGTTCAGAAGACGAAGGCTCCAGAACAGAAGCCTCAAGTCCCCGAGACTGAACAGCAGGTCGCCACCAACGGCGATGCCGCCGCTGTTGACGGTCCCGCGGTGACTCTGTTCTGGGTCAAGGATCAAAACTCTCCTGTCGAAACTCTTCCCGAGGATACCACACACGAGATGTATAGTCATCTTCGCGGCAAGGCCCTGTCTCAGCGTGAAGTTGCAGCCACAGGCACCTGCCCTTATGACATGGACGTCCTTTACCAGTTCTGGTCGCACTTCCTGATCCGCAACTTCAACTCGAGCATGTACGCCGAGTTCCGTCATCTTGCCTTCGCAGATGCTGCTGAGCGTCACAACTCTACCGGTATCGCCAACCTCGTCAAGTACTATATTGAAGCTTTGGCCAGCCAGATCTCTATTCGCGAGCATGTGGGACGTCATTTCATTGAGCTTCTCCAGTCTGAGAAGGCTGGTGGTGAGCGCATTGCTTTCGGTCAGCTTCGCGAATCTTGGCGAAGCACTTCATTCAATGTCAGCAACCGCAAGAAGTTTGGTGAGATGATCGATGCAGACCTCAAGGCGGAGCTTGAGGCATAATTTCTTTTCCACTCCGACTGTTTTTGTTCTTGTTTTTGTTTTTCTTAAAAGTCACACATGCTATGGGCGTTTCTGGGGGCGTTTATTCAAGCATGGGACAAAAGCCGGTGATAGATTATCTTCCAGCATGGGTGGGCAAAAAAGGCGCATCTTTGTGCTTCACCAAAAGCAACGTTTAGCTGCAGGGATGGGTCGGGAGATTGGGGGGTTTGATTTGCTTTCTTTGCACACACACGCCGACATGGTATATTCCCATCCTGGTCATGGATCCTTTTCCCTTTTCTTCTTTTTTCTTTTTCTTCGATGCCTTTCTTTCCTCCCCTTTCCAATTTTTCTCTTCTCTTGATTTGATCGCCTTTCTCAGGCCGCACTTCGTCCCTGTTGCATTTGGGCAAGATTGCTACTCGCAGGAATAGAAGAAGAATACGGGGCAGAAAAGCTATGTTATGATTTGTAAATACACGAAACCTTTGCTCCATTTGTACGATCCGAATTTGCAGCTCCAAGTGAAGTCAAGAGTGGACGAAGCTTGATAGACCCGAGATAAGATTATGAGATGATCAGTCGCCACCTGCGCCACCCTCCCCCGCATTTCGACCCTGACTACTTAGGCATCCGCCCTCGACTTGCATGCACCTTCCTCTCTCATCATCTACACGTCTGCTCGACGAATCACATCCATCATGCCGCCCCTGGCAGGATACTGGCATAGCCTCTTGACGAGGCATGCCAAAACATGGAAGGCAGTCGCCAAACAAGTTCAGCAAGCCGTCCAGAGTAAAGTAGCCCAGCCGGCACGCGCTGAACTCCAGCCTGTCCTGGTCCGCAGCTCTGCACGACAGCCACTACACCCTGCTGCTCGCATTAGACAGCACCAAAGCCGCTGGTTCAGCAGCTCTTCACGCTCTACCTTCAAGGATACCGTTCGACGCTTCACCTCAATCGCCGAGCAATCCTCAGGACACCAGTACAAGCGCAGCTCTCTGCCCAAGTCTAGTGTCGGCAATGCCGTCATCCGTCACTCTGGCCGCGCTCCATTCGCCTCAACCCTGAGACCCAACCTCACCGGAGGTACTCTGGGACGCACATCTGGAGGATACTCGCTTGGAGGCGGTCGTGTTGGAGGCCAGAGATACTTCTCTCACGGCCCGGCTAGCCAATCACAAGTCGTCCAGAACGTCTCCCAGGCCGTCCGTGCCTTCTTTGTGTCTGGCAACAAGGCTCAGTTCAACGGCGTCAACCCTCGCGGAGAGAAGTCCTACAAGACTGTCACTGTCACTCAGCATGACACTGCCAAGAAGCTTCATTCGCTCCCCAAGCAGACTCCTGGCTCCTACATCTCTTTCCCCATCAACCCTACTATCACCGCCTTGGCCTCGCTTGAGGCAGTCGCCGGTTTCTCCGACGTTGAGCACGTCAACTCTGACGGTCTTCTCGATGGCCTCACCGTTGATTTCTCTCGCTCGCTTAAGGATCTGGCTGCTATCCTTAGCGATATCAACAAACTCTCCACCTTAGGAGACCTGCCCATCACATACGAGGGTTCATCTCTACGCATCCATTTCCCTGGTTGCGATGCCGAGACTGTTGACAGACTGCGCGACGAGCTGCAAATCCAACGAGGTATCACTGCTCAAGACGAAGACTTTGATGACTACGTCGGCTCCGAGATTGCTCTGTTGTTCCCATTTGCTCCAAGCATCCCGGCATCCGAGTCCGGCAGCGAGTTTTACGAATCGCCATCTGGTAGTCATACCAAGCCTATCGAATGGCAAACGATGATCACACCTTCAGAGAGCAGTGTCGGTCGCCATATGTCAATGAAGTCGGACACTTTGTCAGAACTCGATTTTGAATTCGACAGCCCGGCAATGGCTTCAGACTATGAGTCTCTCCATTACTCTAGCTCTGGTGAACACGAAGATGCTCAGAGTCCGCTCGAGTATCAAAACTTCGAGGGGATTTATAGGTTCATTGAACAGTGCGATTCTCATCGACACTGATGATGGATGATCTATATTTCTTCTTACTCTCCTCTCTCTTGCTTCAGACTGTAACGATACGATACCCTTGGCGTTGGTTCATTTGCTTTTCTTATTTCATTATTTCATTAGTTCATCATGCCTAGGAGCACACCTACGTAGCAATTCATCATCGAATGCATTTTTACCATCACTTCTGCCTTGTACGCTGACACGTTGACTCGATCATCAATGTTACCTGACTATATCGGCAAGAACTCATGCGAGTGGGGGCTCAAGGCGTACTGTATGTGTAATTTGACATGAATTCATCAGATATGTAAAATAAAGCAAAATAGTTACAGCAGTCAATCACGCTGGCCCAAGTGGTGATCGCGGCCATTCAGCTGCCTCTTCATCATATACGTTGATGCGTCTGGTCATCAGCACCTCGTCATCAGGAAACCAACTTTTATTCTGCAACGATCCAACAGTGGCAGGCCCAGATATTGTCATATCCATATTCAGGTTCGGCCTTGTGCTGTCTGTCGATTGTGATTGCTGGGTGATTGGATTCAGCTCGTACGCTTGACCGGGAGGTGCACTTTTCAAATCACCGACCACGCTGGTGAAGTTTCCCATTTTGCTAGGCCTCTTATCGTCGTCCATCTGCAGATATCCGCGCTCGCTGAATCTGGCGCCGGAATAGACTGGCCTACGCGCTAATGATCCCTTCGAGTTGTCGCTGGGTGGTTGACTGCTGTTGCTGGTGTTTGTAGTATTGCGTACCTTGCCCACCATGTTCTTGAAGAGTGGTCGAGTCGTTGCCAGGCATGCGGCGACAATGCCACAGGCTGGCTCGACTAGACTGTATACACCTATGTCGATCGCATTTGTGAAGAATGCTGGTCCCGTGCGGAGGCCGGGGATATAGACGATTCGGACAAGGGAGATGATGCTACCGACTGCTCCGAGACTGAGTAAGAAGCCAGATGATATCTTCGCAGACCGTGGTATCTGTGAGTTCCAGAGCACGAATATCGGGAGACATGCGAACGTCCAATCGCTGATGGCGTTGAGAGATGCATGGACGTAGTTCATTGGTTGGAGAACCTCGTCATGAATGCAAATTCCGGATGCTTCCTTGATCAGGAAGTTGGTTGGGATTCCACATTGGAAGACGGCGACGAAAGCGAAGACGACGGCATACACTGTATATATCGATGTGACAATCCAGATGACTCTTCGATGCCAGCGCCGGACGACGATCCTGAGGAAGAAGATTGCCAGACTGAGTTTCAATGCGACAGTGGTCAGGATGTATAAGCCCATCAAGGATATAATGTACTACAACCTTGGTTAGTACTGATCCAAGAGGCATAGCGCATATGACAAACCTTCATGAGATTGTTGAGCAGCTCCAGTTCAGACCGGATCCCTTCCTCCAGTGCTCGTTGCGGTCTTTCACTCTGCTCAATTCGTTCGATGCATATTAGAAGACTGCAACATGTCGTGGACAAGCATATCGTAAGAAGCATCGCCCAATCGTCCCATCCGAAAGAGCGTATCAGTATGGCTCGCACATAGACTCGAAGTGCAAATGAAGTCCAGCAGATGATGAGGAAGACCACGGCTACGATCAACATGACAGTCGTGCGAGGTCCGACTGCAGCCACTCGGTGTGCAGCATCTGATATGACATCCATGTGGAAAGCGCCGGCGGAGAATGAGAGGCAAGGGAGGAAAAGATGGGATTTGAGTCTAGTCGCTAAGCGGGAAAGAGGGCTGGCAAGAGGGAGAGAAAACCCGATGTGGCATGACCTACCAGTTAGATGAATTGCTTGACATGCTGTTCCTTTTGCATTGGAAGGAACGATAGACTCCGATCTGACTTTGAGGCTTTAACCTTGCCTCGCTTATCGCGTACGCCGTCAGTGAACCTTGATCGCACCAGCAAGTTTCGGCCTACTTTGAGGAGCTTGCATACACCCTTTGTTGATGCGACAGAGGCAAAAAGTGTGAATGAACGAATTCAGACGTGGATTCTTGGGTGGGGCTTGCGTGGAGTTGCCTGCAGGCTGTACTCGTGTGAGCATGGATGTAGGTCCCAACACGAAACCGGTTGAATGGTATGGGCTTTTGACATAGAGAACCATGTCCTGGGGTCTTCCTTTTCCACTGATGCGTTTCATCCGACCTCGGGTGACTTCAAGCCTCAAGGCGGCGGTCCCAAGACGGCAAGCTGCCTGTGAGATGTTACAGAATCACCGCCAAGGTTGGCTAAAGTGAAGTTTCATAAATTGTGGTTGACATCTTGGCAGCAGGATGGCAGAATAGCTAAACCGTCAACGCCTGCAGCAGGACCTCCAATGACACCGGTATTTACTTCGGCGCAGCCTTCGGAGCGTCACTTTCCTCAGGAGTTGCCGCGTCACAGTGTGATAAGTTGCCTTTAGACCGTGTCAATCACTCTATTTATCAGCTGAGAAGGGTCCATTAATATCGACAACAACCCCGTTCAACACGCTGAAAAGCTTGACCTGCTTTCCTAAGATCGGATTGGGTGTCAATTGCTTTGAGATCATTTTCCAGATCGCTGTGACTGTGTCTGCAATGTCCCGAGTATGCTCCGTTAAATGGTGAAGACACAGACGGAAGGAAGGTATATGAATTCATATAGTGAAGCGAGATGGATATTGTTGACGTGTTTGCGCAATTCGGGCCGCACATTCGCCTGGGCTAGTCCTCCACTGAGTAACGACGAAGGAGAGCATATCATGGTAGACCAGGATGCGAGGTTGGTCACTGATAGTTGAGTGCAAGAAACAGAGGTAAACGGAAAGATAGAGACGGTGTGAACGAAAAAGTGATCCGAGGTGCGTGTGGAAAACTTCTGAGTATATATTTTGTCAGATTAAGCAATTTTGTAGCTGTAATGGCTCAACGGAAAGAAACGTCTTCAATCTTTCTTTGCACTCCTGCTGTTGGCAACAACCCAATCATCGGTGCCCGGTTCGAATCCCGTGGTGGCCACCCACTCGCATAGGTAACTTGCGATTGCTGCGCGTGGCCTTGAGACTGCTTGGATACCGCTTCAGCCGAGCAATCGGGCAGAGCGACTGAGCCCATGGGATGGCGATATCGGACTACATTGATGGGCTGGTGGAGTGTTGGGAATGAGTTATGAAGTTGTGACTCTCTTTTTGCACTTTTTGTGAGGTGAGTCGGATGGAAGGCATGTATGCTTTTGCGCGCGCCATGGCCGCCGAGGTTATTCTGGTCGCAAGGTGCGGTATTAACGTATAAGAATATACTTAGTAAGTTGTTGTTACAAGTATATGTCGCAATTGACCACCTTGAGGGTGTATGCTTCGTGTGTCTTTGTCTCACTGAACCCAGACTTCAATACCACTTGTGCATTCTCAAAGCCATGCTCATGCTTAGCCAGACGAGGGCACAAAGAAATCCGTCCTTATGGATGCAATGATCTAAAAGTTACAACCAAGGTCTCGACGTACCCTCTATCTTCACCTGCTATGCTTCCATGCCGTAGCTCTTGTAGGGGAAGTTCTCAAGCGTCATGTGCAGTCTCGCCCATTCATCGCCAACCTTTCCAGGCACCTCAGTACCTCCACTGCTAACACCATACTGCTTCATGATACTCGTGCCAGCCAAGACATCCTCTTCTCTTCCCTTGTACTCATTCAGCAGGCCAGGATGCGGGCACCAAACAACCTGCATGCCAGCTCTTCTTCCCGACTCCACACCAGGCACACTGTCCTCGAACACCAGGCATTCAGCAGGTGTGATTTCCTTCTCTTTGCCTTCTTTGCGGATACGCTGATTGATGGCCTCGAGAGCGAGGAGATAGATGTCTGGTGCGGGCTTGCCCTTTCCAGCAGGAATCCTTGGGTCGTCGCCGAGGACGCGGTGTTGTTGCTCAAAGACTTTGAACATGTCTTCGAGGTGTGCAGTCTTGAGACCGAAGTTATTCTTGTTGGATGAGGTGGCGAGGGCGATGTGGACGTTGGGGTTCGCATCGAGTGTCTTCAGTAGGTCGCGGACACCGGGTAGCGGTTGTGTGGATGGAAAGTACTTTTGTTGCAAGAGCGATGTCTGTTGGAGGAAGTCTTCGCGGGTAATGGGCAGTTGAGCCCAGTCGTGGAAGATCTGACCAGCCTGTGCGTGGGTATGTGTTAGCTCTTGACCATGGCTTGATGGGTTGTGTCTGAGGGAGTTGTGTGCATACCTCAGGGCCAGGGCGTCCTTGAAGTTGGGCCTTGATGTTCCAGGGCAGATCGGGCTTGCCGTACTTTCGTAGAGTCTCGTTGGTGCATACTGTGTACAGGTCTTCCGAGTCGATCAAGAGACCATCCATATCGAAGAGACATGCTCGCACAGGTGGGGGTCTTGGTATGGATTAGCCATAGACCACGATGAGTTGTAGAGGCGATGGACATACTGGCTCGTTGCTTGCGACATTGTGATTGACTCTTGTGAAAAAGCTACTGGTTACAATTGAGGAAGGAAGCGATATAGAAATGCTCATGCATCATGCACTCGGCCCTGGAAACCCCGCCGGCTCGGTCCGACATGCACCGGCGTCTCTCGTCTCTTCCTCTTCGGCGCTCGTATCCTCCATCCCACTTCCTCTCGCCCACGCTTGAACGATAGAATCAAGACATCTCGAGAAGAGATCTGGTCTTGATCACGCTGCCCGTATCATTTGTGCCGAATCCTCTCACTATCAATTCATGGGATCATCCTCGATGCAGCACTCGTGAGAGGTTCCGATTCACGATTTGAGGACGCTGCTGCTCCATGTTTCCGCCAACCTTGACCCCTCCTCCGCTGGCGCTGCCGTAATTGCCAAATCTCTGACTGTTCGTCGTGTTGCGATGCATTTCGCTCAGAGGCTGTCGGTTCGGTGTTGCCTGTCGTTGACCTGATGTCGACGCTCTGAGGCCATAATCCGGCACGCTTGCACCCAGTGATGGAGAGCCAATGTTTTGCGAAAGGTCTGCACATTCACACATTAGCTCAACTCCCCCTGCCTCGAGACACGATACATACCCAGTCCTCCTCGAGAGTTCTGACTTGACCACACCTGGTTCTTGTTGCCGCCATGGCTACCAACTCTGCCATGGCTGTATACTGGTGGCATCCCTTGACCACCTCCTCTGCCAGCCATTGAAGCCGGTCGTTGAGGTGTCCTGTCTCGCAGCACTTCACCGAACCCGGGCCCTTGCATTGACTGTATCACATGGTCCACATCGTCGGCCGCTGCGTATCGCATCTGCTCAGCGTCTTGCGTGCCTTTGGCTCGTTGGTATAGCTTGGTCAGTCGCTGGTGAGCCTTGCTCTTCTCGCTGAACGCCTTGACCAACTCTTGGTTCTTCTGCTCGAGCGTCTTCTTTTCGATATGCATCCCTGTACAATGTCAGTCAATGAAGTCTGTTTGAGACACGGTGCATCTCACGCTCTAGTCTGTCCCTAAGTCCACTGATCTCCGAATTGGCGTCCTTGATGACATTGTCCATTTGAGAGTTGAGGTTGGCGTATCTGTCCGCTAGATTCTTGGCCATGTAGTCGTGATACATGCTGCTTTCGTCAGGCTTGTCCTTTGAGACACATCCAGAGTACTCACATCTCTTGCGTAACCTGATATTGGTAGAATGACAAGCCACGGCTACAACACTCCATGATGATGGTTGGGCTGAGGCCGCTGAGGACGCTTGTCTTGTAGTCTTCGGTTGGATTGAGCTGTGTAGCGACGGCATCATCTGGATTTGCGAGTTGGGCATCGCATGCAGGACACACGCGAACACCGTCCGCCGAACTGGATAATCCAAGAGCATTCGAGCACGGAATGCAGAAGATGTGGCTGTGGGGATTAGTTAGACGGCCGGCTTCTCGAAGACGGCGTGTCACTAACCTGCATGTTGTGACCACGGCTCTATCGGAAAGACGTTGACGGCACTTCAGCGAGTTGCAACGCAAAGGCGCGTCCATGGTTTCTTGCAAAGACGAAAGACTCGGATGTTCAAGTGGCTGGTTGTTCTTTCGCCCGAATAACTGCCTTTTGTCCTCAATCGAATAAGGAAAGCACGACCATCGAACTTCTGGCAACGCATCACCGAACCATGAACAGTTGCCTTCTAGATTCCTCTCTTAATTATTGCCAATAAAAACATCATATCGATCTTATCAACCCGATCTGTCACAATGCACAAACGACAGAACCATCAAGTCATACTTTTCGGAACCGCAGCCCGAACTTAGGAAAATGGTAAACCGACAGATCCTATACAGCGGCTCTACATTTTCAACGACGGTCGGTCTTGAAGGCCCGTTAAACGACTTGGAAATGTAAATTCTGGCTGGAATTACTATTCGTCTAATTAACATCCACCAGTTCATCGTTACTATCGAGACCCAATGCCTGTCTTCTGGTTGGAGCATCTTCATCAAAGTATGGCTCCTCGGCCAACGATGTCACACGGGTACCATGTCGACTTGCAGAGTTCTCGTAGTCCCAAGATGCGTTGTGAATGGTTATGCGATTGTCCCACAGAGCACTGGTTCTGGGGGTCCATCTGAATCGGAGCTGGATGTCGACGTTCTGGGACCATGTCAGCAAACTTGTACAAGAGCATGCCTCAACCTGACACAATACTTACGCGCTCATAAACATCGAAAAGGTAGTTCAGGATGACATCGCTCTCGGCTTTGTCAAGACCAACGATCTTTGTTGTGAAAGATCTGTTCACGAAGAGCGACTTCCAGCCAGTAGCGGGATGTACACGAACGATCGGGTGGATACGTTCAATGTGCTTCGGTCCAGCATTGGGATCATTGCGGTCGAGGTATGTATGCGCAGACTTGAAGTACGCCTTCTTGCCGTCAATGATTTTGCGGAAGCCAGGGCTGAGCTTCTCGTAAGCAGCATAGCCAGATGCCCACAAGGTGTCTCCGCCGACAGATGGTACGATATCGTTGTGAAGATGTGTGATTCCTGCAGGCTGACGCTCGTGCACCAGATCAGTGTGCCAGCGAGAAGCACCGCCAGGGTTTCTGAAGTTGGCAGCTCTCTCGGTTGCTTGCAGAGCAGGCCAGATGACAGTGACGCCTTCAACGCCTGGAACTTGAGGTACTTGAGGCTACACGGATCTTGTCAGCACCCAGGTTTCTGAATCCGACACACCAAAACTTACGTGAACTTCAATCTTTCCGTAATGCTCGCCAAGCTCCTTCTGCTGTTGAGGAGAGATATCCTGGTCCCGGAAGAAGACAATACTTCTTTCAGCGATCAGCAATGCCAATTCATCTCTTTGCTGGTTTGTGAGATCCTTGAGCTGAAGACCTTGGATCTCGGTGCCGATATGAGCTGTCAGATCCTCGACCTTGCTTGCAGCTTCGAAGAGAGACTTCTTGGTGGGATCCGTCTTCTTTGCTCTTGCTCCAGCGTCATTGTGTTCCCAAGGTTCGTTTCTGATGTTGTAGGCGTCTTGGAGGTAGAGGGGACGAGCTGGACGGTAAGGGTAGCCGTTCGAGAGGTCAATATTGGCTCTTTCAAAGCGAGCTCGAGTCTCTTTGGGAAGCCCAAGAGTATCTTTCTTTGGTTGAACCACGTCTGTGATCGAAGGGTCGATAGCACTGGGAGCCATGATGGTAGGTCTGCTCTGAGTAAGGATTTGTAAAGTTGCAAGACTTGAGATTGAGAAGATGAACGAGCAGTTTCTTTAAACTCTCATTTCAACCTTTATATCCAGAAGCTATCTTTGTACAGATGCCGGGGATTACAAATCTGACTGACAAGAGTATATATCAACAGTGGATCGAAAGCACACCATCAAGCTATTGCTAAGCATGACCTGACTGGAGTTACCATTACCCCTCACCACGGCACCTTATCCAGTGTCTGATGAGTGTTCCAACGACCTGTAGGATCAATAACCCCTCAACAAACACACCTCAGCATATAGATCTCCATGTGTTGTGGTGGGGTTTGGGCAGGGTGGTTGCATGTCTTGGCAAAATCAGCTGTGTCGTAAGAGTGGGCTTCAATGGCGACATCTGATCTTCCTCCACTAACTACAACCTCAACTTTCACCACATAAGATCCGATTAATAGGCGTGTTGTAATTGGAAGATGGTGATGAGATAGAGTATGCACTTCTAGGTTCGCCGGCAACCCCGCATCGGTTTCTGAAGCCTTGTTGCTCACCACAAGGGTGGCTCTCGTTGGCAAAGGGAAGGAGCAACACACTTTCGTCGCTTCTTGCATGTGCTTTCATTCCAAGTTCATCGAATCATCCTCACCTGATCATCAACTGTGTCATCATCATACAACTATCGTAGCATGCAAACCATTTGCTCGACCTGCGGACTGCTCAACCAATGTCGACGTCTCCATGGAGCAAAAAGATGCAACCTCCAATTATGATGAGCACGCAATGCAGGACGTGTGTCGCGCAACGACGGATCTACCCAAGGAGCATCAAGTACCTACTATCAATGTATCGTGCTGCCACGCAGTTCCGTTATCAAGAAGCACGCAATAGCTACCTCGTTATGGATCATACAGCATATCCACACTGCTTCAGTGAGCAACGGCGAACCTTGCAATCCTTCATGACTCGGCATATCCGACGGAGCCAGACCTTCTTTGCCTTGGATGCTGTTCTATGGACCTCTTATATGTCTGAGGCTTCGCAGAACCATTTCTCTTGGGCCTCAGCATAGTTTGCCAATACCAGCCTTGGGCTAACAAGCATGTCCGACCTACCAATCAAATCGGCTGACAATGCCGTTGACGAACAAGCATATGAGCGGGCTCAAGAAGTCATCGCCGCAAAGCCGAAGAGAAAGTGGCAGAGTTACATCTGGGACACATTTGACAAGAGCCCTGAGGAGAGAAAGTTCTTGTTCAAAATTGATACTGCTTTGCTCACTCTTGCGTCTTTTGGTATGTTAAACCGAGTTGAGTGTTTGGAATATCGTTGACACTTATAAAAGGCTACTTCATCAAGTACCTCGATCAGTCAAATATCAATAATGCTTTTGTCTCTGGAATGTAAGCATCATCCATGATATCCTCTCTGGGCCAAGTTTACTCATTTTCCAACTCAGGCAGGAAGATCTCAGTCTATACGGCAATCAACTCAACTACATGCAGACGTGTTGGACTGTCGGTTATGTCATTGGCGAGATTCCGTCAAATATTATGCTGACAAAGATACGACCTCGCTACTGGCTTCCTGCTCTCGAGGTTTGTGGACGATCACGCTTTGCAGTATGTCAAGACACTAACTTTCCAAAACAGTTGACATGGACCATCTTGACTTTTTGTACTTGCAAGGCCAACAGTGCTACCCAGCTCTATGTTATCCGCTTCTTCGTTGGTGAGAATAAGGCGGATATTGCCTGTATTCACAGAATTGGTACTGACTTATGCCAGGTCTTGCCGAGAGTGCCTTTTATCCCGGCATGCAGTATATCATCGGCTCTTGGTACCGTAAAGACGAACTCGCGAAGAGATCATGCATCTTCCACACGAGCAGTTCAATCGCCACAATGTTCTCTGGATATCTCATGGCTGCAGTCTATCACCTCGGAGGCGTTGGAGGCTTCAAAGGTTGGCAATGGTAAGCATCAATCACGGATATTTCCTCGAGATATACACACTGACAGCGAGGTAATAGGCTCTTCATTGTTGACGGCATAATCTCTCTCCCGATTTGCATAGCTACCTTTGTCTTCCTCCCTGACGTACCGGAAATTTGCACTTCCTTCTACTTGACCAAGGAAGAAATCGCCTTTGCCCAGAAACGCATGCAACTCGAGGGGCGTCGAAACCGCGAACCTTACACCCGCTCCAAAATCTGGAAGATCTTCTCATCCTGGCATATCTACATGTTGACTCTGTTATACATCTTCTTCAACAATGGCTCGGCGAACTCTCAGCCAGTGTTTCAACAGTTCTTGAAGAAGAGCAAGGATCCCAAGTATACGATAACGCAGATCAACGCGTATCCGACCACTACTAACGCAGTCACTGTTCTCACGACGTTGATTTACGCGTGGACGAGTGATGGGCTGTTCAAAGGGGCGAGATGGCCTCCGATGATATTTGGCGCTTGCATGAATATTCTGTGCTATACTTCACTCGCCGTCTGGGATATCCCTGTAGGATGGAAATGGACTTGTTATGTGTTGAGTGGATGCGGAGGTGGATTGAGCGGTTTGATCTTTGCGTAAGTTGTCCTTTACTTTTCTCCTTTTCTCTGCTATCGTTTTACTGACAACAATCACAGCTGGGCACACGAAATCTGCTCCAAAGACAACGAAGAACGCGCCATTGTCTCAGCCACCATGAACGAAATGGCATATGTCGTACAAGCATGGCTACCCCTTTTGGTCTGGCAACAAATCGATGCGCCAAAATATCACAAGGGCTTTATCACTGTCACTTGTTTGTCTGTATGTATCATCATTACAGCACTCGGCACGAGGTACTTGCACAAAAGGGAGATAAGACGCGATGCCAAAGAAAGTATCAGGGATCAGATCGAGGGATATGATACTGGTGTTGAGACGCCGCCGCAGCAGACTGTAGAGGTACAGGCAGGTGGTAAGGCTTATGTTTAATGTTGGAGACCGGTCTCCCCGTAGGTGCAGAGAAACGTTCTCACTATACAAAGGCATGATGGGTTCTAGACTAGGGTTGTTTCCAAAGAGAGTCTAGAGTACATTGCTTCTTCGATGGAGAACATCCTATCACTTGAGAGAATCGTACGTTTCTATAGCTTCGAATAGCTGGTGCTTCGCAGTTGAAAGGCAAAACATCAGGATCTCTTATCGAAAAGGATGCCCTCGCGAGAGCACTTTCCCTGTTGGTCACTCATCTGACTGTGTCTCCCCGTAGAAGCTTCCTTGTCTTAAGGCGATTGACATCGAATCTAAACAGCAAGATGTGGTGGTTTGTTCAGAATGTGAATTACAAGAATGGTTATCTAGAAAAAACAATGATATGAAAAAAGGATGGCAAACCTCCTTACGCCCGCTGACTATGCAAGAAAAGCCGATTGTGCAAGAATGGAGACTCCTACTACTTCATCAGAGTTAAAAAGAGAGGTAGATCCACGTGGTGTATGTCTGGATGTCCAGGGCTGCGGTGAGTTCAGAAGTCCCTCGAGAGAGATGCCTCAATCGTGTGATCAGGACTCAAGAACAGACACAACGACCGAGGCAGAAAAGAAAGCAAGAGTACAAAGAATACTCAAACATCCTCTCTATCCACACCCAACAACCTCTCCTTCTCAGCATCCTCATTACTCTGAATAACCTCATCAATATGTTCCAAAATCTGTTCCTTCCTCCTCACCGCCAACTTCTCATCCTCAAATCTTTCTTCCTTGCTTCTAGTCTCTACTCTCCTAGCCGACTTCTTAGCCCACGTCTCATCATTTTGGCGTCTGATGAGTCTCTCCTTTTGCTCTTTTGTCAACCATGGGTTATCGCCATAGCTCAGGATGTAAGGGTTTTGACCAGAGTAGCCGGTTACCAGGGCGCGAGAGACGTCGGGGTTGTCGAGCAGGGAGTCCCAGAGGGATTTGATGAGTTCGGATTGGTGGAGTTCGAAGTCGCGGAGGCCTTTTACGCCGTCGGTCTGTGAAAGGTTGTTGTTAGTGGAAAGGCGCAGAGGTGCAGGTAGAGGGGGAAGATGCTTACGGTCCACCAGACTAGTCGCAGGGTACCGGGGAAGAGTTTCTTGGGGGGTTCGCCGGTCCAGGCGACCTTCAAGTGGTCGCGGAAGGCGTAGGCCCATGATGCGGCATAGCCGGGTTGTTGCTCGGGATGTGAGTCGAAGAAGATGACGGGGCTGCCGAATTTGATGTTGGGTGCGGCCATTGTGATGTGCGTCTTTCACTTCAGGTTGTCGATAGTTTCCTTGAGCTCTTGACGGGCTTCTCTTTGCGATCCTCTTGATGACTGTATTGAATATATGCGACGAAGTGGGGTTGTTATGGATAGTTTGGTGACGAAGAATATGTGTTGACGTGAAGGGTGGTACAGAGGGTCGATAGCAATAAGTCCGCGTAAGCTGTCGTCAATGTGAGAAAGTCTGGGATAGACTGCGACGTGGTTGCCAGAAAAGAAGATGTCAAGACCCAAAAGGAAATGATTTGTTTGGAGCCAGAATCCCATCGAAGGCGGAGATTGCGGAGTTGGGAACCAGACCCTCCCTCTTGCTCTTGGCGTTGAACGATCAAGGGCCGACATGCCGTGACGCCTTGGTCAGCTTCACGCTTCAAAATCGCGCAACCCATTCATCGAGACAAGAGACAAGATTCGTTGAATCGTGAAAGCTGTGTCTTCATTGAGAGACATGCTATTGCCATCTTCTCTATATTACATTTCCATTCCAGCGCTTGCTCACGCTGTTCGATGCTCATTCAACTGTCAAGTGCCAAAGGCTTCATCCATGTCATCTTTTTGCCTTGACGATCCCATATCATATCCATGCTACCATCTATGCTTGCGCGCCCTCCCACTCAGGGTTCTACGATACGTGTTAGTTTGGTGGACTTGCAAAAAACCGTTGATGAGAACATACCTTTTTCAGAATGACCAGTCCCTCCATGACATTTGTCACTGGAAGGTACTCCTCGTCTTCAAGCTCAGCTCTCTCGCCATAACTCAACAAAACAGGTGTGCTCTGTGTTTGCCAGCCGGTAATTGTCTTGGGGCGACCGGCTTGTCCGACGACATCAACTGCTTGACCAACGCGAACGTTGACCTGCAGAGGCTTGAGGTCCTCATCCAATGTGATGAGGAATCTAGGGTTGATGGCGGTGACGAGGAAGTAGAGGAGGTAGTGTGAGTCGCCGAGCACGAATGACTTGGCGTCAATGAGGGAGACGAGAGTAGTAAGGAGACCAGCAGCTGAGACCCTGGAGAGGACACTGCGGTCGGTGTGGAATGGTGAGAGCGAAAGAGTACCCTTACCCATGTGCAGCATACCTTGTGCAATGCGGACCATGAAGAGAGCGTTGGGGTCGCGGTGGTAGTACGAAGCAAGCTGGCGAAGCAACTGAGCCAGACGAGCGTTGTTTGTACCGGCACCCAGCAAACCCATGGCGAAGATGGCGTTGACAGCGACATCGGGGTCGTTGTCGTGAGTGTAACGTGACAAAGTGTCGTAGACCTTCATTTGAGGGTTGGAGGGAGAGATCAGACCCATGGCAAGAGGAACAGCCTTGCGGATGTTGGCCTCGCCGTAGTGCATCAAGTGGCCAAACTGGCGGAGGACCATCTCCTGACCAACCTCCTCACCCATGGCAACAAGCGACAGACCGAGAACAGCGTAGGTCTGGACAAGCTCATCACCCTTTCTGTCCTCATCACCTTCCTCAATGTGCTCGTTGCAGGTGTAGAGGAGTTCTTGTAGCTTCAAGACAGCGCCGGTTCCAGCCCAGGCGCAGATTTCTGCAAGAACAGAAGTAGGCTTGGACATGGGGTGATCGATGGCCTTGAGAGTCTCAAGAATGACATCAACCTCTTCCTGCTGGCCGAAGTACAACAGGGCAAGACCAAGAGCCATGAAGCGAGTCCACTTGTCCTTGAGTTGCTTGTTGCGGTCTTCATCGAGGAAAGTTTGGATAATGGCCTCGCTGACATCTGATTGGGCAGATCCAACGAAAATCAGACCAAGAGAGAGAGCAGCCATTGCAGATAGCTGCATGTCGAGAGTAGTGTCCATAACGAAGGGAAGAAGCAACTCGAGGAGATCCTCGCGGTTGGAACCCGCGTAAGCCAGACCCAGACCCATCAGAGAAGCGACTCTGATCGACTCTGACTTTCCGCTGTCGAGGTTGTCGCCAAGCAGAGCAAAGGCAGGGTCAGCCTCAAGGCGCACACCAGAGTTGACAATACCAGTGGCCAGAGCAGCGCCGGCCTTGATTGAGTCCTCCTGAACGTATGTGTATGTATCAATCTTGTCAACACCGTTCTCGACATCCCAAAGCATGAGAGCACCAAGCGAGGCAGCGGTAGAGAGCATGCCATCGTCCTTTGTCTTCCACACCCAACTTGACTTGATACCACCCTCGACAAGCATCATCTTGTCTGTTCCGAAACCGGCGTTGACAAAGGCGTTGACGAAAGCGCTAGCCAGATTGTGTCTCGCCGAGTCGGTGTTGGTCAGACCAGCGGTTCTGCTCGATTCAAGATGCGACTTGTAGATATCCTCGGGGACCTTGGGGTCGAGGATGTTGAGCTCTTTGGCCAGAGCCTTGAAGTGGTCTGGCATTTTCGTGTTGTTCAAGCAGTCCTGCAGCTCAGGGTCCTCCTCTTTCTCCTCGTCATCAAGCTCAAGCGGGATCTTTTGGCGGGCGAGTACAAATGCGAGCTGTCTACGCATATTCTTGTCCTTGGTGGAGTTGAAGTCGGTCTTGATCAGGTCAAAGTCATTGAGACGGATGGCCAAGGTAAGAGCGTGGGGAAGCTGGTTGTGTTTTCTGTAGATGTCATGCGCGGTGTGAAGGAATCTATCGTTGTCCGGGTATGTGAGGAGCGGTACCATGCTGACCATGTACAGACAGACTCTGGCATAAGTGTTTTCATCGACGTGATCGGCAATGCACTCGATCATCTCAAGCTCGCTCAGGATATCGACTGCATCGGCCTCTGCATTGTGCTTAAGGAAGAAGGGGACGAGAGCCAGACACAGGGTGACGAGTTCATCGGCGTCGCGCTCCTCGTTCAGGCGCTTCTGGTAATCGGAACCTATCTCAAGAGCCAGATGGCGCATGTACTCGTGACCCCATGAACCAAGATCGCCTGAAGGTGCTAGCAAGCGGTACTTGAGTGTGTCGGTGCGATCCCCTTCAGCATATGTCATGCCCAGTACGGACAGGGTGTCGGCCAGTGAGTTCTTGTCGTCGCCTGCAGGCCAGGACTCGTATGCTTGTTCGAGCTTTTCATAGTGGGGGCGGAGAAATTTCAGAGGCTTCGGGACGGCGGTCATGGATGATGTGGCGGTCTTGATGGATGTCTTGATGGCTTCGAGGGCGGGCTTGTACAGCGACTTGTCGGACTCCTGGAGATGTGTTAATGAGAGTCCATTTCGCCATGGGAGCAGAACGGATGTACCAGTAATCTCTCGGCAAGCATGTCCAGCTCGTCCTTGAGCTTCTGGTCCTCCTCGCTCAGATCGTCTAGAATAGGTCAGACTATGGTGAATTCCAGACATGTGGTGGGTCACATACCGGCAGGGAGATCGACGGGCTTCTTGCCATCCTTGGTGGACTGGTCCTTCGAATCCTTTGCGTCGGGGGCTTCGGCGGTCTGCTTGTCGGCAGGAGCCTTGCCCTTGTCGGCGACAGGCTTGTCGTCCTGGGCCATGGTGATGTTTGGGCGGCTGTCGGGGGATATGTATCGGTGGCGGGGGAAGAGTTAGGACGCGAATTCAGACTCTGATGACCGGGAGATGAGGGTCCAGAGAAGTGCGAGATGGAGGGATAGACAGATGTCGTGTGAGGGAAGATGGTGTTGATGGCGGCGATGCGGCGAGCAGCTCTCAAGCTAGAATGACGCCGATAGGTTGCGAAACAGCGACCCTTGGCATCTCACCGCCTTCGGACTTGACCCGGCAGAAGGAACCATCCCCGCTGCCATTGGAAGAATTTATCAAAGACCGGTCGCTACTTCCTAATCGATCAGTCAGAAAGCATACACACGACAAGATGAAGTTGGACTCAAGACAGTTGCGTTACCTTACGGCCGAGGACTGGCGAGTCCTGACGGCGGTATGTATTCCTGTAGTGCTCTTCATGATCAGCACTGACAATTCTACAAGGTTGAAATGGGCAGCAAGAACCACGAACTCGTCCCTACCGTCCTGATCGCCCAGATCGCCGGTCTCAGAGGAGGCAGCGGTGTCCACAAGAGTATCGCAACCCTCGCAAAGTCAGGTCTCGTCGCCAAGATCAAGAACGCAAAGTACGATGGATACCGCCTGACTTACGGTGGTCTCGACTACCTCTCCCTCAACTCTCTACGCAGAACCGACACCGTCTTCAGTCTCGGAAACCAAATTGGTGTCGGCAAAGAGTCGGATATCTACGTCGTCGCAGACCCCACTGGCAAACAACTCGTTCTCAAGCTTCACAGACTCGGTCGCATTTCCTTCCGTACCGTAAAGGCCAACCGCGATTACCTGCGCAACAAGACCACTGGATCATGGATGTACCTCAGTCGCTTGGCAGCCATGAAGGAATACGCCTTTATGCAAGTCCTCAAGCGCGAAGGCTTCCCCGTCCCTGAACCCATCGCTCAAACGAGACACACCCTCGTCATGGAACTCATCGATTCCTTCCCCCTCCGCTCCATCGACAACGTCTCCAACCCTCTCAAACTCTACGGCGAACTCATGGACTTGATCGTACGCCTCGCACAAGTCGGCTTGATTCACGGTGATTTCAACGAGTTCAACTTGCTCATCAAGGAGGACCCCGTCACCAAGAAATCCACTCCTATCCTCATCGATTTCCCTCAGATGCTCTCCACAACCCACGAGAATGCGAAATGGTACTTCGATCGCGATGTCAACTGTATCAAGCGTTTCTTCTCCCGCCAATTCAAATTCACTTCAGACGAGCCCGGTCCCTTCTTCGAGGATGCCACTAAGGACTCGGACAAGAACAAGCGTTTGGACATCGAGGTAGAGGCCACCGGCTTCAGCAGAAAGATGGCAAAGGATCTGGACAGATTTGTCGAAGCCGTGGGCTTCCAGAATGAAGCCGAAGAGGACACTGCAGAAGCTTTGGAAGACCCGGATAGTCACGAGGTCGACCGAGAGTACTCGAATGGAGAAGAGGAGGAGGACGAGGAAGAAGAAGAAGAGGAAGAAGAAGAGACAAATTCGCAGACTGCCCAAGAAGATCAGACCGAGCAGGAAGCCCACACAGACTCTCTCGACAACCCAGAACCACAAGACGCTGCACCTGCTCTAACGGCGGAGAATCTGGCAAAACATCTCGAGCCTCTCAACTTACAGGACCAACAAGAAGAGTACAATGCCACGGTGGAGCAGCAGAAGAAAAAGAAAAAGGCTGCAGGCTGGTCCATTTAGAGGAATCTGTTCCGCTTTTCGTCATGTAGCAACGCTTTTGATACCCCAATTCTACTGTACATGTTTCTCTTTTCCGCATTCATCTCAACTGGTCACCCCCTGGATCAAGGCCATCTCTTTGAATATAGATTGGCCAGCAAAAGCATCGCCCAAAACACCAACCAACTCCTGTAAACGTACCCTTCGGATGCAGCCACGCCAATCTCTTCCTAGATTGTATCCTCACCGGTTGTAGAAATTGCAGACTCTGATACATCTGCTGTCACATCCTGTAGGCTAGCCACTGGATCTGAAGGAAGATCATAGCGCAAATGTCCAATATTCTTGCAGTACACAATCGATTCGGGTCCCAACTCGAGCTACAGCCATGTGAGCGACTTTCGTACAGTAGCAATTTAGGGAACAACAAACCTTCTCTGCAGTATCGGCATCTTTGATGACATGATGTCCGCACCAGAACTCAAGAGACTGGAGCTCTTCCAGGGGCAAGTTGAGCTCCTGGATGAACATCAACTTCAGCTCGAACAGAGGCTCTGTCAGTCCTATGACGTGCATGACATCCCCTCTGTAGGAAGATCTGATGCTGATCAACATCTCCTTCGCATTGTAGTTCTGGTCTCTCAACAGAGGGTGAGGAGGCTCGACGAGCTTGGGCAGAGCAGTGGGATTGGGTTCTTCCCTCAAAGCCCTCTCAATAGCTTCCTTGTTCTCATCCTCTTCCAAGGTCTTTCTGATCGCCTCTAGTTGCTCTTCGGATGGCTGGCCTGGCTTGGTTGGTGTGACGCCGAAGAATGTCTCATCATCGAGAGAGACGTCGTCATCATCATCTGCATACGAGAACTCGTATCCTTCTTCGTCGGAATCGTCAGCAAGTGATTCGGCCTCACTAAACTCCGCGTCGCTTCGAATAGGCTGGTCGTCTTGGTGTGAACTTTCTTGGTTGAGCTCATTGTTCTGTGGACTGGAAGATGGCTCTTCGTCACTACGAGGAGTGACTTCAGGAGAGCGACGGGCATTGACTGGGGCTGGTTTCGGGCTGGTCACATTGCTGAGCCAGTTTGTCAAAGGTCCCATAAGGTTTGAGAGACTGATTCCTCCGCGGCCGGCTGGGGATTCGTCTTCATGGCTAGCATTGCTGACGGGAGTGTTTTGAGGAGTGTTTTGCATATTGACAGTGTCGTTGATGGGGGTGTTCTCGTTGGTAGTCATGGCGAATGGTGACACACAGATCGGACCTGCCGCTTGGAAGATGGTGTTGTGATGAAAAGTAACGGATGAAGTGTGCAGTGCTTGACGAAGAAGACTTGAGCTGGGCGGCGGACGAAGAGTGAAGGAGCAGGTGGACAAACAAAAAGTTTGGACAAACGGACAGCTTCCAAACAAGGAAAGAGCGATGCTGCACCATTCACCAGATAATGCAGCAACGCATTCACTTATCAACTTGTAGACCTACTCCTTCCACACATCGTCTGATACTGTGCAACTGTGCAGAAATGCTCTGAATGGCATCACTCGAAGTGATTGTTCTGGTGAAGGGGCATGATGGCTCAAACTGTTCTTACCCAGGTCGAGCCTGACTTTCCGAGCAGACTAAGAAGTAGACATATCTGGATCGATGTCGAATTACCACATTAGTATCTACACCATCTTACTGATCAGAGCACAGCGCCTTGGACCATCCATCAATGCTGAAGCTTCTGGTGGTGGTTACCCTAGCTAGCTTTCGAGAAATCCCGGTGTCCCTCGCACAAGAGATCCTCGCTTCTTCAACGCAGTCGACACCTACCCCCGTGCCATTGGTAAGGTTGGTTGCAAAGACCTGTAATATTCGGCACTTTGTTTCAGAACGGCCAGCGAGCTACCTTAGTTGACTGTTTTCGTACCCAACATCGCCATGTACTATTCGCAAGCGGTCGCCAGAACATACCAGGCCACATCGGATCTGGCACTTTGACTCACACCATAAGTATGCGGACAGTCAACATCGCAACAAATCTTGATGTTGAGAAAATAGTCTAGGAGGTTGCTGGTCGGCTAACCTCGACTCTAACCCCATCAAGAACTGCCTAATATGGATATCATGATGAAGATTTGCGGAGAAGAATGGTCGCAAGAACATCATTTTCCGCAAGATTGCCGAAATCACGACGATGACTCTTTGATCGTAGGCCGGCGCCCTTCTCTTGATCGACTGGCAGCCTAGCAGTTCTGAACATCTGATGAATATTTTTCTAACACGACTTGTTTGCTGATTCCCTTGTATCATTCACCAATCATGGCTGATCCACTTGCATTGTCTCGAGACGAATTGGTCACAGAGAGGCCTTCAGCCTCCACACCTAGAGACGACAAACCTCAAGAAATGGATGTGGAATCGCCGGCAGCTAAGCCCAGAACAAAACTCCAGATCGCGGCTATCTTAGTAGCCTTGAATGTAGGTCACCGGATCTCGATCTCCATTTCGTCAAAAGACAAGTACTGATTTTCAAACAGCTCGCTCTATTTGTCGCCGCATTGGACCAAACGATTGTATCTACAGCTCTGCCGACCATCGCCGCAGATTTACACTCTGCCAGCGGTTATACGTGGGTTGGTTCAGCATATCTGCTGGCTAATGCTGCTGCCGCACCCATTTGGTCTGTATCCGGGTCACCTCACGATATACCCTACTAACATTTCGAAGGGCCAAATTGTCAGACATCTGGGGTAGAAAACTCATTCTCTTGGTATCAGTGGCATGGTTCTTTGTAAGCTCAATCATATGTGCCACTGCACCCAGCATGTCCGTCTTGATTGCTGGGCGTGCACTCCAGGGTGTTGGCGGTGGAGCACTGATCCAAGTCACCATCATCACCATCTCGGACTTGTTCAGCATGAGACTCCGCACTTTGTTTATTGGACTCATGGAGTTCATGTGGGCTCTTGCTGGAGGTATTGGTCCTATTGTGGGAGGTGTCTTTTCTGAATCCGTTTCTTGGAGATGTAAGTACATTGTTTGATGGTCATTTTTGCGGATCAAACTGATTGTTGTGTCTAGGGTGTTTCTGGGTCAACCTTCCTATCTCTGGAACAGCTTTTGTTTTGCTTCTCTTTTTCTTGGACGTTCATAACCCAAGAACCAAGGTTGTCGAAGGTATCATGGCTATTGACTTCTTGGGTAGTCTGTGCATCCTCGGATTGACCCTCATGTTACTTCTCGGTCTCGACTTTGGCGGTGTGATCTTCCCCTGGTCATCACCGAAGGTCATCTGTTTGATTGTCTTCGGCGTCGTGATGGGCGGTCTGTTCATACTGAGCGAGAAGAAGGTCGCTCGATACCCTCTGATGCCATTGGGTGTATTCAGCCACCCATCAAACATTGCAGTTCTCGTTGTTACCTTCTGCCACGGCTTCGTAAGTTCTTTCTCTACTATCTTACTGACTACCTTGCTGACATGGCGCAAAGCTCTTCATCGCAGCCGAATACTTCCTCCCACTCTACTTCCAATCAGTCAAACAAGCCTCGCCAATCCACTCAGGAATCTACATCCTACCTCTCACCCTTTGTGAAGCATTCATGGGCATCATGTCCGGAATAATCATCCACAGAACCGGACGATACCAAGAACTCATCTGGACAGGTATGGCCCTCTGTACCCTCGGCATGGGCCTATACATCTACATCGATGCTTCCACACCACTAGCCACAATTCTAGGTCTGGAGGTTGTCGAAGGCTTGGGCGCAGGAATGCTTTTCGAACCACCTCTGATCGCAATGCAAGCGCTGGTGAAACAAGACGATGTGGCAACTGCAACAGCAACTCTGGGGTTCATCCGCAACCTCGCAACTTCCATGTCTATCGTTATTGCCGGCGTTGTGATTCAGAACTCCATGGCTTCTCGATCCTCTGCTCTTGCTGCCGCTGGTCTCTCACCCAAGCTCCTCGCTGACTTTACCGGTGGGGATGCGTCTGCAAACGTAGAGATGATCAAAGACATTGTGGATGTGGGACAAAGAAATGCAGTCAAGGATGCTTTTGCATTCAGTCTGCAGAGAACGTGGATCCTGATGACAGCGGTGAGTGCCTTTGGGTTGGTAGCGAGTTTCTTCATCGTGAGACATCATTTGAGCAAGGAGCACACCGAGACGAAGACTGGAATCAAAGAAAAAGAGCAACCTACAACTACATAAGGTCGTACTGGTCACGCGTTCTTAAGGCAGGAAGAAATGTCATGTATGTAAAAGTCTCATCATTCTGAGCTCATGTCGAGTCTGTGCTCGGGGTTATGTAATTAAGCTAAGGTACAAGAAAAGCAATCCTCTGAACTCCTTGTGCTCCTCCCTATGTTTTCTAAGCAAAGCAGAACGACCATGATTTCCCTTTCGAATCATAATGGCTGCACTGTGCTGTCATGTCTTTCGTGCCTGGCTGACTGATGACCAATTCGGAAGTTTTGATCCTGGATATTTATGTGTGTAGTAAGTGCTCGCGAGTTTTCTCTGGCACTGATGAAAGAGAAATGCTGTGTGGTCTCAGACTCTGATTGATGCAACGATGGGGCAAGTGCCTGCAGGAGCGTTGTCGACAACGGTCTGCATGAAATCGTCCCAAGTGTACTGTCCGCTTTCATCGGCATCGACAACATAGTTCTGATTGGCAAATGTGAAGACAATCTCTGAAGGGATTCGGCCCGCAAGTGCATGCTTGAAGCGATTGATGACTGCTTGATGCAAAGCAACAGCGTCAAAACAATCAGCTAGCTTGATCATTTTGTTCTCTGGCAGGCCATTGGACACGGGTAGGGTGAACTTGACAAATGTGTGTGCAAAGTGGTTTGTGATCAGCAGTGCCGACAAAGGCATGTTAGCTGGTGGCGGCATCTGCTTGTTGATGACAGTCGGACCAGAAGAGGCGACAAGCGGAGAGTCCATTGGTGCAAGTTGTGGGTTGACAGCACCAAGAACAGCGTCGACTGATGCGAGTTGCGGGTTGGGGGCACCGAGAACAGCGTCGGCTGATGATGAAACAGATTGAGGAGTGGGCAAGGGTGGGTGTGCATCCGCGTAAGGGGTCTGGTAGGAACGCTTCTGGGTGGAGATGGGCGTGGTAGTTGGGATAGTGCTTGTGGCGCGTTTCGATGGTTCTGCTGCTGGAGTGCGGACGTGAGTTCGTCTCTTGAGCTTCCGGCTGTCATTGTTGTCGATGTCGTCAGGAGATGCGTTGGGTCCTTCCTGCTGAGCTCCTTCCTGCTGAGGTGGCAGGTTTGGTATGTCAAATGAAGGTCTTGAAGGTAGCTGCGTCGGGCTCTGGCCGTCTTGTGCCGAGAGCTCCATTCCGTCGTTATCCAGCATTGGACGCAAAGATGTCTTTGATCTCTTGGCGCGTCTCTTACTAATTTTTGGCCAGGGGATGAACTTGTCAGATACTTGGGGCTCTGATGCAATTTCCGCGGACACTTCTGCGAGCGCTTGTTGGTAGTCCTTCAGGCGCTGTGCGGCCTCTGGGGTCATTTCGCTCGACTTTGCCGCGTCTTGAGGCAGTGAGTATTGTGTTGGCAAGCGAACGTCTTCGCCAGGGGTATCGGGAAGTTGATGAGTCTCGTTATTGGGTGAACTGCCGTCACTTGATTGCTGGTTTGGGGCGGTTCTTTGAGGTGCAGAAGGATCCTCGTCACTGTCTGATATCTCTTGGACTTGTTGAACGATTTGCGCAGGCTGGACGCTTTGTGCGGTTTGATTGACAGCTACGAAGCCATGGCTGTGTCCTGATGCTGCTGCGACAAGTAGTTCATGTTCATTACCAGGGCCAGAAAAACTAGCGACATGGGTAATCTCAGGGTTGGTCGTGGTCCAGGCGGAAACATTCTGATTGTGGTCTTGTTCAACAGGCTCAACAGGCACTGTTGATTTCCTCGGACGCTTAATAGATTTGGAAGGCGAGTCGGTGGTGTGTTTTCTCTTTCTCAAGTTGAACTCGTCGTTCTTGACAATTTCTTGCAACTTGGCTTTGGTGTCATCACGCGTGAATTTGATGGCGTGAACAAGAGAAGGCATTTCATCGTGGCTGTCAAAGTCGGTCAGGTCAGAGTCCGGGAGTGGATGGTCCAGTGTGCTGGCATTAGCAGCGGCAGCAGCTTCGGCTTCGCGCTTTTCTTTGGCCTTGAGTTCTGCATGTCTTTGGTTGCTACGGTAGACTTTCACTCTCATAGAGAGAAGCGTTGCGAAGAGTGGTTGGATTCTGCATTTTATTAACCGCCGATGATTGCATAGTAGAACGACTGTCAACTTACTTATCGAAGTGACGAGTGAAGTAAACATCCTCGGGGTACTCGGCAATCTCTCCCGCAGGAAACAGCCAGCGCGTCGCATCTTCGCTACGTGGACCATCAGGCCACAGGCGAGGACCATGCTTTTGGAGGACGTCGTTGAGGTCAGTATTGAACTCGAATGGATACTCCTCCTCTCTCTTCAAGTAAGGCTCGTACTTTTGGTAGAACGCCCTGATGTCGTCTTCGAGGTCTTTGGTTTCTTGTGTTTTCCATGGCTCGCCGTAACGGATGATGGCACCCCTCAGGCCTAAGCGCTTCAGAATGTCTCCCACTTTCAACGCCATCTTGGATGTAACGACGCGTAGGGAAACAGTGTCGGATTCAATAACTGATTAAAACGCAGATGGCAGAATTGCGCAAGAAGCGATTAATTCTGGTGTCGCTGGATGATCGTGTGACAACAAAAGTGAGGTGAGTGAGAAAGTGAGGTGTGCAAACGACAGCCTTCTAGGAAAGCGAGCGAAGAGCGTCAGATCTCTTAACGCGAGGAAGGCTAAAGATGCCTGCCTATCTCGTTTAGGTCAAAAGGCAAGTGTGATCGGGCAGGCGTGTTAAGTGAATCGATTGACCTATCACATGGGAAACAGCACAGGCCACGCTAGCGCTCTCACTTTGGAGTTTGCACTATCGCGTCTTAAGTGAGACTGTGAGAGAGATTCTGCTCGGGGCCACTGTTTCGACACGACTTTCTCAATGCGAAAGTCTGTTGCGACAAAAGCTATCGCAAAGTATAATGTGCTATTACTTCGAACATGTGTTCGAACAGAGTCTCGGAGTCACCTCTATTGCAGAGATGGTGGCTCACCTAGCGACGGAGATGTGACAAGCAAACGCTGCATGGAGCGATCCGGCTAATTCGTCGGCATCTGTTGACATCGCAATAACAGCATTTTCGCCTCGAGCTCTAGCACCGCAACCAGAAGCATCTGCCATTGCTGTTCACGACATTGTCGACAGGAGATTCCTTTGCCCATACCATCATCTCTTGCGTGTTTCTCCCTCGACTGCGACTGTACTCAAGTGGAATGTTGGCTTGTGAAGCGCCGGCAGAATCACATCGGTCGCCCTCCAACCTAGAGTCTATGCCATGTTCGTTGGCATCAAGAGAACAACAACATTCCAAACCCCGTGTCAGCGCTGAGGCCTCAGTCACCCCAGCCGGACACCAGGAACATTGGTTTTTCCGAAGTCCATCAGCCCTCCCCCTTCTAATCCCAACACTTTCGAAAGGGGCGAGGGCCGGATACGCCGGCTAGAGCAGGACCTTCTAACGCAGACAGACAGACATATTCGCGACGTGACAAGTGTCTGCAAGACACCGATTGAGAAGCTGAGTGTTTTTAAAGAAGGGGTATCTCCGCCGTCAAGGCTCTGGTATTTACAATATAAGCTATATACAAAAATCGTGGATGGCATAATAAACAATGAAACTCGTGAGACATCATGAAGAGAAGCAGCAATCAAGCAAAAAACGCGTCAAAACACGCCGACCTGAGATGCAGGTTAGCGACTAGGTTCGCAAATCAAACATCAACTTTCTCGTTGTGGTGAACCTCAACCTTCTCTACGCTGTCGGCGAACACGTCGACTTGGGTCTTGGAGAACTTTCTCGCGCTGATCTTCTTCTCGAAGAGCAAATCAAGCTCGGCGAAAGTGCGACCGCTGGGCTCAGGTACACGGAAGTAGGTGTAGATGATGCACAAGAAACAACTGCCAGCCCAGAAGAAACCGGCGTAGTTGCCCCAGTTCCATGCGCTTGGGTTGAGCATGTATGGGGTCAAGACACTGCAGACAATGCCAACGATGTTGTAAAGGTTGCGTCCGAGGACGATGGTCTTGATTTGCAGGCGACGGGTCGAGATCTCGGAGACGAGGGAGTAGCAGACGGTTCCAACGGACAGCTGGTAGCACAAAGCCCAGATCAGCATCATCGAGCCGGTAGCGAGAGATGCGGAGTCCTTGTGGGCGTGAGGAACGAGTCCTAGGAAGCCCATGATGAGAAGCATAGTGCAGAGGCCGCAGAGACCGACCAAGTAGAGAGTTCTACGACCAATGCCAATGCTCATCAGGAACCACGCACCGAACACACCGGCCATGTTGATGCCGTACTGTCCAACTGCGAAGTCCATAGCCTTGCCGGGGTCGAGACCAGCTTGCTCAAGGAAGTAGGTCGAGTATCCGGAGAAAGAGTTGCCGCTGAGGTTCTGGATAGCCCAGACCATGCAGACAATCTCGGTACGGCGAAGATCGGTTCCCTTGAAGCAGTCCAAGTAGCTGGCGCCAGTTGTGATCTTCTCCTCAAGCTTGGTGGTGTGGACCATCATATCAATGGTTTCATCAGCATCAAAGTCGGTTTCGCGGTTCAAGCTGGTCAAGCGGAGGAGGGCCTTCTTGGCCTCCTCGACTCTGCCCTTTCTAACCAACCACCAAGGACTCTCGGGAGCAAAGGTAATTCCGATGAGGAGAGGGACAGGCCACATCCATTGGAGCGCGTAGGGAATACGGTATGCCCATTGATCGTTGCGATGCAGCAGAGACTTCACAACACCAATACCGATGGCTTGACCCATTCCCCAGCAGAAGTTGACGTAGGTTGTAAGGTATCCACGGAGAGCGACAGGGCAGACCTCAGAAGCATATGTTACGGTAAGGGTTTGGAAAATACCCCATGGAATACTGTCAAGATGATTAGCTGCTTGATTTCGCGAAATTGATGACATGGACTTACCCGCAGAGAATCTCAGCAACCAACAGAGTTTGGACGTTTTGTGCAGTGAAGAAGACAGCAGTGACAGCTGCGATCATGACGAGGCAAGTCATGACAGTGTAGCGGTAGCCGAAGCGCTCAGAGACGAAACCGTTGATGAAGAGACCGATGATTTCTCCAACATTGGCTCCGTTGCTGAGACCTGCTTGCCACTGTGCAGGTACCTGGTGTGTTCCATCGGCCAACAGTACACCATATTTCTCGTTGAACTTGGGGTGGGCGTAGAAGGCTCCAAGCAGACAGACGTCGTAGCCTTCCATGGCGATACAGGTCGAGATAAGGACACTCCAGAAGACGGCCTTGGGATACAACTTGATACCCTGCAAGAGGGTCATGTTGTGTTCCTTCTCTGTGGCGAGTTTGGCATTTGCGATGGTCATGTTGTTGGATTTGGTATGGGCGAGCTCATCCTTCTCGGGGAAGGTGAGCGGTTCACTTCGAATTTCCGCCATGTTGGATTATTGTTGTCGTGATGGTATGAAGGAAGAGAAGTCGACTCCAGAAAAGAAGGAGCTTTTGAGGATGAACTGTTGGGAGATTGCATCTTCCATAGCTTTTAAGTATCACCGTCGAGATGATCCGGCCGACACTCCTGGAACTTTTTCCGAGGTCGCATGGTCTTCCCCACGCGTGGAAGCACGCTAGACGGACCGTCTTGCCCACTCTGATTGGTCTGACAAAGCTGGATCGGCCTTTGGTTGTTCCAGGGACGTGCGTGCGGAGAAGCGCAGGCTAACGGCCTCAAAAGGAGGCTTAATGTTAAGCACACATGCACAAGCTCGTCGAGGATCTTGTCGCTCTGCTTGTCTTTGTTGCTTGACTCCATGCCAGATGTTGCTTGCGGACCTCTGGTTCATCAGAATCGACATGGCTAGCTGGATGTCTGGCAATTCTATCAACGCCAGTCGCTCCGGCTTCGTGCATAGAAGATGCCAACGTAGCAGGTATGCGAGGTACAACTAGATGGTAAGAACACATCGATTGGCAAGAAACACGAGCCACATAGCTGGTACTGCATCAAAGGCCGATATTTGTTGTACATCCACGCGCGAGAAGGATCCGGAAAGCACTAGAAATCAAGTGTGGCTAGCATTCTGTAGTTCCTGAGCAAGTCCTTGTCATTCATGCCCTCGTGACCAGTGGAGGAGAAGCACGGCAGATGGACAGGAAGGTCACACCGAGGGAACCGAACAGCCCGGGGTTCCCCAAGTTTTGCAGCATCGATAGTGGGGGTGCAAGGACCATGGGGAGTGCCATGCAAAGTCATTTGTACAATGATTTCGGGTTAACTGAAGCGATCACGGACAGATTGACCTATAACAGGTCAGCAAAAGGCCCGACTTCAACTGCGCATGTACTATATCCTTTTGAAACTTCCGTAACTAAGCGCTCATTGAGTTCCGTTGATGAGAAAGAGTTTGGAGATGGAGTGAGAAGGATTGTGGCTTGCGATTGTTTTGTGCGGGGACGCAACTTCCATGATGGAAACCTGTCTCCGCCAGATCTCCCAGTAAGCGGGATGCCGATTGAGACAGATGTCGCGATCTCAGGAAAAGCAATTGCAAAGAGTGCTTGATTCGACAGAAACATGTATACAATTTTATTGGAGACATGTACATGCTCATGTGTGCTGTTCATACCTATATCATTGCCTCGTTATCACCCCTTGGCCTGCCAGAGTTGATACACGATGGAAGCAGGGTAATGTATGGTATTAATATGGATCACTCAGAGCAATAGAGCGTGTTACACGATTGAAATATTCTGATTACATTATGGAAGCATGAGAGCTATCCGTCTGGGAAACAGTACTATAGCGATATCGCAATCGCAGTCGCATCGATGGCTCATATCGCATTAATTCCCCTTAGTACGCACCATCTCTCTTCGACCATCCAGTCATGGGGCTCAAGGAGATAGGTCCGTATCCACTCTGGATGACGGGACCAGCGACCAAACTTAGGTTCGAGATCTTCGCACCGCCCTCATCCAGAGCCCACAGCGAGACAGCAACGTAGTTGGGACCGTTGTAGTTGAAGATACCTTGTGGCACGGGGAACAAGTCTTGTGGGCCGATGTTCGAAACGTACTTGCCGAACTGGTAACCATTGACAAAGATTTGACTTCGGTATGCGACAGAAGCTGAGCCATTGCTGCTTGACGTGGTGTTCGCGAACGAGAACGACAGGGGAATGTCGTAGCCAGCGGGCATGTCCAGATCAAAGGTTGTGGAGTAGAAGGAAACACCAGGAGAGGTAACGCCAGCCATAGGTCCGAGGGTGCTGTTAGCCCAGTTGGATGTAGGTGCTCCCGGAAGATGGAAGCCTTGACGCTCAGCATAAAGGCCTCCTTCGTTGAGAGGCCCTCTGGTGCGATCCTCGTAATCCTCGCCGTGAAGGTTGCCCGTGATCTTCCATGTTACTGCAGAAGCATTGCGACCGCCGAGAGAGTAGTTGAGGATACCGCGAGGTGTCTTCATCTCACTGGAACCTCCTTGTCCGTTCTCTTGGAGTCCCATGTGGTCAATGAGAACAGTCAGGACGTACGAGCTGCCCGAAGCAACGTTGGGCAAGTTGAAGGTCGAGTTGGCATTCGAGGCAGCATCGATACCGCGAGCGGAGCCGAGGAAAGTGCCATTCAGCCAAGCAGACATGCCAAAGGCTGAACCACCTTGGGTCTGTAGATATACAGAGTTCTCACCACCAGTGGCGGTGAAATGACCACGGAAGAGAAGGCTGCCAGCGTTGTAACCATAGTCTTGTCCGTACAATGAGACAGGAGTGGTCAGATTACGTTGAGTGTTATTGCTGTACGTAAGGTCGGCATTGGTCCAGAGGCTGTCGTCGTATCCGGATGTGATCTCGGGCAGAGAGTTGATAACCTTCCATCCTACGGTAGATAGATCAGGAATGGAGAGCGATGGTTCCTTGTAGGCAACAGAACCTGTAACCACACCGGAGCAGCTATCCTGAGCAAACTTGATGCTCTCGCCATTGAAAGTAAGCTCGGTAAGCTTTGCAGGTGCACCACCAACAATCTCGATCTCCGTGGTAGCATTCAAATCACCAGTGAGATGCAGAGAATTGCCGCTGACCTGAACAGTACGCATGAGATAACCAGCCTTGATAATAGCAGCAGAAGTCTCCAGAGTGCCATTGGTGTAGTTACCAGAGACGGGACTCGAAGGCAAGTCAAGAACCCAGTAGTTGTAGGCATCGTTGCGATCCAGAATATACACGTAGAGCTCGCCAATCTTGACAATTCTTCTCTCTGAGCTGCTCTTGAAACCGAGAATAGTGGTCCCCTTCTTCTTTACAATATCAACACCAGATCCCTCCAGAATCTCGCTGCTGCAAGAGAGGGTGAGCGCAAGCTCATGGTTCTCGTTGGGACCTGCGTAGACCACCAGGACTTGCTTGTCGCCATAAGACTTCTGTGTGAAAATTTCAGCAGACGAGTAGAGCAGATTGGTACCCGCAGCATCATAGTCAGTGACCGCGAACTTAGAGTCGCGTCCGTTCAGGACGAGGGACCCGTTCAACTGAGGAATGGTGATGTTTCCTTGGCTAGTGGGTAGAGTCAACTTGAACTGAGTCGATTCATAAGAGTTATACACCGCATGCCTGATGACAAAGAAGTTGGTCCTGTTTCCGAATAAAGCCGTGACAGCGATCTCGGGGTTGTCAGTATAGCTTCCATTGGCATGAGTGTTGTTTTGAGGAATTGCAGTCAGGTATGCTGGTGAAGCTTGCAAGAAGTTGGCTTCGAGCTTTGCTTCGCTGTACTTCTCGCGCGAGACCTGTCGATCTTCGCTGATCACGGCTGCATAGTCATATGAGGTATAGCCACCTTGGTAACGAATTAGCATCGAATATTAGACCGAAGATTGGGAGATATTACCTGGATGACCCAAGTTTCCCCAGTTTGTACCGCCGTACGTCATGTAGATGTTGAAGATGGTCACTCCAAACGAGAAGTCGTTCTTGTAGAAGACTCTTTGAAACTCGGAGTTGAGCAATATTCCACACTTTTCGAAGGTCGACCCACCCCAGGGGTCGAAGGAGCCTCCCTGGAATTCGAGAATTGAGTTGGGAGTCGAAGGGCTCTGTTCCTCGTGCAGGTCGCCAAAATACGTAGGGAGATGATTATCTGGCCAAGTCTGCGGATTGGCACAGTCAAAACCAAGAGCTATATAAACTGTCAGCAACTGGACCATATTTGGAGGTCTGGAAGGGGGGTCCCACGATAAGAATCATATCCATATATATTGACTGCTCCAGGCCCAGTGCCAGGGGCAAAGTAACCGTGAGGGTAGGCGTCGTTGAGGATGGAGGGTACAACGATTCCGGCATCTCTGAACTTTTGTTCAACCGCTGCCATGTATACCTACAACCCATCAGCAAGTGTTAAACCAGAGAGGATGTTTACAGCCTTAGAAGCTGCAACGTGAACGAACTTGATCAGGAAACTCAGGATCACTTGAGACTGCCTGAGAATACTCGTTCTCGGGCTGGTACAGGATGACCGGACCTCCCTCAGTGATCTGAGCCTTGGCGATAATCTCGCCAATAGCACGAGAATAGTTGTCGGTTGCGTCAAGGAAACGTGGGTCTCTTGTGCGAGGGATACCTGGGTTTCTCGCTAACCATCCGGGAAATCCACCACCAGAGACTTCAGCATTGATGTAAGGTCCAGGGCGCTGTATTCCGATCAGTGGGATGACGCGGATACTGGTAAAGTAGACTTACAGCAATCAGATATATGCCTGCCTGCTGGGCAGCTTCGAAGAAAGGCTCCCAAGCGAAGATACCCTCGGCAGTGAAATCGCCTTGCTTTCCTTCAACAAGAGCCCAATCAACGTAGAAGGAGACGGCATTGTATCCCAATGCCTTGATCTTCTGGAAGACGTCCAGCCACAAGCTCGGAACCGGCAGTCTTTGTAACGTCAGTGTCGTCCATGCGGTCAAGCACAGGAAGTCTCGTACCTGAAAGGGTGGAACTCTCCAGAGTAGATCATGATTCTCTCACTACGTACGAAGAGAGAGTGTTCATCCCAGGTAACAATGTCCTGATAGATACCATCGCGCTTGTAGGGCTTTATGAGATCGTTCAGATTGGTCTTTCTGAGAGCAAGAGCATCCGAAGTAATGGCCAGTCCTGCCACCAAAGCAGCGGCCTTCATGAAAGTTTTACCAAGCACCATCTTGTAATGTCTTTGGCTTGGGTACGAGACATAAAATGGCCTGCGGAACACTGAAGCTTTATGGCCATAGCCATCGATATGTATTCACCCGAGATGAACTCAATTCATGTCTATCCAAACGCATGTACCCCTCTCGTGAGACCATGTCCCGGACAAATCTGCAACTCACAGCACTGCATAGGGAAATAGATCGGTGTGAAGTGAAGATGAGCAGGAACAGGATGGCGAACGTCATGCGGAGACCCCACTTCCGTCTTCCGATCGTGTTGATTCGGCTGAATTGTGCCTCTTCCTATGTAGAAGTCTGTCACAATGCAATTGTCGATATGCACAATGTTTTCGAGGTAAGAGGCAGCGATCACCGAGAGTCTTGATTCTAAAAATCCCCTGTGGACTGATATTCATTATTTTGAAAAAATTGTGTAGAATTACAACTCACAATGTCGCTACACTTCACTGCGAGAAAGCGGCTGGATGAGATACCGTGACAAACTTTTGACTCAGACGAAGAGGGTGATCAACACTACTCGATGTAACCCTGGCTATTGATGAATTTTCACACCACTCAGGTATACGAGCTCTAGCGATTGATGCGTGAGGGGTGCAGCTCGGGGTGCA
This sequence comes from Aureobasidium sp. EXF-3400, assembly GCA_024195585.1. NCBI lineage: Eukaryota > Fungi > Ascomycota > Dothideomycetes > Dothideales > Saccotheciaceae > Aureobasidium > Aureobasidium sp. EXF-3400. The sequence goes on from SWBL01000052.1 coordinate 132,422, forward strand.
TCCTCATCATCACGATGGAGAAGCTGTCCTGAGGTGCGGGGTGAATTCGATGCCTGTTTCGTTCTTGACCAGAGTCACTCAATTGACCAGGCTTCAAGTTGATTCTTGACCATCTTCAGAAGATAGCACGAGCATCCTTGCTGCTGTTACGCCCGTCATCTGAGGCGAGACATCGGCTCACAAATACAATTGCTGTCCAGTCGATGATGAGATTCGAGGAAAGACCTACGTACGCATCGTTGTGGGAAAGTGGCTGGCAATTGATTAAACAGGTGGCTGGTAAAGAACAACTAGCACAACCAATCGCTGGGGCAGTTGAAAAGAATTACGATGACCGTGATCACACGTGTTGGCTCTCGATGAGATAATAATTGTTGCCAGGACAATTTACGATAAGACGCCGAATTGGTCCGGAAACAGGAATGCCATAGAGGAAACAGATGGCGTCAGCGAGGTGACTGATATTGTTCACCTCAGCTTGCGAGAAGTCCTACCAGCAATATTCATGGGCTGCTTAAACACAATAGGCATGCGAGGATTGGGTAGTGATGGACACAATAGCCAAGTGGTCTAGTGATAGTTAGCGAGCAGAGCGAATTCATCCGCGAGAAGATTCGGCAAGCGCAGGCACAGCCCTCTGGCCGCTTACAAACCCCGGTCCAGGCCGATGGCAGGAAACGAGACGACTCCACGCTGACGCAGCACGGCAACGAATGGCCGAGCCAACAGCAAGCCAACTGCGATTCAGTCCAGCTAACCCAATCCGCGTCTCGCTCCAGCACTATCCCTGACCCTGACTGACCTTCTCGATTACATACCACATTCAATCTTACAAGCACCGCTCTCAGAGACAGAGAGCAAGTGAACTCGCACCGCGGCTCTAATCGTTAACGAATGGCGGCTTAACTTGTCTACCCCGGGAATTATCTACCGCCACGCCGAAGCATAACCCTGGCGCGCTGTCCTCGCTCGTTCGCGCGTTCTGGCCCACTCGACAGCTGCTGCTAGTACCCAAGACTCCGAATCCCCTGACTATCTCCATCCTCGACCGCAGCGCTCTTCTGCCTGCTGCGACAGTGACCGCTGCATCTCCATCGTCGCATACTATCCTCGGTCCCACCTCGCCAGTCCACGCCCCCATAGCCCTTCATGCCTGGTGACAGGCGCACCTTCTCGGGCGTGTCCATGTCGACCAACAAATCGGTCAACGGGTCCAACTCGCAGGTTGGACAAAAGATCAAGAACTTTTTCCGCATCACCTCATCCTCGACCAAAGATGAGCCGATTGGCCCGGGAAAGACGAGTTCTGAGGGCCCCTCGACCCCGCGCTCTGAGCACAAACTCCGCAACAGTCGCTTTATGCCACACATCGGTCGAAATAGAAGTCAGACCGTCGCCAGCGAAGGCAATGCCCTCGATGAGATGAGCCTGACCGCCAACGCCAATCCCTACTTCGCACACCAGGGTCCACCAGCTCTCCGCCATCACAACGCCGACAGCGTACCTCCAAGTCCCCCGGACACACCCATCAAGAAAGGTCAGGAGGCCGAAGACGAAGCTGCTGCTGTTGCTGGCAAGGAAGAGCTGGCACGGAAACTACGTCGCGTCGCCAGTGCTCCCAATGCTCAGGGCTTGTTCTCAAAGACCAACTCCAACGAAAGCCGGCCACAGACCTCTGACTTGATGACCAAGGCCTCTCCACTCGCTCAACAACACTCAAACATCTCGGTCCAGTCAATGGTCGAGACGGTCCCCATGAGCAGCTCCCCCGATCTGCTCCCCGTACCTGGCATTCCTAGCCCTGGCAAGATTAGAAGTGCAGCCGCCTTCCGTAGGACATACAGTAGCAACAGCATCAAAGTACGCGATGTCGAAGTCGGTCCTGGAAGCTTCGACAAGATCAAGTTGATCGGTAAAGGCGACGTTGGAAAGGTATACTTGGTGCGCGAGAAGAAGAGCTCGAGATTGTACGCCATGAAGGGTAAGCACGCACACAGTCTTCAATCTACAATTACGTACTGACGATTTGCAGTGCTCAGCAAGAAGGAGATGATCAAGCGCAACAAGATCAAACGTGCTCTAGCCGAGCAGGAGATTCTAGCCACCAGCAACCACCCATTCATCGTCACACTATATCATTCTTTCCAGTCAGAAGACCATCTCTACCTCTGCATGGAATACTGCAGTGGAGGCGAGTTCTTTAGAGCTCTTCAGACTCGCCCAAACAAGTGTGTCGACGAAGATGCCGCTCGTTTCTATGCTGCAGAGGTCACAGCCGCCCTGGAGTACCTACATCTCATGGGCTTCATCTACAGAGATCTCAAGCCCGAGAGTGAGTTATACTCGCAAGTCACGTACAAAATTAGTCACACTGACATGCAACCCTAGATATTCTTCTTCACCAGTCAGGTCATATCATGCTTTCAGACTTTGACCTTTCCAAGCAGTCTGACCCTGGCGGTGTGCCTACTATGATCATGTCTGGCCGTAACGGAGTCTCGAACAACCCCAGCAACATGCCCGCTATCGACACCAAGTCATGTATTAACAACTTCCGCACCAACTCGTTTGTGGGAACAGAAGAATACATTGCACCAGAGGTCATCAAGGGTTGTGGTCACACTAGTGCAGTCGATTGGTGGACTTTGGGAATTTTGATTTATGAGATGCTTTACGGCACAACACCGTTCAAGGGAAAGAACAGAAACGCCACTTTCGCCAACATCTTGAGAGATGAGGTGCCCTTCCCTGAAGGGAGTGGCTATCCCAGTGTCAGCACGTGAGTCGCTTGATACATGCAATCACAGCTTCGAGTCGCTAACAGCTTTTAGGCATTGCAAAACTTTGATCCGCAAGCTTCTCTTCAAGGATGAACTTCGCCGATTGGGCTCTCGCGCTGGCGCATCAGATGTCAAGGGCCATCCATTCTTCCGCCAAACACAATGGGCGCTACTACGCCACTCAAAGCCTCCGATCATACCCAACCAGGGCCGAGGTGTCGACACTGTGAATTTCAGAAACGTCAAGGAAAGTCATAGTGTCGATCTTGGTGGCTCCAAGGTGAACAAGGGCTTTGGGGTGAACGCAAGTAAGATGAAGGGTGTACCTCTGGACAGCAACTTGGCCACGCCTGGCGGCGAGATTGCAGATCCATTCGAGGAGTTCAACTCCGTTACGCTACATCACGATGGAGACGACCAACATCACGATCACCAATATCACGAGGCGCAAAGATAGGACGCTGCCCCTCCGTACCCGGGAAGTGTCACGCTATGCTGATGGTCGCCATATGGTAGAATGGCGTTCACACAAAAGGCATTCTCATGCCAAAGCATGGCGGACAGCTTGTATATCTATGCCATTGTTTTTTAACGCATGCAATCCGGTGGAGTTTTTATAGGGGCGTTACTATTCTTACTGGCCTTTGAGGCTCAACACGGGAAAGCGAATGTTCTGCCTGTCTTTTCTCTTTGTAACGGTGGTCTTCAGATCCTAGCGCTTGACGTGTTTGAGTCGATGAATGATACATTAAAATTCTTCTCCGAGTCTATGTGCCAATATTCAATGTGTCAACAGGTCGTCCAATCTTTCGCAAACCGGTTATTTCACACTTGTGACGTATTTATCGAGAAACTGAGCTTCGAAGTTGATGTTCAGGTAAGGGGGTGAGTTGCATATGAAAAGGGAGCTTCTTGATAGAGGTAGACGCTTTAATTCGAAAATTGGTCATTACAACACCACACCTTACTTTTATAATTTCTCAACGCGGGAAGCCGATGTAAAATACTATATAGAGGTGCTATATCGATTTTTAATGGTCATATTGAGTGTCTTGTCGGCTCTGTCGCCATCTATGTCTTTATATCACTAGTACGGAGGAGCACCCTGTCCAATTTCCAGTCTTGGCGTCTACAAACCCAAAACACTTTGATGGTCCTTTGTTTCTCTCGCTAACACAATAAACACAACCCATAGTCCAGCCTCTCAAAACACAAACGCAGAACCAAGACCACTGTCAGACTTGCGAAACAGACTCTGCAATCATCGACGAACATCATCCCAGCACAACTTCACAATGTCAGGCCTCGACAGTAGCCCAGGAGCCACAGGCGAGGAGTCCTTATCACCATTGGAGCAAGAAGTCCTCGACGAGTACGTGCGACTGGCAGGAAACCTCGGAGATGTGAGTCTGCTTTTCGATTCCGACATCAAGAAAAGATGCCATTTGTGCCTCATCCACACGTGTCCAGTCTCCAACAAATTACGATACCCCCTTCACAATACTCCCCGATATATGAAGATACAAATACTGATAAGACTGATAGCTTTCTGCACTTCTCAATGATCTTGCTTCCCGTCCTAGCGCAGAAATTCTCGATGCGTTGAGAGGGTTGGAGAGGAAGACGTCGACCGTGTTTACATTGCTCAAGGCTAGTGTTTATTCTATCGTTCTGCAGCAGGAGATTAGGGATGATGAGGCTGTCTAAGAGATACAGTCTTTTAAAGAGCACCAATGGATGCTTATGAGGAGTACTTTCAGTTTTGGTTAAGCGGGAGTTTTGCATAGCAGGAGCTTGGGAAGGTTGGACTGGCTGATATGGCTATTGCCTGATATCTTTTTGTGTTCGCCGTACGAGTTGAGAGAGGAATACATTAAGGGCTACCTTTACAACAGCCATCGAGCGACCAGGCGTCACGTTTGTTCCTTTCGGCTGATATCAAGGCTGTGTGAGAAGGCTTTCTCATACATGTGCCCAACACCGGCCTGACGTGAACACAGAGTAAAGGACACGTTCAAGACTCGGCCAGTCTGTTCTGACAGCCTGACCGAGGAGGTGAAAGTCGGCGCACAGAGTGATGAGAACAGATGTTAGGTACCGGTATACAGTGCCGATTCGGGCCATAAATCACCGATCGATCTAGACACACTGTCACGATCTAGCGGCTCCCTGCCGTGAGAGTTGCACGGTACGTACCACATTCATGCATCGAGCCCGTTCATGTGGCCGTGGTTCGGCAGCGCGCAGCACAATGACCTCGCACACGTCCTACATTCTCTTTTTCCCAGCAAACCACAAGGCGATCCAGACGACCAGAGAAGACCGATGGCCCGATTGCTCCCCTATCGACGATTGAACAAGGCTGTAGTCAAAGTAGCTCGCCCGCGGCTCTGGGTAGCAGGTACGACCCCACGGGTTTCCCTCCTCGTTCTGCAATTCGCAGTGAAGTACCTCGAGGGCTCGACTTCAAGGACCCGTGTACATGCAAGAGCAGAAAAGTAGCATCTGCCTGTGGGGATGGCCTGAGGACTCAGGAATTCAATCGATCTCTCTATTCACCTCGATCGTTCGTCATTGGTTTTTGCAAGGATCTACGAGGATGAGACATAGGCTGAATCAGACTGAAAGCGTTTACATGGAGCAGCGAGCAGTAAAGTACGCCATGAGCTGGAGAGAACGCCATCCCGCATGTCCCTTCTCGCTCGGATTGTGCCAGGATCCGACATGTGGGGACGCGGAGCACGCGAGCTGGCCTGACTTGACAAGGGTTTCTGCCTGGGCGCCCGAGGAGATGACAGAGACAGCGAAAAGCACAGAAACTCACCTCGTTGCAACTCGTCACCATTTTTCGATCTTGAAGGTTCAATTAAGGAGAGCACGTCTCAACCGCAATCTATCCTGCTGCAACATGACGGAAGTAGGAATGAAAAAAACGGCAAGGCGTACCAGTTGTTTGCTGGCATGCTCTCTCATCTAGGCTCTGGTTCGATAAGAGGATAGGATCGGCACTGCCGGCGCATCACAAATCTTTTGGAGACCCTGGACCAGCCAACGCCGCAACCTCAACCCGCATTTTGGCCAATTGCGCGAGCATGGTGACCTCAAAACTGCCACTTCTCGCACAAGAATATACACAATCACGAGCTTTCGCCTCTTAGAAGACAAGAGCTCAATCGTGACTCGACGAGAGTATCGCACAGTGCAATTAAGCCACGGGCTCGCTGCCAAGGTGTTCGCGCTAGCGCCCAGAGGGGTGCGAAAGTTAAGTTCCCCGCAGTTGGCGCTTGGATCCTCCTGCCCCGAATTCAATCACATGTACGGTAGTGCCGCTGTCTTAAAAGTATTACTTGCAGGTCCTCAACCATTTTGCTCTTCTTCATCGATAACCTATGTCCAGAGGAAACCATTGACATAGCCACTCTTGTTTTGCCAGTGTCTCCAAATCGTTCTTGTATCGATTATCAGCATTTCCGCTCTGCTGATCTCCTTATCTCCACGGTCTTATCAGTCTCAGGTAAACAAAGGCGATCACCTCAGAGCCCTACAGAAGACGTCAGTTCTTCAACCACCGCATCTCCTGACCTCTGGCGACATCTGGAAGTTCAGTCACCAACGTCCAAATACAAGTCAGGCGTAGGCTGCCCTTCCATCGACCGGCGCCGAAGCTCAATTCAACGCCCTTATGGCTACAGTCTGTGCGAGACCAGCGATAGTGGCTACGCGAGCATCCAGTTCGCAGCAGAACATCAACACCTCTGTTCGAGGAAAGCCCACAACTGTACCGAACAAGCACCTCCCTGACACATGCTCTCCTGGTCCTACCCCAACCAAGCTGCAACAGCAGCAGCTCGAAACTCCTCCGGGGTCGCCCGAAGCGCCTGCCAACCAACAAGTAATCGACATACCTTCTCTACTGGTCGATGCCGACAAATACCTCAAAGTCAGCGATAGCCCGCCCATCTATGCGTTGTCTGCGCAAGAGTTTCATGCCGCCTTGGAGCACACTGCTACGCGCCCCTTGCCAGACACTAAGACCGTCTTCCCCTGGCTCCACGGTCTACACCCCGAGAACAACATCCAGCTGACCTACTTCTCGGCGCGCAACAAGAAGCTGCGCCGTGCTCCTCGCACTCTGCGTGGTATAACAGTCGTCAAGGCAGGAGGTGATCTCAGTCACTCCAAAATCAGAGGTGCCATTTCGCCAGATGAGCTGCTGCTTGCGACCAAGACCGGCGAGCAGATCTCGACTTTCCTAGACGTCGACCCAAGAGATGGCTTCTCCATTCGTAACTTCCAGATCCAGGCAGTCAAGATGGCCACTATGAGTGATATCGTCATCTATGCCGATGATAAGACACCGAAGGCGGTCCTTGAGAAACTGGCATCAGTGATCGCCAGGGCCCAGAAAGTGTGGAAAGAGAAGGATAGAGACAATGATATTGATGTACCGCACTACCACACGTATGTGGTAAAAGGTAGTCGCGATCAAATTCTGGCATCCTGAACCATCTCTAATTCTTTTCAGATTCGTTCGCAAAATTGCAAGCCGACCATCCAGAAATTGTAGCCATCGATGACAAAGGCAACACAACCGGTGCGATCATGGACTTTTGTAGGTGACTCCTTGTTCGGGCATCAGGCAACATAGCTGACATATGCAAAGTCTACTCGGAGAGATACGAGATGCACACCATGTCTTCGGCAACTGAGATAGCTAACAATGTGTGGCTTGGACCTACACCTGACGCTTCTCTGACAGTACCGTCGGATCCAGATGCAGCACTACCGTCCGCAGCACAAGCTTATGATTTGTTTGTAGAAGCGACCGATCCAGCCCAGCTACCCGACAAGAAGGCATTCCACTTGATGGAGAGTCTCCTAGACAACCCGAACGTATCCAACAACGCAATCCCTCAGCTTGAGTTTCCAGGTTCTGGCTCGATTATGCCTCCAACTTGGTCTCAAAACGAGGTCGATGCTTTGATGGAGACTGTAGCGTGGCTGTACAAGCAGGCAAACCCAGAACATGAAGAACCAATGCACCGTAAAGACAGTCAGCAGATGACACCGCCGAAGTACCGAGACGCTGATGGAGATATCGGCATGATCGATCTCAATCTTGGTGCTGGTGGTGAAGGCAGAAAAGTCCTTATTCACTGCACAGACGGATACACCGAGACATCCTTGTTGGCACTCGCCTACTACATGTACGCCAACTGCGTGACAGTAGACAGAGCTTACGTCGAGCTTCACACCAAGCACGGACGCAACCTCTTCTCATATCCGACCGATGTCGCTCTGTTGAGTTCGATACAGCCTAGGATACTGCAAGCATCTCCCAACTCGACAAATTCGATGGCAGCACTTTGTCAGCCTACTCCTCGATGGCTGAGCAAGATGGACGGTTCTTTCCCCTCGAGGATCATGAACTACATGTATCTCGGAAATCTTGGCCACGCGAACAACCCAGACCTGCTGCGTGAACTCAACATTGGGCAGATTCTCAGTGTTGGTGAGACGATCAGCTGGACCAGTGATGAGACCAAGAGATGGAAGGCAGAAGCTCGCACAAAGGACAGCATTCTCTATGTCGACGGTGTCCAGGATAACGGTGTAGATGCGCTCACAGCGTCCTTCTCCAGGTGTTTAGAGTTTATTAGTAAGTTGATCCTGTTGTCGGTACCAGTCTCTAGGCTAACCAGACGCCCAACAGGAAAAGGAAGAGAGGCTGGTGTTGCCACTCTTGTCCACTGCAGAGTGGGCGTGTCCAGGTCTGCAACAATCTGTATCGCGGAGGTGATGAATGAGCTCGGTCTTTCGCTCCCTCGAGCATACTGTTTCGTCAGGGCTCGCCGCCTGAATGTCATCATCCAACCTCACTTGCGATTCACGTAAGTTCCGGAAGCAATGACTCCAGTGTCCAGTGACAACCAGCTGACCAGATCCAGATATGAACTTCTCAAGTGGGAAGAGTACCAGTGCTCCAAGCGCGGCAAGACAGTCCGCAGAGAGCTCGAATGGGGCACGATAGCCCGCGAAATTGCAGCCATGAACCGACCCTACTCACGGCAGTAGACTGCCACTCTGGACGGACCCATTCATTACGAGAAACGCATTTTTAATGAGACGACGACCCATGATTCTTTTTCCGCAGCCAGCACGCTGCTTTTTTCTTCTTCTTGCCCGGCATTTCTTTCGAATGGCTGGGCTGCACTCTCTTTGCATCCATGCGCTGCTTTATCATGGGCATCCATTTCTGGGGTCAACTGCGAGGGGTTTTGTTCTTACGGTTCAAAAGGAACTTGTTTATTCCTCGAGAAACAGCAGATGGAAGATTGTTGAGGATGGATGATATACCGGAGTTTTTCATGTCACTGGACATTTTGATAGGTTAGGAAAAGGACTGTCGCTGTCAATCAAACGACCATTGAGGATCTTCTGAAAAGTCCTTATGTCGTAGGGTATGGCGTTGGAGCGTCCTTGGTTCTGCTCGAATGCATAGTTTTTGCTTGACAAGTTGCCACAAGAAGTTCAGAATGAAGGTCGTGATGTCGTCGTCGAAGGATAAAAATCAGCCCCCACTTTTCTTAGAGACAGGGTTGCTTGAAGCCGTTGACTTGAAGCGGGATGAAGAAAGTTGCAATGATCGAAGAGGTTTTGGTAGATGGTTCTGCGATGGATGCGATACGCCCAAAACGCCTTTCCTTTTTGTTCGACATAAAAACGACACCTCTACATGAATAGATAAAAAACGTCTACTGGATATCAACCATAGTGTCATCGCCATCCACACCAGCCATGGCCACCTCGGGAGCCAAAACGCCTCTGCCTCTTCCTTGCAACAACTCTCTTCTAATCTCCGGACCGATAGCTTTATGTCCCTTGACAAGCAACAGATCCAAAAGCGCCTCTCTCTGATCCTCAGTAATATCATTCCTATACCTCTGTGCAAAAGCCAAGAAACACTGATGCCACAGCACTGGCAACTTCTCGCCAGACTTGATGGTCAAAGGAGCATCAGTCATTGCATTGTCGTCCACAGCGCGGAAACGCAAGAAATGGAAGACTACTGCATCCACGACCTTGTAGGGCAAAGCGTACTTCTTCTCCAACAGGACGCGGATGAAAATGTTTGTCGCACCGCCGGCTTCAAGGTTATCAGTCATTTGCTCAGCAGCAATTTCACACAAACGGTGAATGGCAGCTGCAGAGTGCAAGACTGGAATGCTGACGCGCACCAACACAGAGCTAATGATATGTGCTTCGCGCAAAGTGCAAGTTCCAGAAGCCAACAGAGGGAACAGCAGACCCTTGAAGAAACAGGCGGGTTTGTAGAGAGACTTTTTGAGGGCTTTGTAGAGGTGGACGTTGAGTTTTTTTGTTTCGCGGATGTTGTCGCGGACGCTGTCGAGGAGGATGTCGTGGATGAAGGCTTGGGCGACGGCGGGGCGCGAGGAGGTGAAGAGGCGGGTGGCTTCGTAGGTTGCGTTTGGGGTCCACTGGTCGGGGCGGGTGATGGAGAGGAGCGTGTCCCATTGGGGGAGGGTAGGCAGGATCTTGAAGGGCTTGGGCAGTTTGCCGGAACGGAATCGTGCGAGCATCATGCCAATTCTAAAGGTCGCAGGTTAGTTTGAATTTTTAGTTCTCCAAGATGTTCAGTCAGACGTACTGAGTGTAGACCTCGACGACCTTTGCTGGCAACTCAATAGCATCCTCGGGAGCACCACCACCGCGGATAATGCGGTCTTGCTGACTGGACTCATGCTGAGCAATCTTCACCAGAATCAAGTCTGCAAGGTTGGTGCTCTCTCCTTCTTCAGCCGACTGCGGTGCCAGCAGCGTCGCAGGGTCGAACTCAGGGTTGAACTTGTTGAACATGGCCAGATCCTCAGGGTCCACTTCGACCTCTTCTACCTCCTCGTCTTCCTCGTCTCCCCATGCCTCATCGTCTTCCGGAATACCAGCCTCCTCATCAGAGTCCTCTTCATCGCGCAGACTTCTCTCAAACTCGAACGCCGATTTTGATCCATTCTTCGGTCTCTGAGCCTCGAGCTCTGCATCTTCCTCGGCAGTCAAGTCCTGTCCTAGAGCGATAATCTTCCTTGAGGCTTTCGAGTCGATGTATGCTTGCTGTTCATTGTCGTCGTCGCCGGCGTTGGAGCGGCCTTTTCTCTTTGGCGCTTTTTGCTTGTGCGGGTTCGAGGGTGCGTAGTCTTCCGACAATGGGTTGTGACGTCTCATTTGACGCGCGTCTCCTCCGGGGGCTTTGGGCATCTTTGTGTTTTGTGTTTGACGTTTGGTTGACAAGGGCAAAAAATTCCACTGCTTGGGCGCGGCGAAAGAAGGGAAGAGGGAATTTTTGTGGAGCTTCCGTTGTCTTGCTATCTAATCTCCGACGCAGCGGATCTACCCTGCCCCACTATCGCTTCTCTGGTCACCTTGCTTATACATGCTGGATTCCCTCACGTCCTTATCTCAGTCATCTATGAACTTTCCAAGCCTTAAGGATATCTCTAAGTATTCTTGGGTAGGATGTTGGGCACAGGACCTTTGGGCACCACTGCCATCTTCTTCGCCCCAGCATATCCGAATTTGATCTTGACCGCGTCAGCATGTTTGGCATTATAACCAGGGAGAAGGCACTTACAGCATCCCAGTGTGTCGCTTTCTTGAACGCACCTCCTCTCGTCTCATTTCCCTCGTCATAGTAGATATTTCTATACCACTTGTCAATCTTTGGATAGTCGTGTCTGATCATCTTCAGATTGCACTTGAAGATGTTGTGGTAAGCAACATCAAACCTCGCAATCGAGGGGTACAACCTGATATCTGCCTCAGTAAGATGATTACCGAACAGAAATGGTCCGTCTGACTTCGCGAGATGGGCTTCTACGCGATCGAGGCTGTCAAACAGAATCTCGACATTCTTGTCATAGGCTTCTTGTGAGCTGGCGAACCCACACTTGTACACGCCATTGTTGATAGTGTCGTATACCCACTCGTTGAACTCGCCAATCTGCCTTTTCAGTGAGTCGGGATAGTAGCCGCCGGCGGGATGGCTCTTTTCTCGGAACTTCTCAGGGATCAAGTCATCGAACTCAGTGTAGAACATGCGGATGATCTCCGAGCTCTCATTGTTGACAATGGTTTCGTTCTTCTTGTCCCATAACGTAGGTACCAGGACACGGCCCTCATAGCCTGGCTCGGCTTTTTCGTATAACTGGCGATGACGGGTGAATCCGTAGAAAGGATCCTTTTCAGCTGTTCCGTCGCGACCGCTGTAGCCCCAGCCTTCGGGAAACATTACGTAGTCCATCACAACTAGTTTGATGATATCCTCAAGACCCTTGAGCATACGAACGATGGCTGTGCGATTCGCCCAAGGGCATCCCCAGTTGATGTAAAGAACCTGTTGGTCGGTCAGAGCTATGTTTGACGATTGATTTTGATGTGATCATGGCCGATCCACAACTCATCTTCTCTCTTCCAAAGACTCGAAGGTCAACACGGGAGACATACATAACGATCCTGTTCGGGTGGAAACTTCGCTCCGGATTCTCTAGAGATCGATTCACGAAACTTGGATGGTTGTCTTCGAAAGTGGCCATCCTTGTCCGCAAATGCTTTGATGTCGTCGCTAGAAGACATGGTGTGTGCAAGTCTGTTTCCTGAGACTAGTTTTTGTCAGAGAAGCGTCCCTTCTCAGTAAATAGCAGGTCAGTAAGTTGGAGGTCTGATGATAAATCATTCGGGATTGTGTCGTTCGGCATTGCGAGTCTACTAATGGCGTCAGCATTATCCCCGCAGCTGACGCTCCTGCCGTTCACATCAGTTCCAATTGTCCTGCGAAGAAACCGAAGATGAAAAGTTCTGAAATTCGTGAGTAGCCTTGTAATACCGATAAAAATAGAGACACAACTGTAGCGTCTAGCGAACAAATGTAACGACACCGTCTGAGTGTCTAGCAAAAGCGAAAAAAAAGAGCCAGCTCAAAATGGCCAGAGCTACCACCTCAACTCCATGCATATGCAGGCTTGTATGCATCCTTTCCACCGAGCTAAATGGTGCCACGTAAGAACACTGAAACGCCAACCTCTCGAGCCATGCAGACAGCTAAAATACACTCCAGCAGAGGGCGAGTCCAATAGAATATTACCAGTTCATGATACACGTTACGCTCGGCTATTCTCAAGCCTTGACAGGTCTGTCTGCTGACCTCGATCGTGGCGAATTGAGCCGTACGTCCTTTGCCGCAATATCGTCGAAAGCCGCACCGCTTTTGCCGTTCTTCTCCACCTTTGTTGCAGCAGCAGCGGTTTTGGTCTGCCTGAGCGTCTGATCGATCCTGATCTGTGGTTTTGGCGGATTGGCTTTTGACGCATTCTTCTTCGCAGCGGTCTTTGCCTTTGTGCCCGGAGCCTTTCTTTTGATTGGTGGCTTTGTCTTGCCAAGTAGATTGAAGGGATTGTGCTTCTTCTCGGCGCGCTTCGAAGGCGTTTCGACTTCGACCAAATCCTCCTCTTCGCTGAAAGAATTGTCGACGATGTTGCCGTGACGGCGTCCGGTAAGAGGAGTGCTCAATGGTGCTTGAGGAGAAGGCATAGGAGTATAATCCTTGGGCGGAGCCTTGAACGTCCGCACTATCGAGACCATGGGCTGGTTTTGGCGTGCCCTCTCCAAACTCTCTTCAGATACAGGAATGCCAATTTCCGGTTCGTTCCATTGCCTCAGTGCAGCGTGTCTAGCAACCTCGTCACAAGTGCCCTTGACTACAATGTCCCAACAATCCTCGAATTCTTTTCCAGACGGTTCAGAACCTGCGTTAATCCATATCGCTACACCGTCTTTTCTGTCGCGTACAGTTGCGCACATTTCACGCACAATTCTCTTAACACCAGGAACTTTGAGCGTTGTACCAACCACAATGATGGCATCCGGACGCTTGCGGAGATCTTCACGCGTCACTGCTCCAATAGCTTCGTCGTCTGGGTTGTGCTCGTTGTACAGGACCATGCGGGGCCGCAGCATACCAACACCATGGCTGCGTTTTCCAGCAACTTCAGTGCGAACCCTGTTAAGCTCCTCACAATTTGTGCAGACAGGTGGTACAGGACCGTCAAAAAGGTCTGCATGGAAATCGGACAGTTCGTGACACTTTGAGCAGACCATCTTGTCGAGTCCACCATGAAGTTGAATGGTTTTTGGCCATTTACCTTCCTCTTTGTGTAGAGGTATACGCGTTGCTAATGGCTCCAATGACGTGTCAATTCCATCGACGTTTTGTGAGTAAAGTCGTAGGAGGCGATCCTGTTGTGCAAGAGTGGCTAACATCTGGTGGAACGGTGTGGGTTGGGCGGACTTGGTCATGTGGGACATTTCTCGAACCATTTGGTGGAAAGACGCGGTAGAGGAGGCATCTTTGTAGACGTGCGACGCGTCGAAAAGATCCTTTCCGGAACCCTTGAGGTTGTGTTGGGCGCGGAGAGAATTGAACAGACCGGTCGCGGAACGGAAGTCGGGGACTGTGGAGCGTTAGTGACGTGTTGACGCGAGGCCGAAAAGGAGTGTGGGCTTACTGCCAGCCGAGACGGAAATACCAGCGCCGGCGACGACGACGATCTTTTGGCGCTTGTGCAGGACGTTTAAGACGCGGTCCAGTTGGGTCTTTTCGTCGGGACCAAGATCCTTGGTCAAGTCGAGGTACTCGGTGGTGCGAGAAGGCTTTTCGCTAATCCGGCGTCGCTTGGCTGGGCGTTGGGAGTCGGAAGCGTCCATTTGGTCGTCGGGTGAGGGAGAGGCAGATTGCGACGAGTGCTTGGACCGGGGCGGAGAAGGATAGGGATTCTTTTGCAATTCAGGAGGGGGAGTGGGCGACTTGGGCGAGCTCAATAACGAGCTGCCGTCCGAGTCGTAGCCGTCCATAGCAGCTATTGTCGACGAGGAAGGAGCCCAGTGAAGAAGTCGGGCGCGCGGTCAAGAAGGCCGCTGTCAGTTCCACAATCACCCGGCAGCAGCGACCATTGATTGGAATAAAGCGACGAGATGACAAGAAATAGAGGCGCAGAGCGACACGAGGCTTCGAGAACAGACAATGCGATCGGGTGCGAAGAAGAAGCTGGACAAAGGTGAAGAGAGGAAGCTGCAAAGAGCGGGCGTGGAGAAGTGCCTTCTGAGACAGAGTCGAAGTTCCAATGTCCGCACCCCGGCAGCGCCGCGGCATGCACGCTCTCCCGCCAAAGCCTGCTGTTTGTTTTGGCCGTCGCTGAGAGTGACCGTGTGACTTCATCGTTAGACCACCTTGGCACAGGATTCCAGTCGCTCCATTCGCATTCCTTTCGTAGTCGTTGTCAACCGCCTCTGTCGACTGCACTGCACTCTGGAGACAGCACACGCCGTCCGTCCAATCGTCTGGTTGCAAGTCGCTCATTCTAGTCCTGAGAGGCCGCTTTTTCCCTTCGCGAGCTAGGCTTCAATTTAGTGTGAAGCCTGTGTTTTCTTCCAGATATCTTCTGTATTCTTCGACTCTTCGAGTGGTCAATCTGTAGAAGAGGCTGATCGTCGCATGCATGGATAATATCGACGTTGACGACCTGTTTGGCGAAGAAAGCATCAACGCTGCCATCGCTGCCACTTTTGATACTGATGCCCTCTCTCGACGCATCGAGCGTTCTCACATCGTAGGCTGTTGCCAGTAAGTTTGTTCTCCTCGCCATCTTCAATGCTTCAGACATTTAGTAACCCTGAGCAGGAGGCTGGCATGGTCCAGAACCAGCTGTGTTGCTCAAATATCTGCAGATTCTCGCAAGGTCTTCGTGCGCGCCCTCTGTCGCGACAAGAACACTGCTAAATGGTCTCTGTCTGATGAAACCGAGGTCAGTGCCTCAGAAGGCGCCATCTTCACTCACGTCGAGTGGAGCAGCTCTGGTTTCGATCTCGTTGTCGCGGATCAGTATGGTCGTTTCACTCTATTCAGTTTGACCCATGCCTTGAATAGTCTTGAGCGCCGGCCTGTAAATTTGACAAGTACTGTCGATGATCTAAACCAAATCGTCGGCCTCCATTGGCTTCCTCACAATCTGGCAGGCCAGACGCGTGTAAGTCGCACATGTGTGTGTTGGTCATGAAGGTGTTGTCTGACTTTCAACCCTAGACTGCTTTGATACATCCAGCTGTAAAAGAGGGTAACCGATGGGTCAATACCATGAGGTTTCACGAAATCCATGGCGTCTCGAATCCAATTGACAACAAGGGAGCCTTTCTGTGTGTTACCCGTAGAGGTCTTCTCAAACTCATCTACGAACAACCCGGTCAACCATGGTCGCAATACGTTTTTACTCTAGACAATCCTACCGATTCTGGAGATGTGCTTACGCATGCCGCCTTCTGTCAAGCCAATCGTCAGTATCCCCTCTCTTCATGACCCTTGCGCCTAGACTGACCCTCGCAGAACATCTCGTCATGGTCACCTATGATGCTTCCAAGCGATTACGTCTATACAAGATCATGATCAACTGGAATCCTAATGCCGGCGACGGAAACAACCACAAAGCAACTCTGAATCCTCAGATGGCAATATTACATGTTGAGCTACTGGATCGATGTGTCCCCCAATCTCCTGAACGTGCAGCAAGTGCTCAAATGTCATCGTTACATATCGAGCCAATCTCACAGGCAATTGAAAACAGTACGTTCACCGTTGTGGCCGTCTTTACGAGCGCAGCACAGGATCATGGCGGTAAATTCAGTATCATCTCTCGATGGGAACTTCAACAAACAGATGCCACATTACACGACAGTTTCAAGAGCTTGAAGCCGACAGCCACTCAACCTGCTGCTAACAAGCCTGTGCAAAGGTTGTATCGAACCGAGGATGTGTTTTTACAGAAAGCTATACTGGCTGTGCAGAGCAACGTCTATCACAACACATTCGCCTTTGCGGCGAGCGATGGTACGGTTGAATTTCGTTCCCGAGAAACCATGCAGATCATAGTATCAGACGGAGACACCAACAAAGCCACAAGTCTACCACAGAACGGATTCTCTTTCCCGGACTCGGATTGCATTGACATTTCTCTTTCACCTAGTATGGCGGCGTCAGTTATAACCAAATTAGATGGCACACTCGAGCTACACAAAGCTGAGTATGTACACGGTTGGAAAAATGTGAAAGACGACAACGGTATGATTTGAAATCGACCCTCTAGTCGACGCTAAGACTAACCGCTATAGATCTTGCACAAGCCGCCGTCGTCTCTCTGGCTCGAGAACTCGGCATCGTGACATGCTACCAAATCGGCTTTGACGACTTACTGTCTGTGATACCGACAGACCTAGACAGAAGTCTTCGACGCAAGTTCATCAGCGAGATAATTGGTACGATAAACCGTAACCTTGACTTCTCTCTCGATGATCCGAAGCTGCAATCTGGCAAGGTCCTAAAAGACACCCTTCTGTACAGAATCGCCAGTACACAGCTGGTAATCAGCTACCACGCCGACCCCAAACGAAAAGACATTCCTGCAAAGTCGGCATGGGTATTGCTAAATCTTCGCTCAGTATGCACGAATATTGCACAAACCTTGAGCATGACTCAGCAGATCAGAGGAATGCATAACATGGAGTCTAGCTTGTTCGTGTCGCTCAAAGGTTTGGTGAGATGGTCGTTAGATCTGATGACACTCATCTTTGACGACATAATTGAGATCATGCGATTCTGCAAGGGCAACTTTGATCGGGAAAGGATCTTGGCTTATGTGCACGAGAGAAATACTGCAGCTCTACACATTCTACTTAGCAGTACGTCGCGCGCATTGCTGGGCATGCTGGGCAATTTGATCCGCAATTTCGCCATGCGTATTGTCAAGACTCAAGAGAAGGTGCGTCTCAGCAGTAGGACCAACGACATACGAGACAGTGTCGAGCTGCAACATATGGAAGCGATGATGGGCCCGGGGCTACCATTCGAGATCAGGCTGTTTGAGCAGCTCGTCGCAGAGACCGACGGAAATGTTCGTGCAACATATCAAGCTGCGCAGTCATCACCCCTACAACGAAGCTTCTACGAACAGGGCATGATTGTCGACGCCGATATCCCTGATGCGCTAAGCCCAGTGCTACAGAGACTGTTTGGCGAGATTGTGCCGCGTCTTGAGAGCCAGATCGATGGAGTCGCCATCTATCTTGTAGACACAGCATGGTTGGGTCTGGGCGAAGACGAAGAAGCAATCAAACGAGCGGACAGACAACAGTACGACGTGCTGCGCAAGTGTGCCATCCCACCAAACGCCAAAGTCAGACAGTGCAGGAGATGTGGTAGTGTCATCGAGAACTTGGTAGATGGACACATGGCGGCTTGGGTACAGAATGCACACAAGGTGTGTATCTGTCTCTCTCACTGGACTGTCGTTTGATGCAGGTGGATCCAAAACGTCCTCATTGATCCTCTCTACAAAACAAAGCTGCGCAGTAGACACACAAAAACTATCAACGCACCAATCAAGATACAAACGCAACCCAAGCAAAAAAGAATCACAGGTCTGACAGGTTGGGGATTTGTAACTCACTTTCAAGTTCTCTCGTATCCTCGCTTCTCTTCCTTTCTCTTCGTTCCTCCAACTTCTCCTCCAGCCTCTGATAGTGACCAGACCACCTTTCCACAGGGGCGCGTCTATCAAGAGACAGTTGTTGATTGATTGATCGAAACTGGCGAAAGTAATTAGCTGATGAGGAGGTTCGAACACGAGAGCTTGTGGTTGTTGTTGGCGCTGAATAGACAAAGGTGCTCTGCCAAGACTTGTGGTTAGCTATCATTCTGCTATACCAAACCGTCAGACCGTGTGATTGGTGAGGGAACTGGCGAGATCGTGGTATATGAAGTGTTGGTGATGTTGTTGTCGTCCACAGTGAGTCAAGGAGTCATGCATCTCTCTAGTCTAGTGAGAATGAGGTATACTATCCTCCTATCTGATGATCATCTATACGTCAATCGAGATAGCCATGGAAGGTGTGATCACCGATATCTGCTTGTGTGGTAAACAAAGACTTCCATGCGTTTGCTTCGTTTCTTGCCACTGCTCAAGAAAAACAGCAATCTGCTTGATGCTTCTTTCCTTTTCTACATTCGCGATTCACCTCTTCGCTCAAGTACTCCTTTATATCTCATATGCTTGACTACAGACTCTCCTTGAAAGCAGCAATCAACATGATGATATATCTACCTCGCAGTCCCATGCCTCTAAGCATGTCACCTCACCAGCCTCCAATCCCAAGATGGCCGCCCCCAATCAAGGTCCCGCTCCAAACCCCAACCCTGGAAACAACCCAGGTCCTACTCTACCTACACGCGACATCGATCTCAGTGATCCTGTATTCCACAGCGACGGACAATCCCAACAATCTCAAGTCGCAGATCTCAGAAGTCCCCTCAAGTATCTCACTCAGCGCTTCAACAGCAATCCCCACTATGTCACCACACTGGGTAAGTCCTGTAGCGTCCGCAATCTCCACATCTTTCACGAATACTAAAGTCAAGTGTTACCTCAGGTTACAATGTCAACTTCATTGGTGGACTTCCCCAGGGATATGTTTGGGAGCGTCGAGTCGGTGGTACACATACTAGTCAGTTTGGAGAAGTACCGGATGTCTACATCTTCGGACATCCTTCTGGCAGGTTATACAGATCAGCTACAGATTTCGTCAAACATGTCTATCACATCATGCGCGACGATCTTTCCAACTGCGATTGTTCGCGGTGCTGATGCAGAGGTTGAAGGAATCAGGTGTGTGCACAATGGGAATGGAAGATATGGAGGAGTTGGATGGGTGCCCGTGATATGCTCCTGATGAGCTGCTTGAGATTGCAGATCACTGAGTATCCTGAACGTACCAGATCGTTGGTGGGAAGTATCATCTCTGGTTTGTGAAAGATGATGAAAGGAACGTCTCGAAGAATAACATAGACTCATTTACACTAAGCAGCGACACTTGCACTGCTCTGCTCTTGCCCATTAGGTCTTCATCTCGCTGTGCTTCCGTGTCCGTCAGATTGAGCCTTCTCCCTCTTTCTCTTGTGGAAAGTCACAAGTATAGCTCCTTCTCGTGAGATAGTCACTCCATGGCAGTTGCAGAAACATTTGTTGTTGGTGTATAATGATTTAATTTATACCGATATATGAGAAGGACCGTTTTATTGGCACCAAAGCAAAATCCATCAGGAAGAATCGAAAAAAGATAGGATCCAAGGAAAGGAGAAATCATCAAGCAGATCATCAGCATATCAAAGGAATGTGTGTTGTGCAGTAGGAACTAGAGACCAGACATCTTCATCCAAGGCAAGAGAACAGAAAGGATAGAGAAAAGATCAGCAGTCTTTTCTTTTCCTTCTTTACCAGCCTCCGTAACCACCACCGCCGTAAACGGGGACAGTGGTGCAGACCGACTTGCCAGAAGTGTAGGTCTTGGTGTCAGGTTTGGTGATGGTCAAAGTTTTGCTCTCGACTTCGGGCCTAAATTAAAGGATATATTAGCATGGTCCTGTCGAACTTGAATGCTGAATAACTTACTTGCTGACGGTAACGGTTTTGGTCTCGGTGACAGTCTTGGTCTCGGTCCTGGAGAGAAGGTAATTAGTATGATTTTACGATGTATGTGCCCTGGGAGTAACTTACTGCTCGACAGGCTTGGTCTCGGTGACTACACTGGTCTCGGTCTCGGTCTTGTAGGTGGTCTCTGGGACGACGACGGGCCTAGAGGAAGTTCATGGTTAGTAACGTTCCAGTAAATCGAATCTCGAGATCAACATCGGCAGACGATTTTTCTCAAATATACTTACGTGGAAGTAGTCAGAGTGGTGAGGTAGGTACTCCAGATCGTCTTCTCGGTGACAACAGGCTTAGTCTCAGTGACTGTAGTGGGCTTGACGACTGCATATGGAGCTTAGCATGATTCACAAGCATTCGAAGCCCAGCAAAGTCGACTCACCCGTAGTGTATCCGGTAGAAACATAGACAGAGGTAGAAACGTAGGTGGAAGTGCTGACGGAGGGAATGTAGACAGTGGTTGCAGAGTAGGTGATGGTGGTCAAGTAACCAGTGGAGGTCGAAGTGATGTATTCGGTCTTGCAAGACGTGCTGACACTGGTGGAAGACGACTTGCTCTTAGATGAGCTGCTGGACTTGGAAGTGGAGTAGCTGCTAGACTTGGAAGAGCTCTTGCTGGTGCTCTTAGACCAAGTGGAGGCACTGGTGGTAGGGGTGCTCTTCGACTCAGTAGTCTTGGATTCCGTCTTCTTGGAGGTGGTATCGACCCAGCCGCTGCTGCTGGAGGATGGAGTAGGGAAACCACCATATCCAGCGGAGGAAGAAGTGGTCTTGACCTCTTTGGTGCTGCTGCTGGTAGACCAGGAGTCATAAGGGAGAGCAACAGCGAAGCTGTTTGTTGTTAGCTCCACGTGTATCGTGCTTTCCCCGAAAAGTCCTACCTGGAAGCAAGCAGTGCGGCGACTGCGACCTGAGTGTTGAAAATCATCTTGAGATGGATTTCAAGAAAATGTTCAAACGATAGTGTATGAGCGAGGGAACGATGATTGTGCTGCTGGTTTGTTCTGTGTTGCTGAGGATAATTCTCTTTCGCAGCGAGCGGGAGCTGACTTTATACCTTTGTTCCAGCCTTCTCGAGTGTTGGATGTGATTATCTTCTTACTCTCGATGCAGCACATGTCATCGCTTCTCATTATCTAGCGTGGTGATCATACAGCCTCGGAGCTCGAGTCTTCAAATGCTGGGAGATGACTCTGGAGCCAGCTACAAAGGTGGTGCAGTGTGCAGGATGCAAGATGTATTGGCAAACGAGAGAAGTATTCCCGTGGAGACATTGATTCATTGTACTTCCAACAAGAAGATGGATACCGAAGCATTGGGCCGCTGTGCACCCCATCACCGCGCGCTCAAGAGGCAAGAGGTTGCTTCAACAGCTTACGAGATTATACCTAGACTATTCTTACGCCGGGCACCGGAGATGCAGTGCGACTCAGGAGTCTACCTATCTGTCAGGCACAAAGAACTCAATTCTGTGCCTGGCATCGGACTTGGGAATCTTCCATTCGGGAGATTTGTGGGTTTAAGTAAGCAGCGCAGTGCGACGACATAATCCAAGGATAGATCTTTGTGCCATGAAGGCGATCGAATCATCGTGAGGGTCAGAGTCAAATGCGTTGATGACTGTCCTCACCTGTAGACCGCTTGTCAATTGCGATCCGGACGGGGAGTAGGTCTGAGACAAGAGAGCTTGGACATAGGTATTTAGTCAAGTAGCATAATGTCTCATCAACAGCTCGCGGTATTGCAGATGAAGCCTATGCTTGTGGACATTAAGATGTCTTGGAAGTGGCGTGTGAGGCCATACACGCGACGATTGGATCTGGGTGCGGGCGGAAAGCTGCATGCATTCCGCTCGAGCACGTGCAGCAGAGGCGCCCGTAAATGGGTGAAACTTGAAAAGCGAACCGAGTACGGAGTACTTAGTGTTACAAACTCACGGAATGGCCATGGTTAGACTGGGAGGTCAACGTAGACTGGATCATCCCGTTGATTTTCTTCTTTGACGTCGACGAGAACGAATCATGGCTACTCACATCTATGGCGGGGGTTCTGCAAGTTCTTAGCAACTGCAGGTCTACTCAAATCGCCTGGGAGTCGGAAGGGTGATGTCCAATGCAGCGGGTGCGGGGCCGTCGTACCCGTGGGTGCGGCGCAGTGAGTCTTAGTTCGTCCAAGATCTCGTGTCTCTGCGGCAGATGCGCTACGCAGATAAAGTTACGAGCATTTTGAGAGAGCATAAAGTGCGATGACAATATCGTCACGAGGTATAGGCCAATGGGAACAGTCTGAAGAGGTGTCGATCTCATGACGCAAAGAAGAAGGCGTTACCATTCACATCCTTGCGCACATGATTGGTATAGTCCTTGGTCGGGTCGAAGTCTTCCCAGGTGCTGGCGGGAAAGATGTGCTTGTTCTTCTCATACCAGCGTCGATCGACGACCTTTATCGCATTTGGGTCTGAGCCGAAGCCTTCGAGGCCCGCATCGGGAACGGCGGGAGACAGCGTCTGCGTCTTGGGCGTCTTGGACGCTGCCGTGGATACTGACAACCCACCTGTGGGAGTCGAAGCCGACGGGTCCACGGGAGTGGTTGCTGTGGGTTCGGCAGAGTGAGCGAACAGGGGTCCGGTGTAGCCATTGGTCTTGTTGACCATGAAAAAGTAGAACTCGTAATGCTGAACGCACGGTTAGTAAGCTGCATACTGAGACTGGGTAGCGGAAACATACATGAGGGATAATGATATCGCCCTTGACGAGCATCAGATCATCGACACCCACACGAGCCCATTCACGTCGAGCCTTGTCACTGCCTCCGACTTCGGCACCGACCTTTCTCGCGCGATCGAGAAAGAGCCAGACCATGTCCCCCTTCTTCATGCGGCATTGACCACCAGGGATGTTGGTGCCGTCATAGAAGACGAATGGGATCAGGAATTCCGTCTGCTTGACTGCCTCTTGCATGACGAGGAACTCTTTGCGCAGCTGTTCCCGTGTTTGTGCCTCACGCAAGAGGGCTGACTTGGACATGGACTTGGCCATGAAACCGACATTCGAGTTCGCAGCGAGGCGCTTCTTGATGGGTGCCGCTTGTTCCTCGTCTAGTGTGCTTTCCTCTTTCGTGGCTGCAGGTGTGGCAGAGCGGGACTTCAGCGATTCGCTCTGGTCCTGGGCGTCATCGTGGCCGTCGTCTCCGAATGATAGGGCTCCCTTCTTGACAGTCTTGCGCTTCTTCTTGGAGGGCTTGAACGTCGGGTCACTGCACTTGTTTTCTTAGCCGTCATCTCTTAACAGGGCGGGTGAACACGTACGGGCTGTCTGTGGCACTGCTGGGAGTAGCGCGGCCAGATTCGAGTGCTTCTCGTTCCTTTGCATCTATCGCATCTGCTCTTCGCTTCCTGAAATCATCGAGTTGGACAAGTCCAACAGTTTGCGCCGATAGAATGTCGTCGGCCGTCTTTGCTTGGGTCGTGAAGCGCGAGTTGGGGGTAGATGTACCCGAGTTAGCTTCAGACGCCATGATTTGAACTGAAGATGGTCGATAAGGTGGAAATGGTTGATTCGCTGCGAGATAAGGCAGTCGCGATCATCAGGAAGGAGCGATAGAAGCCGCCAAGACCTTCACATGCGATCCGAAATTCAGCGTACGTCATCCGATATTTTGTTGTTGACATTCTTCTTGCATTTGCTCGCTGGAAAGAGTTCGCTATGTCAGAAGACTATCCATCAGACGACGACAAGAGTTTTGTCTCTGCAAAGTCCTCGCATAACGTGAAGAAGGAGTCCCGCTTCTCACCAGAGGAGGAAGCCGTACGCCGCAGATACTGCCTCTTGATATATCCTGTGCTAACCAGCCAAGTCATTACTAGAAGAGTCGAACAAGCTAAAGGCCGATGCCAACTCGTTATTTGCTCACGGATCTTTCGAAGAAGCTGTGCAGACATACGACCGTGCTCTGTCGTCCTGTCCCAACTACATCGAGTATGAGATTGCTGTATTGCACTCGAACATCGCCGCGTGTCACATCAAGTCGGAACAGTGGAAAGAAGCCATAGACAGTGCCACCAAAAGCATAGAGTCACTCGAACGAATCGACCCTCTACCGAAGCCGAAGGATCCGAGGGAATCTACCAAAGCCGCATTACAGTCCCAATCAGCAGTAGAAGAGATCGACGACGAGACAGCTGAGAAGATTGAGGCTTTGGAGAAAAGCGGGAGAACAAGAGATGATGTACAAAAGATTCGTGTCAAGGCGTTCTTGAGGCGAGCCAAAGCAAGGTCTGAGACCGGAGGTTGGGCCGCTCTGCAAGGGGCTTACGAAGGTAAGAATGGCTTTATGACTTCGTGTGGGAACCTGAATCTGACATGTGCAGACTATACTTTCCTTGCGGCCGCGGCCAATCTATCGCCATTGGACAAGAAGACTGTACAAAAGTCGATAGCTGATATTGGTCCCAAGCTGGAGGAAGCCAAAACCAACGAGATGGCAGAGATGATGGGTAAGTTGAAGGGCCTAGGCAACAGCATGTTGAAACCTTTTGGCCTAAGTACCAACAACTTTCAATTTGTCAAGGACGAGAAGAGCGGAGGGTACAGCATGAACTTCAACCAGGGGGCTTGAGCATCCAAGAACAAGAATTGAGAGTGTATGCATGTGAACACTGATTGTGCTATGAAAACTAATTTGGTATCTCGTAGAGCTTCGTGGTGATTATCGTCCGTGTCTATGTCCGAATGCTGTAAAAGCGCTTCTTCGTCAGTGGCGGTTCATAACTACTTTTTCCAAGGCGGTGGCGGGCATCAATCCAGGGCCATCTCTTTACTCGACCTCCTCGATCTTGCTGGACTTGGAGGCACCAGCGTTGGCCTCCTCGGCCTCCTCGAGCTCGGGCATGTCGTCGTCGTCATCGTCATCACCCTCTTCGCCGCCCATACCGCCCATTCCACCCATACCACCCATGCCGCCCATCATACCCTGCAGGGCACTGAGGTCCATGCCACCGGCGCCGCCGGCACCGCCCATACCACCGAGCTTGGAGAAGTCAATGCCTCCGAAGCCACCGTCACCGCCGCCCATACCCTCCATGCCACCACCGGGCATACCGCCTTGACCGCCCATGCCACCCATGCGGGACATGTAGTCGTCATCTTCGGGAACGGCGTCCTGCTCATCCTCATCGACCCACTGGAAAAAAGAAGTCAGTATGGCTTAGTGACAATTCATGAGTAATGGCACGTACTTTGTCGAAGTTGGTCTTGATGTAGTGAACCTTTTGCTTGTCCTTGAGAAGACGGGGCCAGTACTCCTCGTTGAGCTCCTTCTTTTGCAGGACAAGCTCGATCCAGCGCGAAGAGTGGTTGATCTTGCTCTCCTTGGGGTCAATCTCGGCGAACAGGTCCATCTTGACGTGGTAGGTGGCCTTCTTGCTCTCTGAGTAACCGGTGAATTCGAGCGACGAGGGTTGCAGATCGAGCTTCATGTTCTTGGGGTCGACATCGGGGACGACAATGGTCATGTAGATGTGGTTCTTCTCGGGCTCGGTGGTGGACGAACGCTGGGCCCAGGTGACTGCGCATGGGAGGTTAGCATGTTTCGCCGGCAATCAATTAGTGACGGGCGACTCACCCTCAGGGACGATCTGCTTCATGTTCTTGGTGTCGGTGGTGTTGGTAGGCTGCTCCATGATGTGTGATGTTGTATGTGAATGGATTTTTGAGAAATGCGACAAAGATGTCTTGATGGTTGAGTATGTCGGCCAGAAAAGACCTTGCAAGTCGTCAGTCGCTCGTTTTGTGGGGTCGCAGTCTAGAATACACGGGAAGCAGATAGAACCCGTCCACGCTGATCCGCAACAAACAGACAACAAACATTTGACGTGCAGGAGAGATCAGACTTACCGAAATATGATCTGCCTAGTTCACGCTCCCGAAGCTGAATACAAGCAAATAATGTCTTTGAATTGAGATGATCAGAAGCGTCTCGTTAGGGCTGCTTGTTGTGAACGTGAGAGCTCTTGGAGCTTTGATCCAATGGCGGGGGAGGGCCGCCGAACCGACGTAATGCGCCAAGTCCCCGCCGATAGCGATAGTAGCCAAGGCATCACGGTAGAACACTCAATGCCCAACTCTCTCCCATCATCTCCACTCGCGTGTCAGACTCAGTCCGACCAAAATTCGATACTACTCTGGCATGCTATGAGCAAGTGTCACAACGCATACCATCCGCAAGCATGCAGTCGGTGAAGAGCTTCCTCTGGGGACCCACCCCCGAGGAGCAGGTTAGCCGGCATCTACCACTGTACTGTTGCACCTGTCTAATGGCTACAGAGAAGAAAATGTAACGCTCTGGTGCGCCAACAATCACGCCAACTCGATCGCGAGATTATGAAGTTGAAGCAACTCGAAGGCAAAACAAAGACCTTCATCACCCAAGCCGCCAAACGCGCCCAGCGCAACCCGTCGCAAGCGACCCAGGCCGCCCAGGAGACTCGCACCTTTGCGCGTGAGCTTATCAGGGCTCGCAAACAGACTGCGAGATTGACCACCAGTCAAGCACAATTAAATAGCGTGGGCTTTCAGATCAACGAGGCCTTCCAGGTACGGAAGATCGAGGGAAGCATCAAAGCAAGTGTTGGCATCATGAAGGACGTCAACAACTTGGTTCGCATGCCCGAGTTGACAGGATCCATGCGAGAATTGAGCCAAGAGTTGATGAAGGCGGGCGTTATCGAAGAGATGGTGGGAGACAGCCTGCCTGACAACGAACTCTTGGAAGATGAGGATGAAGAGGCGGAGAGCGAGGTTGACAAGGTTCTCAGCGAGGTGCTCAAGGACAAGCTACCCGCAACCGAACAACCCCTGGATCTCCCACCCGTCCAAGCAGCAGAGCCCGAGGAGGAGGAAGACCAAGAGGAGCTGCTTGCCCAGATGAGAGGGCGTCTCGAGGCTCTGAAGAGTTAGACGTGAACGAAGACGATACGGCGTTAGGCGCGGATGGATCAAATGGACTGGCTCTCGCATTCTCTTTCGACTGCGCATATTTACCGAACGAACGTGGTACTTGTCACTATACTATAATACCTAAGCTGATACCTGGTTTCATCATCATTTCTCCTGGCTGAATACAAACGTAAACACAAAGTGAAAATTCAGAGTGCTTTCTCTCAAGATTCTGAGCCCATAGAGACACGAGTTGACGGGATAATACAATACCTAAATATTGA
Organism: Aureobasidium sp. EXF-3400; assembly: GCA_024195585.1. NCBI lineage: Eukaryota > Fungi > Ascomycota > Dothideomycetes > Dothideales > Saccotheciaceae > Aureobasidium > Aureobasidium sp. EXF-3400. The sequence continues at coordinate 160,018 of SWBL01000052.1, forward strand.
ATGAGTGACAATAACTACTCACTTGAGTATAGAGCGCGTGAAACGTTAGTGATTGGATGATGTTATAGGCCGGATTCAGTCATTGATGCACAGACCGTTCCGACGCTAGCAGGCAGCTGCGCGCTCCTGCCTCTTCGGCTCCAACACTCACTCTCTCCTTTCCCCTTCCCTTCTCACTTTCATCAAAGCCACCCTTCCAAAAGACACTTCCATTCGTCTTTTCTCTTCCATCTTCGTCGCAACTCGTCTCTAACTTTGCGTCACTTTCTACCATCTTGCGCTCTTCCACAGCTCACGCGCCGACTTTGCGACAAGCTACACGCTACTCTCAGCCCTCTCGACTCCACGTCTTGCACATCAACGCCATCGAGAGACATTGCATTCGCGCTTTGCCAACCTCAAATCTTACAGTCGCCTTTCTTCGACTTTCATCCGCGCTCCCTGTCATAACACGGTAGCCAGCTTTTTGCGCGAATAACTCACACATCTCTCCGCAAACAAACAAACACACAATGTCTTCCAAGCTTGACCAGTCCCTCGAGGAGATTGCCGGCTCTCGCCGCAACGACACTCGCCGTCCTCGCCGTGGAGACAAGCCCAGAGTTTCCGCTGGAGGTGTCACCAAGAACCAGGCCGCTCCCAAGACCGCTGGCCGTCAACCCAGGCCCGCCGCCGCCGCCGCTGCTGCTATTGTCGGCGCCGCTCTTCCCGCTACTGGAGAAAGCAAGATTATTGTCAGCAACCTGGTATGTCGCCCGCCGCCTTCAACGACCTTCACCCGCTAATACGTTCAGCCTTCCGATGTCACGGAGCAGCAGATTAAGGTACGTTGACCGAACATGGCCGAACGGATATGGCCCATCTTGCGCGACTCTTTCTTTCGCTCGTACCTATATTGCGACTTCCCTTCCTTTCCTTGGAGATGGCGAGAGCACCTACTTGAATACTCTTCCAGAGTACTGCCAGACCCGATGCACTCCTTCCTAGCATCCCGCTCGTCCTAAAAGGGCTCGACGCAATGCGAAGATGGAACTGGAGCAGCACGCGCGCTTTGCAAGAAACCTATACTCGGCAATGTACTGCTTGGCAAGCAGATTCATCCAGATAGGTGCAAGCGTTGAAGGTCACAAGGCTTGGACTTACGTCCAGAACGTCATAATTCGTTCGTGGTTGATCCCGGCACCTTTGGTCCGAGCAAACTTTTCCTGAGCATCAATGAGCACAGCAGCAGATACAGCGCGAACTTTGATTCATCCGCTACGAGAAACGCATCTCCTGGTATATGCTCCAGACCTGGAACGATCTGTGAGCCTTCCTGGGGCGCAACAAAGGCGCCCGTGCGAGTTGGCCAACATAGACCATGCGGGTTCATGGCTCTCTACACTAGCTTGACAAGAGGCATTTGTTCAAGACTCGACTTCTCGGATTTTTTTGGGGCGTTCATCGACGGTTGCTGTGGGATTATGAGTGGTTGATGGTTGTCGATGCTGGATACTAATCTCTGCTGCTCGCTCATTGGTGCTCAAGTACCGAACTTGATATATCTGCCTGGTCCTGTTCTCTCGCATCTGCTGGGACTTGGGTTCTCATCGCGATTCGCAGCTACCTCCAGATGTGGACTAACACTTCGCCTCCAGGAATACTTCTCAAAGAGTGTTGGACCCGTCAAGAAGGTCCTCCTCAACTACAACAAGAACGGTCGTAGTGTCGGCGTCGCCACCATCATCTTCTCCCAGGCACAGAGCGCAGCTGCAGCTGCCAAGCAGCTCGACTCCGTCAAGGTTGATGGCAAGCCCATGAGAGTGAGTTCAAGCTGGACCATGGTCCATAAGCTCGACGTATACTAACACAACCGTTCAGATTGAGGTCATCCTCGGTGCCAAGTACGCACCCGCTCCTGCTGCACCCAAGTCCCTTGGTGATCGCATCCAGTAAGTTGGGAGCATTTTTGTGAGCCGATCATTTTTCTAATCATCATTAGGGCACCCAAGACAAAGAAGGAGAACAACAAGCCCAAGACAGCCGCTGCTGCACCCAAGCCTGTCAACGCTGCCGCCGGTGGTGCTACCAAGGCTGCTGGTCGTGGTGGTCGCAAGGCCCGCGCTGGCCGTCCTAAGCCCAAGACCGTCGAGGAGCTCGATGCTGAGATGAGCGAGTACTTCGACCCCAACGCCGTCGCACCTGCAGTCAACACCAACGGCGCCTCCGCACCCGCTGCTGCCCCTGCCACCGGTGACGCCACCATGGAGGACGAGATCATGTAAAGGGAGGTTCCACTTTCACACCACTCTTTCTTCTTACTCGATGCTTTTCTCCTCTTTTTCGAAACGCAAACCTATGAAAACAAATTGTATCATGGAGGGTGGGGCATGCTCGCATGATAGCACAGGGAGAATGGCCTTCTAGGGCTGCTCAAGGGTGTATTGCATGGCGCCCAGGACATTCGGTTGGCTGATTGGAATGGTTTTTGGGTGATGCATGCTTTTTTCACAAGCCGAAAATACAAAAACAGCTTCAAAACTCAAGAATTGTTCAAACGTGACGTGACAGGAAGTAGAAAGAGAATGTCCAGATAGGCGTCTTCAATTGCACAGGCTAGAGACGAAAGGCAAGGTTCAAGGATTTTCCATTTTGATCTCTCGATGGGAGATGTTGCTACGTAGGTAGGTCTCTGATGTGCCATTGTCGAGAGGAGCCAAGGCCGGTGTCAAGCTGACGTTTGCCCATGAGAGTTAGTCCTCCTTGATGCAAGAGCGAGAAATCTCACAGCCAGAATTGGGTGGTTCCTCTCTTCTGTTTCAACTCTCAAAGAGTGCTCCACAGACCAGACCTGTTGTCCATAACGTGCCAATCATGCCGGAAGCACACTTGTCCAAAACTCCTGTTTGTGACAAAGAGTTATTGAGACTTCGCGCGTAAACATCATGCTGGCTGGGGCCACCCTGGCTCAGATCATCCCCGAGTTGAGATGCCATCGCAAACATGCTTGCTAGCAAGGCTGGATATTGTTCTGCTTGGTTTTTCGAAAAGCGCACGCAGTGAACGTTACGCATATCATCCGCAGCGCTCATGTAGCATCCGCCTTGTTGCCGTTAGTAGCGACTGTTGGACCATTACCATTAGGAGCAGCGGTAGTGTTGCCAGCAGCAGCAGCGCCGCCTCTGGCACGTCCTCCTCTGCCTCTGTTGGAAGCATTACCGTTGGCACCTCTGGTGTTGTTGTTGGCTTGGGCGTTGCGGCCGCCCTGGGCTTGCTTGTCTCTGTACTCAAGCACTTCTACAGCGCCCTGAGCGACGGGCACGCTCTTCTTCGACATGGCAGCCTTCAATCCTTCGTTGTCCTTGAATTCAGCCAGAGCAGTTCCTTTTCGCTTGTCGATCTCGACCTTGACGACCGGCCCGAACGTGGAGAGAGCGGTGAGAAGAAGTGCCTCAGTCACACCCTGAGAAGCATTTGCGTGCTTCAGGTAAGCTTTTGTGGTACTGCTACCCGCATTTGCCGCGGCCTTGGACTGCTTGCTGGTAGGAGCAGGAGCCGAGGGAGGTGCCTGAGCAGGATTGTTGTTTCCTTTGGCGGCTTTGGGTGCCTTGGGCGCAGGCGGCTGAGCAGGCTTCTTCAAGATACCGGTAGGAGCAGGGGCTGCAGGCTTTGAGTTCTCCTGGGCAGTGGCCGGAGCAGCTGCCTTATCCTTATTGCGACCGGATCTTGATTTTGTCGGCTTGGCTGGGGCAGCAGCAGCAGCATTAGTAGCAGGCTCTACGGCTGGAGCAGGAGATGTCGTCTTGGAAGTGTTTGCTGCCGGTGCGTCTTTTCCTCCACGCTTGGCAGGAGGGTTCAGACCAAGATCTCTCTGCAGCATAGACTTAATGTTGTTGCTGTTGGGAGCGGCACGCTCGCGCTTGCGACCAGAAGCAGAGGTAGCGGCTGGCGGGGTAGGAGCGGCAGGCTGGGCAGGTTGGTTCTTCTTGTCCTTTGCGAGAAGCTTGACGGGCTGTTTGGCATCGGACTTGTGATCGCGGCCTCTAGCCGAAGACTTGTCTGACTGCTTCTCTTCCTTGTGTTTTTGATTGGCCCTGGCCTTGTTCTGCTTCTTCTCGCGCAAGTCGTCCAGCAGAGGGGTAGACGAGATCTTGTCCTTGGGTTTCTCCTGAGCAAGAGCCTGGTCGAGGGAAAGAGGCTTGGTAACAGGCTGGGTCTCGCGCTCCAGGAAGGCAATGAACTCGGGGTCCTGGTCGATTGTGCCTTGGCGACCGTCCTGGCGTTGCTTGAGACTGGGAATGCGCTGGTTGGGAGCAAAGGCTAGAGAGGGCAAAAGCTGCTTAAGTTGGGGGTCCTTATGAGAGCCTTTGGCGTCGTGGAAGCTGAGCTGCAAGAAGTGGGCCTCGAAGGGCTTGACATGTTGGTCGTTGGTCAAGTGAAGGTATGCGCGCGACTGCAGAGACAACTTTCCGGGAGCCTTTGTCTTGCCGCAACGATAGTCTAGCCAGTCGATCTTGTTGCTAGGGACTTTCCAGTCTTCGCCGAGGGTCGAGAGGAATTCATCCTTGGTGAGGGCGGGAGGCAGGCGACGAACAAGGAGTTTCAAACGGGCAGTGTTCTTGGGCTGGTGGTTCTGCTTGGCCGAATGCTGTTGTTGAGGCTGGCCAGACGAGTCAGCATGATGATTGGCGCCCTTTTTGGCCAATAGGACCATGGGCTTAGGCGGCATTAGGAGCAGGGTCGGTAGAGGTGGCCGTGGTCATGAGGAACAGCAGCAGTCTGGCGTAGGATAACAAGGGCAAGAGCAACTAGCACTATCATCATGTGCTTAGCACGCACCTGCCTTTGTGGAGACGCTCGCAATGCCGCAACGCGCACGGACCAGCCGCCCTCGCGCTCCCGCTCGCTGACACGCCGCCGCCGGCCGTTCATGAAACCAGCGATTGCATTTTTTGTCCCTTCGACCCCCTAAACAAGCTACGAACCTCCCTCATCGCCGTGGAACTATAACAGAACATGGCCAGAGAAAGCCAAGTTCCTCAACCGGGCCCTGCCCGCTTGTCGCCCGGCGCCGGACCCGATGAATGGCTGGAGCAGGCCAAGCAGTGCAAGTACCTGCCCGAGGCCGACATGAAGCGATTGTGCGAGATCGTAAAGGAATGTCTGATGGAGGAGTCCAACATCCAACCAGTCAACACTCCAGTCACCGTCTGTGGTGACATCCACGGCCAATTCTACGACCTGCTCGAGCTGTTCGCCGTCGCTGGTGGCATGCCCTGTGACAACAACCCGAACGAACCTCAATCAGAAGCTCCGAAGCCTGAAGTTGCCAAATCTCCCATGCCCAAAGGCTTCTCCGCCGCCGATATCGAACCTCCTTCCCAAATCAATGACCCACGCGTCAAGCGCAAGATGAAGCGTCGCTTCCAACGCGATAGTGCATACACCTCATCCGCCTCAAACGCCTCGGACGATGCTGGCGAAGAATTCGAAGCTGATGATGGCCAAGAAGGAAGCGAACTCAGAGGTCGCGTGAGGAGTCGCAGCAGTGGATCCGACCTTCGAGGCCCCCCTGGAGGTGGCGACATCGACGAGTCAGACCAGGAAGACGATGAAGATGACAGTGATAGCGGTGTTGGCGGCAGCCCAGAAGCCTCGAGGAAAAAGCAGCCTGGTTCCAGCAGCAACAACAACGGAAAGCAGAACTTCATTTTCCTCGGCGACTTCGTTGACCGTGGCTATTTCTCCCTCGAGACCTTCACACTACTTATGTGTTTGAAAGCAAAGTTCCCGGATCGCATCACCCTCGTGCGCGGAAACCACGAATCTAGACAGATTACCCAAGTTTACGGTTTCTACGAAGAATGCCAGACCAAGTACGGAAACGCCTCGGTCTGGAAGTCTTGCTGTCAGGTCTTCGATTTCCTTGCTCTTGCCGCAATTGTCGATGGCAAAGTGCTGTGTGTACACGGCGGTTTGAGTCCCGAGATTCGTACCCTGGACCAAATTCGTGTCGTTGCCAGAGCTCAGGAGATCCCTCATGAAGGCGCCTTCTGCGATCTAGTGTGGAGTGATCCTGAGGAGGTCGACACATGGGCTGTCAGTCCCAGAGGTGCCGGTTGGCTGTTTGGTGATAAGGTCGCTACAGAGGTATGTCGATCGCTTGCTCCTTTGCCCTGAAACTATGTTTTGACTAACAATCACTCTAGTTCAACCATGTCAACGGACTACAACTCATCGCCCGCGCTCATCAACTGGTCAATGAAGGCTACAAATACCACTTCAAGAACCAGGATGTAGTGACGGTTTGGTCAGCACCAAATTACTGCTACCGCTGCGGTAATGTTGCCAGTATCATGACGCTCGGCGAAGATCTAGAACCAGACTTTACCATTTTCTCCGCTGTGCCGGATCACAGACGAGCCGTACCTGCAGGCAGAGGAAGGACAGGAGAATACTTTTTGTGATCATCCGGTCGTCTTCGTCCTGTGGCACATTTTGCTAGACTTCTTTTATGCTTTTGATCTGTTTGGGCGCATTGCGAAACGAAAGCGGAGTTTTGGGATAGGCAGCAAACATGGATATCAGCAAGGCTGTTTGTGTCCATGAGAGGCGTTATGAGTTCGGTGGATTACACTATGCAACGTTAATGATCAATTACAATGATGCCAGCATCTTGGGGAGGAGGCGGATTGATAGCAGCTCTTTGCATCCAGAGAAGGGGCCTCTCTTCTCCCCTTTGTACGATATACTTCTCATCTTCTGTCTCTTTCCTTTTTTGTACGAGCATATTGAGCGGAATGTGAATGTTGCCTACTAAGGAATAGATGCGATACGAAAGAATAGATGATGTGAGTTCAAGCATAGGATATATATCTACGTGCTATACTGAATATACACATCTAGATAGATGACAACTAGCCCTCGAACTTGTGGGTCATATTCGAGGCGTTGAATGTCCTTTCGAATCTCCATAGCTCCTTCCTTTACATGTAATTCTGGCATCGATGTTCAACAAGGAAGAAGTCAAGTCGCACTTTCCCGATCAACACCCCACCAAAAAGACTTGGCAAGCATGTGGCAGGTGTGACGCCGACCTCATCGTCTCGGATCGCGAATCCTCGAATTGAACATTGAACTCCTTGCCATATCAATCCACAACATACCGCAACCATGGATATCCGCGTACTCCGATCGAGCGACATTCCTCATGTCCAGCAAACCAACATCACCAACCTGCCGGAAAACTACTTTTGCAAATACTACATGTACCATGCCATGAGCTGGCCGCAACTCAGCTATGTCGCCGTCGATGTGTGTCGCCTTTCCGATTGAACTCTCGTCCTCCGTCATAAATAATACAAGTTTGCTCATACTTTGCCTCTTTCTCTCTATCCAGGTTTCCCGCCCGCAAAAGACTCCCTACGACCCACCAAAGATTGTCGGCTATGTTCTCGCAAAGATGGAGGAGGAGCCCAGTGATGGCATTCCGCACGGTCACATCACCTCGCTCAGTGTCATGCGCACACATAGAAGACTAGGTCTTGCAGAGAAGCTGATGAGACAAAGTCGTACGTCTCTCTTCTATACATATTGTCTTGCTTGCAGCACTCCACTAACCCACAACTCCTACACAACAGAACGAGCAATGGCAGAAACCTACGGTGCCAAGTACGTCTCATTACACGTCCGTGTATCCAACAAGGCCGCACTCGCCCTCTACCGCGATACCCTGGGCTTCAAGGTCGACGGCACAGAAGCCAAATACTACGCTGATGGCGAAGACGCTTTTGGCATGAAGATGGTGCTCGATCACCTGAAGCCCAAACCCGGCGACTGGGACGATGAGGATTTCAAAGAGGAGGAAGAGACCACTGATGGTGCTGATGAGGGCGATGCTGTGGGTTCATTGGGGAAGAACAAGGAAGAGGAGGAGCTGTTGAAGAAGGTCAAGGTTGGCCGTGGACTCGGTGTTGGCGAGCTGGTCGAGAAGAATGACTCTGCGGCTTAGATGGGCAGTACTGCATGATATGACAAAAAGCATAGTATTGGAAAGGATAATAAAAGTTTCTTCCTCATAGGCTCTCAAATTGTCCGTCCTGAATGCTGTTCTACGGTCAATTGAACGTCGGACCTAAAGACTGAATCCCACACGACATCAGGCAGCAGGCAAGGCACCCCTTATCCTGTTATTATATTTTGAAACCTCGTTTGTTCGAATATGATCTGCTATTCTGTTTGACCAGCACAGTGAGATCCAGCAGCATCCACGATCGAGAGCAAGGGCCATGGCTACCTTGTTGGACATAATCTATACAAAGCGCTTCCTTGCTATGAGACATAGAGTTTGAAGGACAAGCTTTACCATCTGCAAACCAAAGAGTCTCATCAGGAAGGTATACTAAGCATACCCTGCACCCATTTCGCCATCTCCATATTCTCGACCGAATCCGCTCCAGCTTCCGCAAACAAAGCTTCCCAATCTGTGATATTGTGGAGGTTTTTCTTTTCCAGCAGTTGCAATAGGCGATCGCTTTGTTGGGTGGTGGTTCCCTTGGTTCTGAGTTGGCATCCAGTGACGGCTCCGTAACGTACATCCAAGCGGAACTGTTTTGTCCACGTCAGTATTTGGTATTGTAGTGGGTGAGAGGGAAGCAACATACCTTTGCATCTGAGTAATCGATTTCTCCTTCCTTTTGCTCTGGCCTCAGAGGCAAGTCAGAGAAGGTGAATTGCGGTGTTTGCATGTATGTCCAATCCAAGCTCTGTTTCTTTGTCAGCATCACTTTCATGAAGGATTTGAACAGAAGATCAAAGAAAGCAACACCTACACTCAACTCGGCATGTCCCTTCTTCACCTCTTCAATATCAAGACACTCATCACCCAACCCCACCGCTTTGCCAGCTCCCTCATACAACACCCCAAATTCCCTCTGCACATTTTCAATAAACTGCTCGTTATCCAGCAAAATGTTGCCCACGGGAGAACTAACACTATCCACACTCCTGCCTTTAATGAACTTCTTCGCCGGACTCCTCAGATAAGAAGGAATCACATGCAGATTGGGACTGTTCAGCAAAGCAGTTCCATGATGCAATGCTCTAGCCCTGGTAAGTTTATAAGCCGACCCTGAGACTTTCAAAGGGCGGATGGAAGTGCTTTGCCATGGCGTGGAATGGGTATCGTGATCAGGTCCCCAAGCACCAGTGTGCTCAGAAGTGCCCTGGTCCAAAACGATATCATGGCGTTCATTGACGCGAGACCGCGATACACCACAAGAACGTAGAGCGCGGGTTACCATCTCAGCATGTTTGTCGCGAGTGAAGGTGGCGGCGGGGGAAATAACTGTCCAATTGACATTTCCACCATCGTGGAATACTGTACCGCCACCGCTGCGTCTACGCACTAGATCCACGTCGCCCAAACCAGGAGGTTCGTTTTCAATCCTAGAGGGGGTGCCAGGGTGTGTTTGTGCGGCATTGAGGAGAGGTAGATTTACTTCCAGCCAAGGGTTTTGGTTGCGTCCGAGGATGATGCTGGGCCGGTTGACATAGAGGAATAAGATTGAAGACTCTGGATGTGATTTTTGGAGTAGATAATGTTCGATGGAGAGGTTGATATAAGGGTCCGAACTCCGAGATATGTAGGATTGGACCGGCTGAACGAGGTTTATGCCATGATTGGTGGCGGAGCTGTAGCAGCGGGCACGAATGCCAATGGGTGCAACAGAGATGCGGTGCGTCCAACACCGGCGTAACAGCATGTACCTTGATGTAAGTTGAGATTAGTAGATTGATATCAAAGAAAGTTCGAGGTTGGAGTTGTTCTAGACTCCAAAAGTCTTGGCATCAGATTCACTGTTTGATCTGCCATGCGAGAAAGAAGATGAGTTGTACGAGTCTTTACGATTACTGTATCACTAAGCCCCCTAAAAAGAGACAGCCTGGGGAATTGCTTTTGAAGAAGAGATAGAGAGAAAAGAGATGCTAAAAACAAAAACAGAAGATGGTATCTCAATCAAGCGCTTCCCGAGGAACCTGGATAATGGCCGGCCCACAGTTCCCTCTGTCAAACACCTTGTTCTGTCGCATAGACGCTCGTCTAGTTGTATCCGTTCATGGTCATTCTGTTGCTGTTGCGGCTGAGCTCGCGATCGGCGCTTGGGCTGATGGGTCTGTATAGAAAATCAGTACTGGAACTCGAGAGAAGGTCAAGATCAAACTCACCTGCTGCTGCTGTGGGGACCAGCGGCACTGCTCTCCTTGAGAGCGAGCAGCTGCTTGGCTCTGAATGATTCGTAGTGGATTTGGCTGGTGGTCTCGATCAAGTCTTGCAAGTGGGTCTGGGTCAGGAAGTTGCGAAGGTAGATGAACTCGCAGTGGTTCTCGTCTTCGACGTTGATGATGCCCCACTTGTTCTGTCTACCGCGGACGGCGCGGCCGTTGACGTTGATGGTCTTGTCGCTGCCAATGACGGCGAAGGGAATGAGGTTCTTGATCTGCTGGTTGACGGCGGCCTCCTCGTGGTCGTACTCGTCGTTGTCGTAGGGGTAGAGGCGGATGTTGTGGAAAGCAAACTCGTCTCTGATTCTGTCCTTGAAGGCTTGACGCTCTTCCAGAGTCAAAGCGTCGGCCTTTGCGATGACGGGGACAACGTTGACAATCTCGCTCAACTTCTTCAGGACAACTATGTCGATGGGCTTGAGAGCGTGACCTGTGGGCTGGATGAAGTACAGACAGCAGTGGATGCGGGTGTCTTGGATGTAGCGGTCGCGCTGGGCGGTGAGCTCCTTGCGCAGGTAGGCCGAGTGTTGGTCCTTGATGTACTTGACGATGGGGTCCCAGCATCTGTCGTTGTTGACCAGATCACCGTATCCGGGGGTGTCGACAATGTTCAAGCGCAGACGAACGCCGTTCTCTTCAATGACATGAGTGACGGGGTGAATCTCGGTGGTGGTGCGGGTCTGCTCGTCGGGGGTGAAACGACCCTTTGATTCGATCAGGTGCGAGGCGAAGATGGTGTTGATGAGGGTCGACTTGCCCAGACCGGTCTGGCCGACACAGATGACATTGAACTGGAAGCCACGCTTGAGGAGCTTCTTCTCGATCTGGTGGGTGATGCTGTCGAAACCAACGTGGCTCTTAGGGAAGATGGACGAGGCCTGTTGCGAGGCTGCGGCTGCGGCGGCCATTGTGGATGTGCGAAGAGCGAGTGACGGCTAGGAAAACTGGTACAAGGTAAAGACGGTCGACGTGACGATGGCGCCGAGGGTTGTAAGATGGGTGGAATAGAAGAGAACAGCAAATGGTATACACCAAGGCGAGTCTGGGGCACAGGGTCTGTCTTGGTAGCGAAAGGGGAAGCTGCTATGCACGGCCCCCCACCACCGCAAACCACCGCAAAGCCCTCGGTCCATCCTTCCGGCCGTCTCCTCTTGGCTTGTATATCACGACAACCTGCAAACGTCACAGTTGCAAAGGATTCATTCAGAGTTGTTGCAGATGGCACACTGGGAGGCTTGAATGTAGAATCATGATATGTTAAGAGCATACTTTTACTATCTCGGCCTCATCTAAATCATCCTTCTCGTCCTGTGTTTGCTAGTCATCATTCTCGTGAATCCAAGGCTGGATGGCCTTTGGCCATCTAGCCAATTCAATTCTTAACGGGCGAGATCTTCTCACTTTCATCTTCTCTTCTGATGTGTCGCCATTCCTCCTCATCTGCTGGTACATCAATAGTGTTGGCTGTCAATTCAGGAATCTCCTCGTCCTCGAACTCCTCGGGCAAGATCAGGTTGAGGATAAGGGCAATGAAAGCAGCGAGGGCGAAGCCCTCCTCCATCACTAGTACTATGGCGTTGAAGAAGCCTTGCAGGGCTTGGTTGCCGCCAGAGTATGTGAAGACGTAACTAAACCAACTATAGAGTATGTAAGTCATTGGAAAGACGAAAAGGGAGAGTCTTGAACTTACGTAGGTACAAGAGTGGCACCAAAGCCAGGAGCGAACGCTGCGGCCAAGATGAAGCGGTTGCGGCGAGTGAATGGAATGGTTGAGATGATACGAAGACCACTAGTAGCCACCGAGGCGAAGAGGAAGGTTGTCATGCCACCAAGTACGGCAGATGGGATTGCTACGAGAGCAGCTGCAAACTTGCTGAAGATTCCCATGATGAGGAGCCAGAAACAGGCCGCATATCCGGCCTTTCGGTTGGCGCATCGGGTCAAGGCTATTTTTTGTCAGCTCTATATCTATCCACGAGTTGAACAGGATGAATTACCGATAACGCCGTTGTTCTGCGCGAATACAGACATAGGTCTAATGGTATAGTCAGTATATGGGTGTGCAAGAAGGACCTGAAAGGTGTATGTGAATAATGGAGGGAAAGGGGGGGGGGGGGGTGGAGGAAGGACAGAAAAATGTCGAAGAGGAACCGGGGATGAAGAACAACACCTCGTCGCGCAGAACAACTGGCGTCATCGGTAATTCATCCTGTTCAACTCGTGGATAGATATAGAGCTGACAAAAAGGGGGCGCTCCGCGCCCAGGTCAAGCTTGGAGAAAAAGGACACGCAAGTTCCCCAAAATTGAAGTCGACCACAAGCACAACTATAACAGTCCACAATGCTGGTTGAATTGGTCTTATGTCCAGTGAGAGTGTATCAAAGGGCCGCTCTCACTGGACTAAGAAACCAATCCGAGAAGCATCGTGCACTTTTACAGTACACACCACAGTTCCGGCTTAGGTGATAAGGGGAAAGAGGAAAAGAGGAAAGGAATCACTTACGTCAATGTGCAGAGACCTGCAATAAGTCCATTCAGTCCGTCTGCAAGTACACCACCTTGGATGCGGCTGTTGAATGTGGCTCCGTCGACCTGGAGACGTGATACATCGCACGATGCCGTGATATCACCGATAGCCTCCATAGCCAGGACAATGTATACTGTCAACAATGGCAAGACCAGTGGACCATAGACTTGTAGCTTGAAAGTGCGAACCCAGATAAAGTTGGCGACAGGTGCAGCATCAATTCCGCTGCGATCGAAATATCCGCATGCGGCAGCTACGATACATCCGACGAGAAGACCAATGACAACAGCGCACGACTTCATGATCGGGCTGCCAAAGCGTTCGGTCAAGATGATGCTGACGAAGACAAGGAATCCGAGTCCGATGAACTCTGCACTTCCCCAGGGAAGGGCATGAGGCGCGTTGATGTTGGGACATAGGCTGAAGAGGCCAGACTCTGGGCGAGACTGGCAGTTGCCACTACCTCCTGCCCAGTTTTCAAAGCCAGAACTGATCAGCGACACACCAATGAGCATAACTGTTGGGCCGGTAACGATAGGAGGGAAAATCTTCTTCAGAATCTTGGGCGGCGTGAAAGACATCAAGATTTCCAAAAGAGCGCAAACGCATGAGGTCGCAATCAGGGCACCGTATCCATCAGGGCAAGGAAGATGGTTGCCATCCGCGTCTGACGGACAGAAGCCGGTGGCATACATTTGAGAGAATGCACCTGTGGCAACTGGGATAGTTGCGAAAGATGTTCCCACAACCGAGATCAAGCCAGTTCCAATATAGTAAGGCGACTTCCAAATGTGGAACCTTGAGATTTGAATCATACTCAAGATACCACTCATGATAAGACAAGCCGATACCAGATACTGCTGGTCTGCTTGAATAAGATTGGCACTGCTCGAAAGGATGATAGGAGGCGTGATGATGCCTGCAAGCATGGCAAGAGCATGTTGGAACCCAAGTAGCAAGGCAAGGAATACTGGCATCTTGTCGTTGAGGCCAAAGAAGGGGCCTGCTCTCCGTGCCCGTTTCATGAAAGGCAGCTGAGGCTTGAACAAGAAGGCATAGTCGTAGTCGCCTACAAGGCCTTCTTTGGTAGTGAAAGCTTTGATTGTGCGACGGCCTTTCTCCGAGAAGCTCATCTTAGGTGTGGTCTCGGGACCAATTGTGTCTGGACTGTCGTCCTTGAAGTTGTTGGTCATTTTGCGAAGTAGAAAGCCTGGTTGATAGTTGCAGGTTGAGAGGCGATGATCCGAAGCGTAGTCAATCTAACACTTATGTTGATCCGATCTCCAGTCGTGGGCGATGTTATAATAAAATCTCATAGGGTGCAAGCAGACAAATTATCTGGAGTAGGAGAACGAGAATACAGTTCCTTGTGTTATAAGCTTGAGGTTTAATAAGATTGGTTATAGAAGCTGGATATAGTGAATAGATATATGCGATCGACGAAAGATAAGGTGTGCCATTGAGGTCAAGAGAAGATTTCACTGTACCGTGTAGATGTACATCGAGGGCAGGACCAACGGTTCGGTCGTCGGCGATGACCATTTACGTTGATCGATTACTCGATGGAATGCCCCGGGCAACACAGAACAACATGCCATACGCAAAAGCATTTCTCAGGAGATAGGATATTCATGGCTTTTAGCGAGGCCGGAGCCGTGCGAGAAAATGATTCCTTCAAAAGATACCAAACTCGCCCTATTGCTCGATGCGATTTCGTGAGAGGTTCGGAGCACTGATAAGAAAAGGATCTTGGTGCCGGGTGATTGAGGAAAAAAGGTTCTCCGCCTCCCGCCTCCACCTTCTTCTCTCCACAATTCGCACTCGGCCAATATTGCCGGCATTTGACAGATCGAACATCTCCTTCTCAGCGTTCTGCGCCAGGACGAATACATGCGAAGGCCTTTGTGCTCTCAAGATGAATCTCAAGCTCAATGATTGTCATATACGGATACAAATACTCATCGAAGTAAGATGCAAGTTGACAAAAGAAATCCCCAAGTGTGTCAATCTAAGGTGACTTTCCCCTGTAAGAGCCAACGCCTTTTCGCCATGCTGCTGATGTAGCTGAGCTGTCTTTTGGTCCGGACCCCGATGCGCGCCTTTTATGAAAACCCAACCCTGTAGACAGAAACACTGTCTCACTATAACTCCCATTCCTGACTCCTCGAAGCAATACCCAAGTATGATGATCATACAAAAAGAGATGATGGCGATATACCGTGTTTGACATGATGGTGGTGAGCTTTCTCAGACGCTGATAGAGCCGAGCAGACGAGCGTGGGGTCCGCGAGGTAGAGGGACTACGCCCATGCGCTGAAGAGCAACCTCTGCGGCGTCTTCGCGAGCGTTGTTGACCCAGTCTCCATCGTACCAGTAGCGAGCCTGGTGCTTGCAGCCGTTGACTTCAACAACACTGGACCAAGCAGTGCGGCCACCTGAAACATATTAGTCTCTGTCAATGTCTACTCTTTTGACCTGAAGCCCTACCGCGTCTGTCAGAACATTCCTGGAAGTTGGGAGCACGAAGGCCACGGCTTCTGCACTCGTCTACATATCGGTCAGTCTGTTGCCATTCATGGTTACATGCTGGGATGAAGTACTCATGAGCTTGTTCTGCCAGACGGTAGAGTGAACTGGGGTTGTGGTGGTGTGAACTCTGGAAGCGGTCATAGAAGCCATCTCGAATTCGATCAAGGACAGGATTGGTGAAGATGAGAAGAGGTGGAGAGTGGTTGACAGGTGCTGATAGGATTTGTTGATCACGAATCGTGCAGTGAGTTGGAAGGTTGTTTGCCAAACTTCAGCTTCGATGTACGACTTCTTATACCGTGCCCCCGTCCTTCAATTCCAGTCTCGACCTTCGACTTGTCAACTTTGCGATCCCCAACATCCTGGGCAGCAAACCGGACGGCTACTTCGTGTCATACTTGGCAGATTTCAGCCCTGGTAAATCGATAGGTTAGATGTGCACTGTGTGCTGTCAAACAAGGCAAGTAGCAGCAAAGATGTCGAAACGGGTCTTCGAAACAACACTGTCTGTCCGCTAGGCTATCCGCAGGGCCGTCCCGTCCGGATGTGATACCCAGGTTTGTTTGTGTATGATATATCTTCTACAGCAAAATGATGGATAATCACGATACCGGTTTCCGAGCCGCTATGTGGGAGAAGAAGGCCCGATGAAGCAAGAGTAATATGGAACTCCACAATAGATCAATCATCTGCTACAGGAATGACATTGGCTTGCATCCGGCAGCTCTACCGCGGCGGATCAATTCCAGATGGTCGGGCAGCGAGCCACCAGAGGCCGTACTGCCCAGCGCGTGGTAGTTACAACGCATGCTGGCAAAACTGTATAGAGTGATGTAGACATTGTCTCAATCAATGAGCCACGTCATACCTTCCGCAAGACACAGCAAAAGATACAGTAGTGAGAATTGCCACCTGCTGTCCCAAAATCAGATCTAATGCTCCAACGATACAAGGAAATTCCTAGATGACATTTCCAGGCATCAGGAATACCGGACGCCTTCGGGTACCTGCGTGATGAGTTACAGGGGCAGTGTGACAGCATCGCATCCCCGAATACTTAAAATTCTCAAGACGTACGGAGCGGTGAAGAAAAGCTTTGTGAAACCTCAGTTTTCAGGGTATAATGATCGATCATGATTAGTTATCTGCGATCCGTAGATGTGTATATTTATGTTCATCGTAAATGGTGGGCATTATATGATCCGAGCGTAGTATCAAGTGGCCATTCCACCGGGAATAGCGAGCATCGAGACATGACATATCTCAAGACGATGCAAACATTTGGAAAGAAAAATCCGAAACTCTTTGGGTGATGCAGACTATAGTGGTATGCAGGCGCACCACACAGCCGACGAGTTCCCGTACCCGTGCTTTGGCACAGCTCAGAAAAGAAAATGCTGGACAGGGACGAGATGCGAAAGACGAGTCAACCTCAGGCAATTGCAAAACTTCTGCAGGAACAGCTGTATTGGTATGGCATCATCCCGTCAAGACGTCATGTTATACGTCGCAACTTCCTTTGCGGAGCGGTGTGGGTCGGCGGCTTGCGGTGGAACCCCTGGTTGATGGTCGACCGGCATGTTCGTCGCCTGAATGTTTGGCGCCTGTACCTATGTACTCCATGTCTAATCGAAATTTGGGAATGGGAATGACGAGCCCACGCACTGGTCTGGTATGAAAGCGACGCTTGATGCAGTCGTCCACCAATGCCATCAGACCGGCGGCAACCACGACACTGGAGATAGTCAATAAGGCGGTAAGTTCTGATCACTAGAAGGAAACTCACTCTGAGATTTCGTTGAGATTTTCAAGAATCTCTTCATCGTTGATGTCCATAGTGCATGGCGGTACCCAACCTCCTTTCGAAAGCTCTTCGCGGCGTTGCACACCGCTCATGGGGGTGGGCTGAATCCGGGCAAGAGTACGGTCCTCGTTGTTGCGGAACAAGCAAAAGGATACTTCCTTTGAGGATCCAATTCGATCCGTGATGCGTTTCCAGACATAGTGAACTCCCCAATACTCAAATTCATACCGTTTACTACTCTTGGCACCTCGACGCTTCACTTCCACCTGTGCATAGTTCGAGAATTCGAGCTTGATGGTTTTGGTTGGAATGGGCACATGTCTCTTACTGAAAAGGCCAGTCGGTGCGACGACTTGCTGGTTGAGCTCATTACTTTTGTACGACTGAAGTGATTCGTATCCAGAATCCGATCTTCTGAGTCCAGCAGGTGGAGCAGTAGCTTTGTGTTCTGCTATCGTACGAAGAGACGCGAACGCATTGCTAAGAGACCTCTGGATGCCCATCCTTCGCTCAGCGCTGCTTTTTTGACATTTACGCGAGGAATGGCAGACCTCCCGGCCAGAGTCTCTGCAATATCTCCTCAACGAGAACTGCCTAGACTTCAGGTCGTGCATGCGGAGGTGAAACAGAGTGACATCGACAGGGCTGTAACGAGGATTCTCATACACTGTGTCAACCCGGAGGTTCATGTTGCCATCAGATGTAGAGTCATCATGTCGTATCGACAAGAGGCGTTCTGATGGAAACAATTCGGCAAAATCTGACGGGGTCGATGGAATTGCCCTGCTTTGATATGCATTAGGGCGTGGCAGGGGGCAGGGCCCGTCAGACATGGATTCCTCGTCTTCGTCGACTTCTGAAGGCACAGTCGAGGCATAGGTCTCTGCAGACGACCTGGGATTCTCGCTTTGATGACAGTACTCCAGACGAGAACCCTCGAGTCTTCCTTCGCATGTCTCGTAATGTACGAACGGAGGTCTGGACGAAGGCCCAGTATACTGTGTGCCTTGTGTACTGTGAGACTGGCGAGACTGGTTGCTGCTTCCAAAATCACTGTCTGAATAGCTGGAGTTGCGGCTCCGCAGGGACTCAGAGTCGGCGTGGTGGTGATGCATGGTACAAGGAAGGCGGTGTGATGGTTTAGGAAGAGGAAGCACTGCAGCGAAGGAGCAGGTAACCTTTAATATCACGGGAAGAAATAGGGACTAGGTAACGTGGTGGCAGTGGGGACGGCAAGAATTAGGTGATGTTGCGCCGATAGGAATAGCAAAATATCAACGAGCGAATGGCAATCGCGACCACCTAAACGACAATCAAATCAGCAGACACGAAGTAGCTGTCGACCCAGCGAGACGAGAAGGGACGGTGGCTCTTCTAAGCACATGGGCTCTTGTGGTGACACGATTCATCGAGCCCGTCACGCATCGATCACACCTTGACCGCTGCGCCCAACCTCGTCTCGACCTGTTGGGTCTCTCACAATCCAATCAACTTCCCTCCACACCGCCACTAACAGGAGTCTTGCAGCTGCGCTTTGTGCTTCCGCACACACTCCGATCCACGGGCGTGCTGGATGGCGTCGAATTTTCTGCGGCCACGAGAAGCCGTCGCTTTGGATTGAAATGGCGCGTTGCCGTCGCGCCATCTTCCGCGTCTGCTGCATTTCTTCATGCTGGGAAAGACATCATGTGCCTCTGTCACGCCCTGAGCGGAATGCAAGCACCTTCAGACTTGTTCAAACGCCAGCTCGAGACCTGTGTCACGCTCGAGACTGGAATCCGTCTCGTCTTTGCAACTATCCTCAAGCTGTCGAAGCACCATCACTGTCGCGCAGGTAGATCAGTGGCCAATCTCGTGTTTGGAACGATGCAGGGTACTTAACGGCTACGGGTCCTTCCCCGCTGTCTCCACACTGCCTCTATCCACTCACATGCACATCGCTATTCCTTTGGAAACTGGCAGTTCGACTCTGACGCTCGGTAAAGTATGCACTGTTTCAAGACAGATTCGATAGTAACTACGCCATATATCCCGAGGACTATATGTTTTGGGCCATCGGCGCCGACAACATTCTCTGAGGGGTACGCATATGCATGTACTACTGGATCAAGCACCAATCCGTTGTATCGGAGCCAATCCTTATGCTTGCTTGGTGCCTGCGATAAATCGATCGGTCCCGAGGCGACTGGTCAATTTCGTTGGCAGAAGACTTTATGGGAACTTGGATGAGCTTGTTCGATGCAGAGCACGATCACAAACCAAGCTCGAATACTGAGCTGGATATTCGAGACACCTTCTCTCCTCATGTGCAGAGTTCTGTCACAGGTACAGCTATCAGGGCGCACAACATGTTCGAAAGAAAGGACGGTAGCCGCTGAGAGCCCTGATCGATACAGCTCTCTGCGGACGCGTCTCTGACCTTGAGACAGCTGTGCGTCTTTACAGCTTGCATTATTGCCGTGAGTCGCTGCGAGATGGCGTAGAGTGCGAAGGACTCAGACACGTGAGGAGGCTGTTTGTGGCACTAGAGTCGATGGTACGCTACTTGATGCCTCTTGGCAATAGAGTGATCCTTGATACAACTTATTCTTCTCAAGGCTATGTCTGACCTGAGCCATGAGTCTGACTCCTGAACAGCAAATCAGCAGTTCTGGCTAAAAGCTGATCAACGTACCTTAGCCCCAAACAATGCGTTGATAGGTGCTGACGATATAGGTAGCATGTCCAATATGCATCTTTTGCCATGGTGCAATCTTGAGATATTCCTCGGCGGAAGTTTTCTTTTTCCATAGGCGTTGTTTCCTGACGTTACAGGACGGGATCTCTGGGACTCTTCTGGACAACGCATCACGTTTCTTCTCGTTGGGCACCGATACAATTCCACAGGGCGCCCAAACCAGTCAAACCGCTTATGAGCATGCCTGAGATCGATTTGACAACCAAGACCAGTGCAGGATCAAAAGGCTCATCCTGTGCCACGTACATGTCTTACGTGGTGCTAGCTCTTAACTCAGGAACTTCTGGAACTCTACCAAGGATTTTGCACGTTCTCGGTCCCAATGCCACGGTCTCAACGACAACTTTTGTAGCACGTCGTGAAGATTTAGGTTCTTTGATTCGTCTCAACCTTGGTAGGTGAGAAAAGGCTTGAACTTGCATTGGAGGCACAAGTACTTTCTGTTGACGTTCACTTCTGGTGTGCTGAGACATACGCATCGCAACCACGAAGATGCACAAACGGGGAAGCGACATTCGCGAAGGGACGTTGTCTTGACGGCTCTGTTTGTATGGTAATGGGGTAAATTCATGTTTAATGTGAAGATATGGAGTGAAAGTAGTATCTGGGCCTCTAA
The DNA here is from genome assembly GCA_024195585.1 of Aureobasidium sp. EXF-3400. Taxonomy (NCBI): domain Eukaryota; kingdom Fungi; phylum Ascomycota; class Dothideomycetes; order Dothideales; family Saccotheciaceae; genus Aureobasidium; species Aureobasidium sp. EXF-3400. The sequence goes on from SWBL01000052.1 coordinate 180,495, forward strand.
AGAGTAAGTAAGTGAACATGTGCTCCTCACTTCACTGTGTGATGGTGCGTCAAAGTGAACAGAAGCGATCAATAAGTAGACAGGAGCAGGTTTGTGGTCTACTCACTATTGCTTCTGAACTGTACGTCTCTTGCTCACTTTCTTCTGAACTGACCTACCTTTTTACCACATCTTCACGCCCACACATCATCACAGCAACACCCATCTCAGAAGCAACAATGTTTAATCTAAGCAAGCAAGCAGTGTTTGAAGATCTCTGGGAGCAAATGGAAGAGCTATCGAAGTCTTGTGACAAGGCAGATGGAAAACTATCCCGCGCAATTGCAAGACAGCTTGTCAGCTATAACGACCTTCCAAAATCTTACCGCATTCGCGCTCACATGGCGCTGACCTCTGTTTTGTGTGCTCAGGACACTCTTCGTGATGCTGAAAAGGACTACGCAGAGGTTCAGGCCAGAGTCTTGGCTGGCCTACATGCCCATCTACAGGCTGAGTTACACGCTGAGCTCCGGGCTATCAGAGAAGCATACGAGAAAGATGCAGCGGAGGAATGGACAGCCAATCTCCAAGATGAATCCATCGAGAACATGACAGCAGCGGCCCAACTCAGCGCCGGCAGCCAAGAAGATCCTATCGACCTGACTCTTGAAGACGACTCAGACACTTCCGACAACACTAGCGACAACTCTTTCAATGATTCTGGTTACGAGGAAGCAACAGACGTCTTGTCAGCTCGCTCCTCCCTACCTCCAGATTCGATGGTATTACTCTCTGCGCATTCTAGATTGGAGGCCTTGCTAATAGCAGTTCCAGCGTTCCTCTTCATACGTCCATCAATAATACCTCTCATCCCAACATTGATGAGATTACCAATAACGACATGAAGTCTTCTGACCATGATGGAAGACTCACGGGCGGCGTATCAGTCAAAGGTGGCCTGTCGGCACAGCATGCATACGACCTCCATCCACAAGGACATATCGACCATGCTAATGAGGAGATCAAATTCAGCAATATAGTATTTGCCGGACACAAATGACCGGAACTATGGTCGTTGTAGAAATGCAGACATGGAGCAGGTATGATTTGGGTTCAGAAGCAATGCCCCAATAGACCGCTAAACTCGATATACCATTCAATTCGATCCGTCGCTCTGCCTGTTGCCTTCTCCTATCTCCTGTCGTCTTAAAATGAATGTTCCCGCATCAGCTGTCGCGGTAAAAACAAAAAAAATGATCGTGTCCTTTCGTCTTGCAGTATAAAGCGATATGTAAACTGTGAAAACTATATATAATGTTTGATTTACCAGATGTGGATAAAGTTGTTGACGAACTGTCTCTTCTCAGCACATACTGATCTATTTCTGTTTGATGATACAAGTTTTGGTCTTCGGCACACAGAAAGATGTGCTTCTTCGTGCCAAGGCAATCAATCCATGGTATGTCATGACAAGCGACTGTTCGATCATTTGAACTTCGTTCTGGAAAATTATCTTACGGATATAGGGAACCCGAATTCCACGAGTAGACTTCTACTACCCACCCTATTGATAACCTAATCTTGAATGGAATTGTGGAGATGGGGCGAGGAAGGCACAGTGTGTTCAATATTGCTGCCACTCAGAATCCATAATCGAGGCTTGACCCAGCATGAAAACGCAACACCACACGACGCGAACATTTTTGAGACCCAAACTAACGTCAATGAAGGTTTTTGATATTAAAGGCATATATCAGCATCAAGGAAAAGACCACAGAGCGTGTCGTTGGCGGTAGATGTCAGATATGTCCTCAGATAATGTTGCTGTACTGGTGACCCTGATATACCTTTTTTTTTTCTTTTCTTGTTTAAAATCCTACTCCATGCCTGATCCATTTTTGAGCTGCTTGATCCATCCGACTACACGAAATCAGCCAAACACGTCAAACATGTTTCTTAAGGACAAAAGTACCTTGCAGAACTGATCCAAGAATGTCTTCACGCCGCCATTAGACCAATCGTGAACCCGAGCAGCGCCAAGACGACCAAGCTACCCACGCAGGCATAGATGCTGATGTTGCGACGGAGGTGATGATCGGTTCGCAGTCTACCTTGCGAGTCACTGCCTGGCCTTTTGATTGGGCGAGGTGATTTGTTTCGTAGTTCGCGCTTTTTGTCGTGGCCTTCTTCGATGATGGGTAAGGCATCCCAAGTTTTATGGGGAGCTGTCGCGGTGATTGGTGATGTCGATGCCATCTTGCTGGGTGTAGAGTACAGATGGTTGGATTGATTTCAAGAACGAGTGGTTTGAAGAGTGCCATTGTGCTGCCGAAAAGAAGACTTTTGTGAGGTTGTCGTGGGTGGTGTGAGTTCGTTTGAGAGTAGTTATGAGAGAGTTTGCTTGGCCTCGTGGTTGCTTACCGGTCTCCGAGGCTCTTGCACAGTGTCTGAAGACCATACTCACAACTCACAACTCACCCGTACCTGCCACGTTGATGATACACAGCCATATATCAGAGGGGTGTTAAAGGAGACCCAATAACGGGAAGGATCACATTGGACGTTGGTAGATTCTTGGGAAGTATTGCGCATCTCTTGAGATTCCCGACGTTGCGTTGTGCCATTGGGGGTAGTCGCAGATGAAATTCTCTATAGAATAGGTTTGGAATGTAAACTTACTATAGGTGCTTGCGCTGACACTGTTTAACCTACCTGGTCTGAAAGGGTCTATCGTCTATGATGAATGAGACACCCTAGCCTACTCGTCCACTGCTTCCAACGACGAGAAACATGGGTCGTCAGCAACAACTCGATGCCGCTCGCTGGAGCCGGGAGAAGTGTCGTCGATTCGAGTATTGCCAGATATCACTGATTAGTACAGCTCGCAATGTGCAAGGATCAGATGAGCACAGGAAGCGGTCTGCGCCGAACTTTCTTCTTATCTGTGGAGCCATACAGAAGCAGAGAGGATCCACCCAGTGCATGGTGTGGGAACTTGTGGCTATAAAGAACGGTGAAGCTAAGCGAAATCACCGAGTCCAGAAATTAGACATCCAGCGCAAGAAGTGCGACTGAGGACCAAAATACGACACTGTGAGTCTGTGACGCGAGAGCCAGCAGATAGAGTTGACGAAAGTACCGTAACAGCATTATCGTCAGTGGAGAGAGGTGTCGTTCGGGCGGAAATCTCGGGCAAGAAAGTTCGGCTCGTAAGATAAAGCGCAGCTGCCTCTTTCGTCGCGATAAGCTGTAGCGGTCATCTCCACCATAGTGGTCTTTCGTCTCTAGCTGGTGCACTGCTTTCTCCCTCAGCAGGCTGTGTTCAGCGGAGACATGGAGCAGAATCCCCGACGCACGTGGGATCAGAGTGACATCGATTTGCCAAACTCAGCAGCACCGAGACAAAATGTGGCGTTCAATTGCACACGGTTGTCGCTTCAAAGATTGTTCTCACCTTCTGCTTGCGAAATCCTCGATTGTGGTGTTTCTTCCATACTCCACAGGATCGGGCCAGAGTGGAGGAAAACAAATTGCATGCTCTTCTCCAACGTCTTGTGATCCATAAGGTCACCAATATATTCGGCTGTTAGTCTGCAAGGAACGATATGCAGCTCCCGAATGGGGATATTGGGGAGCGCCATGAGCGATGAGCATCGGCTACGGTAATCGGCGAGTACGAAAAACGATGCCATACAGAGCCGATTCTTCCGACCTACGGAATTGGCATTCCTTTTACGCGCTGCCGAACTGCCTCGTCCCGCCGGGGCCGAGCATGATATTGTACATCGGCAAAAGAGGTCGCGACCGGTGGATGAGTTCTCCAGAAAAACGTTCGTTTCTCCAAATTGCTTCCCGCAGCCTCCGACCTTACCCTTCTGTGGGGATGGTCGTATCTGTCACCAATCTGCGCATGATCGTATGGCGTATCTGTTGTGATTTGTTGGTGGCTTTGCTTGAAGCCATCGCGAAGGGTCTGAATCACGCAATCATGATACAAAAAGTAACCAAGGCACCAGCGTAGGGCTTTCCCAACACTATTCGAGCTGCAAGAGCACGAATCGTGGATAGGCTGTTGGATTTCGTTGGGCAGAAGCTCAAACTGTTGCGACGCATATCTCGGCGGGACTTGTCGGTACTCCTGAATTTTGAGCATCAATGTGACAGTCACATGAAAGAAGACTGAGCCTTGCGATCCTGTGAGCGAACACGAATAAGATATTACGACACGGACTTACCAGTGCGCACTGCGTAGTTGGCCCGCACAGCATGGGTCGAGACACTTACGGAGTATACGGCTCGCAACGTCGAATCGAGGCCATGGCATGACAGCCAAACAGCCCAGTTTTCCATGGCTCTGGAGTTGGGGAGGGCGCGTCCACAAACCGCTGTCCTGTCAAGTTGTGGTGGCTTTGCACGTGTGGGTGAGTGAGGCTTGGTTCTGGTCTCCAGGGCACATGGCAATGCTCGTGGGGTCGGGTCTCCACACAACATTGACGTCGAGCTGCAGGAACAAGATGGAGATGAATGATAATTCGCGATTTGACAGTCTACTTGCACCTTTATCACATGAACACTTTTCTCTACCGCCAGAGGGGCTGGCGGACAGGACTTGGTTGAGTTGAGGTCAAGCGCATCGCGTCTACGATTGCCTAACATGTATATGGGTGGGATCGTGAAGCTGGCTTCGGGCTTGCACTCACTTGGAGTCGGGCCGGCAACTCCCTTACGAGCGAGTGTCACAGAGAAAACCCCGGGCATAGGGCTGTCCATGTTGGGACAAGAGCGGTGGGAGCCAGTGCTCGCTGCGCTCACCTCGCCAAGCGAACGTATCGAAACGAGGCCACCTCGTCAATGAATCGCAAATGTTTTGATGGGGCATGGGAGCAGGCACGAGACATCTTGCGAGATGACGACGATGAAAACATGGCGTGACGCCGTGAATCCGCCGTGAAAAGAAAATGCAGGAAAAGATTTTTCTCTGAACGCTTTTCTCTCGTCAAATGTGTTGGGGATGTTTGTGCGGCGATGTTTCGGACGCCATACTGATTTCGGTGCGAGTGAGCAAATTCTACTGCCAAGAAGTCGACAGACGACCTTTTCATGCATCTTCCGAGCGTTGGGATAAGCACCGAAACTGTTGACTGAACAACGTGGAAAAAGACAACAGTTGTTGAAGTTCTGTTGTTGGTAAGTGGCGCTGCATGTTTGCGGAGAGGGCAGCCAGGTCAAAAGATGGTTTCCTGGAGATGGGACCTGCAGCATCGAATCCTTTGGGCGTTTGCGTTTGGCTCCTCTGGGGCTTACGAGCCACGTGTTGTAAAGTCTTGTTGGCTATGAACGAACGGAGCTGGCTTGACCCGTACCTCCGATGCGCTGGATCTAGGCGTTGCAACTGATAATCTCATATCAGTGTGTGGAGCCTCGCACCACTCTCATCTGCCGCGCAGTGAACCCGATCGAACCCGATGACAATTCTTGACGTCCGTGGGTCAGAACACTGTTCGCATTTGAGACTCTGCAATCGAGCCAACTGCCGTCAGGGTAGTCGCGGCATCTGGATTACAAACGAGTATGTGGGGATCGCAATCACAACCAGGAATCCAGAATGACTCGATTGTTTGGTGGGTCTGTGGATTTGGCCCGTCTCCAATCCTGGACAAGAAGTCCACACTGATAAGAGCTACTTGGAGCGACTCTGAAGCGACGCAGTGCGACTCAATCCGGCGCATGGCCATAAACCCATCTTGTAATGACAACAAGACGTTTAACGCCTCCGAAATTGTGTGATCTTCTAGAACCTGGAGAGAGTGAAGTCTCTCTGCGCCGCCGCAAAAACCTTGGCCGCAGACTTACGGGAAAGCCGCATTGACCCATGGCTGCGGTAGAGAAGTGGAGGATGTGCAATTGTGGCTTGCGACCTCCAGGTTATGGCTCTCTTGGCGTGGAGAACTGGTCGTTTTGCCCCGGATCCATGATATGCTATCAAAGTCAGTTTTCGATGAGGGGTGTGTGCTGTGTTGATCGCGATGGACGAAAGGAGACGAGCTCTGCGCGATACGTGCGAGAGCAATCAGCGATGCAGGAGGAGACAATGGCGTGATTGACGCTTTGCTCAGAGGTCTGGCGATTAGGCAGATGATTACGTTTTGGTTTTGCCAGGCTGATTGTGCCGTTCAAGTGCACACACTTCGTTCGAGCTCCAAAGGGTCTTCAGTAACCGATTCTAAGCGAGTTGCCGGGGGCTCCCCCAGGATCTAACAAGGGGTTGTGATATCTTACCCCCCACGTATTCGTGTTTGTGGGGATGGATGGTTTTGGTTCTTGAGAATAGGCATCGGTGAGGGGGATGCTCTCCCTCCGGGCAGCGGGAAAAAGAGACAGATAACCGTGCAAGTGTATCAATATGAACAGTGTGGAGCGCAATTACCCGCCTGATATGAGGAGGCATGTCGTTCGACCCCTCTACTTGATCGGTGTGTGATCTGGAACGCGGGCAGTCAACGTGCAGTAGATCGAATGAAATTGGCAGCGCGAGAGCGGGTGAGTAGCATGTGTTCATTCCGTTGGACGAGTTGCGCATATCGAAGGGATCTCGACAAGTTGTGATCACATCACAGGCAGCATGCACCAATGCAATTCGCTGTTCCCCGGACGGACTACTCTCCAGATTTGTTTCACATGCCAGAATCTGGAGAGATGATACAACCTATGCGCGCTTTGGGTGGTTCGTGGGAAGCAGATGCCTGCAGCCACCGGCGGATAAATGCTCGGTTGAGTACCAATTAGGATGTAGGTTATAAGCCCTGCTTGCCATTCCAGGTGCGGAAAGCAGATAGGGCAGAGATAAGCAGGAACAACTTATCCGCCATAGACCTCATCATGCGACTGTAGGAAGCGCCAACGGAAAAATCAAGCCCACGTGCTGAGCAGAGGATGAAGAAGGAGGTGAGTAACAAGCAAGCGAGCGGATACGTCGCAAACGAGATCCTTGGGGGTTGGATTGAGCGCTCCACGTTTCATAACTCCGGCTCCAGACACGATGAGTTCGGTAAGAACACGGCGAAATCAAGTGCTCTCAGATTTCGATGAGGCGCTTGGCGCTGTTGTAACTAGAAGCACAAACACAACACACGGCCACCGTCAGGGGCGGACTGCTATTTCGGGCCTACCTCTGGGGGCGCGCTTCTATGAGAATTCGAAAAATCTTGTATGTGGGTCCCCACAAAGTCATTTCCGGCGCACGCCCGTGTCAGAGGTGTAGCGCAGAGACAAAAAGATACACAAATGCAAGGGAAGGCAGCGCATAATGAAAGCTACGCGGCTGCAAAGAGGCCAACGCTCGAAGGGAGGAAGCCGTGCAGCATCGTCATAATTGCAGCACAGAGGAGAGTATGAAGGAGGGTCGATCCAAGACAGGCACACAAACATCCCCAACACATGCCACGGGTCGTCACGGAAAAAGGTTAAAAAGTCTTGTTCTGTACTTATCGGGTGAGAGCTCCGCAAAACAGAGACGACGCAGAGAAAAGCGAGACACAAGAACGCTCTCTGGGGGGAGGCTCAGGTAGCAGATGTGATGTGCGGTTGGCTGACGACTCTGTGGGCGCGTTGATGTCGATGCCTGTGCAGTGCACAAAAACGGACAGAGGGGCACGCACAAGCGGGCGAGGTAAGTGGTTTTGGATTCGGTCCTACAGCCGTAACCCGTGTCGTTCCGACCGCATGTCCTCGCCGGCTTGTCGGCGACTCGGCCCTGAGCCAGCAGCACAGGTGCGCTAGTGACTAACGTCGGGCGCGACGAAGGCTGTGGCTTGGCGGCCGCCGGTGGATCTTTTCTCAGTCAAAGTTGGAGCTCACCCCCACGCCTTTTCCCTTCGTCTGCGTCACGCTCTTGCTATTTAACCACTTCTCCCGCCCTCTCCCCTCCCGCCTATTCTCCAGATTTTTCCAACCTTCACGTCGTCAATGCAGCGCACTTCGTCCGGTGTGGATTTCTCCAGCCTCTTGAATCCAGACAACTCATCGGCCACTCCCCCCTCTCACCACAGCACTACTCCCTCGACCTACGTCGACGCCGGTGTCCAGTCCCATCCTTCCATGGCTGCTGCTGCTACCGTGCCCGCCATGGCCGCTCAAATGCCCACCCAGGAACAGACTACTCAAACCCCTCCTCAGCAAGACGTGCGCCCTGACCTGCCGCGCCCTTACAAGTGTCCTCTGTGCGACAAGGCCTTCCACCGCCTCGAGCACCAGACTCGTCACATCCGCACTCACACTGGCGAGAAGCCGCACGCCTGCCAGTTCCCAGGCTGCACAAAGCGCTTCAGCCGTTCTGACGAGCTCACTCGTCACTCGCGCATCCACAACAACCCCAACTCGAGACGCGGCAACAAGCAACATGCCGCCGCCGCCGCTGCAGCAGCTGCTGCTGCCGCTGCCGCCCAAGCCGGAATCATGGACCAGCAACAGCACCAGGTCATGCAGCAGATGAACCACATGATGCCCCCTCCTCCTAAGATGAACAGCCTGTCTCACTCGGCTCCCTCATCTCAGCTCTCATCGCCCAACGTCTCTCCTCCTCATTCTTACGCCAGCGCCTACACAAGTAACCCTGGCTCTTACCTTACGCGTAACGTGAGCGGCGATCTCAGCCCTGCTGGCCTCAACCACCCCATGGACATCAACCTCCTGGCCACCGCCGCTTCGCAAGTCGAGCGCGAAAACTCGCTACCTTCGCACCACATGGGTCTTGCTAGCAGACACACATATGGCACCCATCCTTACAGCCACCACCCTTACTCGACCGGCCGTCTCCCTTCTCTTTCGGCTTACCACTACAGCTCGAACCCCACTTCTCAGCCAATGTCGCGTTCTCACTCTCACGAGGATGACGACCCTTACTCTCAACACCGCATGACCAAGAAGTCGCGTCCTGGCTCTCCCCAGTCGACCGCGCCACCATCGCCTTCGTTCTCCCATGAGTCCACCTCGCCAACTCCCGACCACACTCCTTTGGCTACTCCTTCTCATTCTCCTCGGCTTCGTCCGCAGTACTTCCATAACGGTGTGCAACTCCCCACGCTTCACCACCTCTCCCTCCAGCACCAACCGCCTCCCGCCCTTGCCCCTGTTGAGCCGTCCGCTGACGGTCAACAGCCGTACATTCCGACGCACCACAGCGGC
>SWBL01000053.1:0-187280 GCA_024195585.1 Aureobasidium sp. EXF-3400
GACGAGACACATACGACAGTTACCGGCGATCATGAGCTTCTCGTGGTAGCAGTAGCGGGGGACGGTGGAGCCGGCCTTTTCGCAGGCCTGGATGAGGGCAGAGCCGGCTGTTCAAGCGTGTCAGACGTGGCGATGGTATGGGGATAGTGGTGAGTAGAAGCATACCCTCTATTGAGACCTTCTTGCCATCTGGGAGCGCGTGTCAGTCATGTCGGATGCGGTCTTGGTGCTAAGTTGTAGGCGTACCGATTGTGAGCTCGACCTCAGCAGGACGAGGGGCGGACGAGGCGAAGGCGCGGGTGGCATTGACAGAAGCCAGCCTCTGCGAGCGCGGCAGACTGCGCAAAAGCTGTTGGCGCATCATGTTGTGTGAGGCCGGAGGATATGGTTATGTCGAGTAGAAAGAGCGAGTACTCGTAGTATCGACAGCGAGAGCCACTGGCAGTCGAGCGGCGTCAAGTTTCCGCTCCGCTGACACCATGTCCGCTGATTGGCTGATGGTTGGTAAGCGGCTGTCTCCGCTGGCAGCCTGCTTTTTTCTTCCTTTTTTCTTTTTTTGCTTCTTCTGAATCCCTGGGCAGGTCGAGTGCACGTCCCTAATGCGGGGAGCTGTTGGTTCTGTTTACACGCCTAAAACTTCTTGTCGCCTGCTCGTTGCTTCCACCATTCTCTGTGCACTTATTTATTTCCTTCGGTTTGACGACCATTTCCACCATGTCGGCCGATCTGTCAACGATTGCCAACCTGCTACAAGCTAGTCTTGATCCCCGCCAGAACAAGCAAGGCAAGTCTCGCACGAAACACTCAACAGCGTCATGTGCTGACCACACATCACAGCCGAGCAGGCCATTCGCCAGGAGGAGGCCAAGCCTCAGTTCTCTCTCGCTCTCCTTCAGATTGTCGCTTCAGACTCATATCCGAACACAACACGGTTGGCCGCCGCCCTCTTCTTCAAGAACTTCATCCGCCGCACCTGGACCGACGAGGATGGCAACTACAAGCTTCCTCAAGACGAGGTCACCGCCATTAAGCGTGAGGTTATTGGCCTCATGATCTCTGTGCCTGCCACCATCCAGACCCAGCTGGGAGAGGCCATCAGCGTCATCGCCGACTCGGATTTCTGGGAGCGCTGGGACACTCTGGTCGACGACCTTGTATCGCGCTTCACTCCCGACAACCCAAAGGTCAACAATGGTGTCCTGCAGGTCGCTCATTCCATCTTCCGCCGCTGGCGTCCTCTTTTCCGCACAGACGAACTCTTCACTGAGATCAACCACGTCTTGTCAAAATTCTGCGAACCCTACCTCGCCCTTTTGCAGGTAAGACGCTCTCCGCTGAACAAGTGCTGACAGCATCACTGACATTCTGAAAAGAGCACAGATCAGCAAATCGCCGCAAACCAGAACAACAAGGACCTTCTTGCTCAACACTTTACCACACTCAACCTCAGCATCAAGCTGTTCAACGACCTTTCTTGTCAAGATCTGCCTCCAGTCTTCGAAGACAACCTCGCTTCCATTAGCGCTCTGCTCTTGAAGTATTTGAGCTACGACAACCCTCTCCTGCACACCGATGATGAGTCAGAGGCTGGTCTCTTGGAGTACAACAAGGCTGCCATCTTCGAGGCTTTGATTCTCTACGTTCAGAAATACGAGGATGCCTTTGGACCATACCTGGGCCAGTTTGTCGAGAGCTCTTGGACCCTGCTTACTGCCATCGGTCCCGAGACAAAGTACGACATTCTGGTCAGCAAGGCTCTGCAATTCTTGACTTCAGTCACCAAGATCAATCAATACGCACAGAGCTTCAACAACCAGGAAATTCTTGGTCAGGTCGTGGAGAAGGTTATCCTCCCCAACTTGTCTTTGCGCGAGTCGGATGTTGAGATGTTCGAAGACGAGCCCATCGAGTTCATTCGCCGCGATCTGGAAGGATCCGACAGCGATACCCGTAGAAGAGCAGCCACTGACTTCCTCCGTCAGCTGGTCGAACAGTTCGAGAAGCTCGTTACAGACGTCGTTTCGCAGTACATTGCACACTACCTGGCCGACTACGAAAAGAGCAAGAGCGACAACTGGAAGTCAAAGGACACTGCCGTCTACCTCTTCACCTCGATCGCTGCAAAGGGTGTTCCTACTGCTGCTCGTGGTGTGCAGACAACAAATCCCAACGTTGATGTTATTGACTTCTTCCAAAAGAACATTGCTGTCGATCTCACTTCAGCTGACACCGAAGCCATCCTCAAGGTCGATGCCATCAAGTATCTCTACTTGTTCCGTAGCCAACTCACCCAGGACCAATGGCAAGCTGCCTTCCCTCTGTTGGTTCAGTGTCTTGGTAACGAGAACTATGTCGTCCACTCCTATGCCGCTATCGCTGTCGAGCGTGTCCTCTACATGACCGATGACAAGCGCCAACCCATCATTCCTAGAGAAACTCTCCAGTCACTCAGCAAGGATCTCCTGCAACATCTCTTCCTCCTCATGACCAAGGACTCCAAGGCCGAGAAGATCCAGGAGAACGAGTTCTTGATCAAGTGTGTAATGCGTGTTCTTATCGTTATCCGCGAAGGTGTTTTGCCTATCCTCGACATGGTTCTCACCAACCTCATCAACATCGTCAAGGTCATCCGCCACAACCCTAGCAACCCTCGCTTCTACTACTACCACTTTGAGAGTATCGGTGCTGTTGTTCGCTTCGCAGCTCCTACACAAGCCGCTAAGCTCGAAGCTGCTCTTTACGATCCCTTTGCTGAGATCCTGGCCAACGACGTCCAAGAATTCCAGCCTTACGTCTTCCAGGTCTTTGCTGCACTCCTCGAAGCAAACCCTTCAGGTTCTCTGCCTGACTACTACCAGAGTTTGCTTGGTCCCATTCTCACATTGGATATGTACAACTCTCGCGGCAACGTACCCGCTCTTGTCCGCCTCCTCTCCTCCATGATCCCTCGCGCCGTTGAGCAGATCGTTGCAAACAACCAGCTCGAGCCTATTCTGGTTATCTTCCAGAAGCTCATCTCCTCCAAGGCAAACGAGTCGCTTGGTTTTGATCTGCTCGAAGCAATCTGTGGCAATATTCCAGTCACTGCACTGCAAAACTACCTTACTACGATTCTGCAGCTGCTCATGACCCGTCTCTCCAATTCAAAGACGGAGAACTTTACCATCCGCTTTGTTCGCTTCTACCACTTCTTCTCAGCACGGGATGACAAGGGTCTCGGTGCCGATCTTTTCATCAACGTTACCGATCAGGTCTCGCAAAATGTTTTCACTCAACTGTATCTTCAGATCATCCTTCCCGATACACAGAAGCTGTCAAGACCATTCGACCGCAAGACTGCCGTCGTTTCGCTCACCCACACCCTCGCTAACAGTCAGGCTTTCGTGGATCGTTACGGCAAGAAGGGTTGGGGCTTCACATGCGAGGCACTTCTCAAGCTTCTCATCAACCCCCCTCTCCCACAAACTGCTGATGACCTGCTCATCGAAGATCGTGATGTAGAAGACGTCGGCTTCGGTGTTGGATTCACGGCCCTCAACACCTGCAAGCCCGTGCCTAGAGATCCCTTCCCTGAAGTTCAGGATGTCAAGCAGTGGGTCGGATTGTACCTGCGCGAAGCCGACTCCAAGACTGGTGGTCGTATCGCAGCCGCCGTGAGCGAAAAGCTCGGTCCCGATGCTCAAGCAGCCTTGAGCAGTGTCATGCAAGGATAGGAACTTCCACGAACACCGAACAACGAACCACCACGTTTGTCATTCAGGAAGCGTAACGCACTGGAAGCTTTCGGTCCAGTACCTGAGCTTCATTGGGACTCCGGGACCGACTCCTCTGTGTCCGAGGTTTCTACACCTCCTTCAAGCACAGAGGAACATTTGAGCCTGGCAGGGACCATGCAGCAAAATCAAAGCCCGAAAATGTCGGGCAGTTGAACATTTGTCGCGTTTGCTGGAATCCGCATTGTACTGGATGATGCTAAATGATTGGTCTTTGAAAGAAGGAAAAACATTAGAAGCATTTATCCCATCCAAAACCCCGCTTCGTTTATGCATTTAGCTCTATAGCTCCATAGACGCCCCATTTTCGTATTGTATCTTTATCGTTTCTTTTTCAAAATCAATACCATTCCCGAGCGTGAACTCACTTGGAGCTTAGGCACGGCAGCAGTCAAACCAACCTCCACCGCGGGAGCAGCATCAGATGAGGAACGAATCTCTCTCGACTGCACCCAGTGTGAGAGCAAATTGCCCTGAGAGATGAGTCTAAATCTGGGCGATATTCCGCTACAGTCGTCTGGATGAACGACACAACACTATCTCACAAAAAGAGGTCTCGCTTCCACTGATTTCCCGCGAGACGCAACATAAGTGCTATGAGCCATCCAGAGAAGAGTTGGGAAGTCGGTGCGTCTCTGAAAACTCCTCACCACCCAGCAATAAAGACACACAACCTAGAAGCAATAATGATATTATCCCCCAATCTCCGCCCAACTGCCTTCATCCCCAACAGCCCCAAAAGAATCTCATCGTCAAATAATCGCTCACCCCCAAAAACAACAACAACAACAACAAACAAACTCCCTGGCTAAAAGATCTAGCCTCTTGGGTTAGGGTTCCAAGGATTGCAGATACCAAAGCAAACGAACCTAGGATCTTGAAGATTGGGAGGAAGGTTTGAGTGAAGGGTGAGAAGATGGGGGAGTAAGCGGTAGACAGCATCAAGGGAAAAGGAAGAAATGGATGCGATGTTGCATGTGCTGAAGAAGGGTGGATTGAAGGAGAAAGGAGGAAGAAGATACACATGCGTAAGTCTGATAGAGCTAGATTCCTGTATTCGCCCTTTTGAAGGCTATCTGTGTCGTCTTTGTACAGCTTCACTGTGGACCGTGGGGCTCGAGGAACGAAAGGGGTCGTGCGAACACCACATTGCAAGACCAAGACATGCAAAACTATCAGGTACAAGGATCGCACGTATAATGGACGTGAGATGAGTTTACACTGACGTCTCTTGCGTACGTAGGTGTCGCCCGAGAGCGAAGGAGTCTGCACAGTCATTGCTCAGACCAAGATCGCAGGTCGCGGTAAAGTTATCTAGTGCATTGAGGCGCAAACCATATGAGTTATGTTCCTTTTACATATCGCTCAATCCAGCATCAACCGCTTTAATCTGCAAAGCCAAGAATTTGCTGTAGATTCTGCAGAGAGCAAGGTTTCCTCCCATGTACCAGAAGTGAGGATGGCCTGAGGGTCGCCACATCTGTTTTTCCAAAGATTGTCAGTCAATAGCCACGGATATGGAAAGAAGAATGATAGGAAAAAAAAACACTTACACCATTCAACTCTCCCTCATCATCCAAATCCCACACATCAACGACTTTATCCGCAACCTCATCGCCAAGGATTTTGCGGCAAGAAGTACGCATGTTGTCGTAGCCTGTTGCCAAAACCACCACATCTGCAGCGACAAAATTGCTGTCGGCGAAACGTACGCCTTCAGCTTCGAATCCAGAAATTCCTTCAGCACAGCGCACGACTTTCACTTGCCCGGAAGTGATGAGGTCGCTACATCCCACATCGATGTAATAGCCACCTCCTTTGGTCATGTACTTTCTAAAAAGTCCGGAGCCATCGTGGCCGAAATCGACTTTGAAGCCTGCTTTTTCCAGTCCGTCTAGGTTTTCCTTTTCGACGTCTTTGATTGCGGCAGTGAGGTTTCTGCCCAGAGCGAATTGCACAGGCAGAGGTAGAGATTGCGAGTAGATGTCTGCGGCCTCGGTGGAAGGACCGGTTTCATCATAGGTGCCGGCGTGCAGCATGTGCCCTCCTTTTTCGGCTTGAAGCACGTAGGTGCCTGAGCGTTGCAGCATTGTCACTGATGCAGCACCCGCTTCGTGGTAATTTTGGGCAATGTCGTGGCCGCTGTTTCCAGTACCCACGACGAGGATCTTTTTGCCTTGGGCGGAAGATGGGGTGGCGTCTTTGTGGGCGCTGCCGTGGTAGATTGTGCCTTTGAAAGAGTCTTGGCCTGGGAATGTAGGAATGCGAGGTTCGCCGCTGTGGCCTGTGGCGAGGATCAATTGAGATGGATGGAGTGTTCTTTTGCTTCCGTCTGCTCTTGTGATTTCGACAGTCCAGGTCTTGGAGGAGGGTGAATAGGTTGCCGAGTTGACGGAAGAAGAGAGCCAGATGTTGAGTTCCATCAGACTAGCATAGGCTTCAAACCAATCTCCCAGTTTGTCTTTTGGAGTGTAAAGTGGCCAATTCGAGGGGAAGGGCAGATAAGACATATGTGCGTAAGTTACGGGATCGTGGGTGACCAAGGTGCGGTATCGAGAGCGCCAGTTGTCTCCCACCCGAGCTTGCCTATCCACGATTAGAGTGGGGAGTCCCAGGGCTTGCAGTCTAGCGGCAAGATTCAGACCAGCTTGCCCGGCCCCGATTATCAAGGCAGTAGGTTCGGAATCAACAAAGTCGTAGGTGGTTTGTCTTCGCTCGAACCAGTTTGCACCAATAGAGGAATTCTGACCACCATGGGCGCGACGAGCACCAGTGGTTTCTTCATGGCCCTTGATTTCGTCGAGGGCGGTGTACAGCATATGGGCCTTCCAATCGCCATCTGCAGCTTGAGCTAAACGGAGGAAACCCTGACCTCTGCCTGTACTGGTTTCGAAAGTGAAAATCGACTGAACCCAATCGAGCTCTGGGAGAGGAGCAACGATGGAAGGAGCGTATGCGTCACCGTCTGAAGCCAAAGACAGGGGACGTAGATTTATAGACGAGAGAATAGGAGAGAGGAAAGAGATTATGGCAGGTAGACCATGCAGAGTACGAAGATCCCAGGAGAGAGCTACGTGGTCACGCCACCAGCTGTCTTGATGGAAGACGGTAGATAGACGAGAAGCATCACCAGAGAGGAGGACTGCTGAGAAGCGGTCGAGCCAGTTTTGGGCAATTGAACGTGGACTTGGGTAGGTAGAGAGATTGTGTGCAGGTTTAGGCGATTTGAAGTGTGACAAGGAGATGTCATGAGGTTGAGGAGGTGTAGCAAGCATTTTGATGGAGTGGATGTTCGAGAGGAGAGTCGAGGATACAAAGACAATGGAAACAGACGGGCAGGACCTAGCTGGTTTATGTATACGTGAGAGTAGCGGGAAGTACGGCGGCGGGGTAGCAAGTTAGTACTACGTGTGGCTACAAAAGAGGAAAGACTGGCGAAGACGAGTGTGAGGATTCTCGTCGGACATGAGGTTGGAAAGGTGGTCGGATTGCCCTTTTGGGCTGCCAAGGCTCGGGCGAGTTGCTTCACGTCGGCACACCTTCCTTGAGTCCTTCGACCTCGCACAACATCAACCCGAAGACACGATCCGACCTGATTCAAGAAACATACAACTGCTGGCAGTTAGAAACAACAAGTCAACATGTCGTCGTATTTATCCAACATCCTCACAAACACAACGTCCAAATACAACACACTCCGGCGCAACCTCCTATCCGACGGAGTCGATGGCGACACCGAAGACGACTCTCACCTGTGTCGAGCACTCCGCGCATACTACACCGAGCAGAACAAAGCCTTTCCACCTTGGCTGCCCAACGACCCCAAGCGCTCAGCATCTGTGCAAACAACATCGTCTTTTACATCCAGCCTGCGACAGCCATCATCACAACAAACACCCACAATCAATGCCCCTCAAGGAGGTGGACGAGGCGGTCTGAGTGACCTCTGGGACAGCCCTGGCCAGAAACAGCCATCATCACAACCTCAATCGCTGAGAGTGAGAGCACAAGATCGAAGTCCGTCCTTCCAGGGACGGTCGCAGGGAGGAGACAATCTGGCGGCACCTCGACCATTGCCGAGTCAAAGAGCAGGGAGCTATCAGAGTACTATCGCTCAGCAGCAGCAAGGCAGCGATGCTGCACCACCAGTTAGCAGTGGAGGCACAGCACAGGATAGACTCAAGGCCAGATTGTGGGGAGCTGCGAGAGTCAACAGTGCGGCAAATGTAGCATCGTCGGCGGGGACAGCATCAGGAGGACCATCACCAGCAGGGTCTGGTCGCTTTGCCAGAGGTTAATATCATTGAGGTAGCGAGGAGTTATGGAGTCTTGTCTTTCCGTTTTCCCTTAGTAATGGAACTCATCTGATATGCTGACTTTGCTCGACTCTTGCTTTCAACGAAATCCCTTTTTGTGATATAATGGGTGCCGCCTACTTGCATAGTATTATGTTCATAAATGTCCAGACAAACACGAAAAGAGGGGCTTCTTGGGACAAAGTTAGCTACCCCACACACGTCATGCCCCCCGACCATCTATCACAAGCATCAAGGCAGCAGTTTGAGAGAGACCGAGTCGACGACAAGTCCAAGACATGGCAGCATCACACAACAGCAGTCCACCTGCATCAGTATACGACATGAGCGACGACGAAGAGAGCGACTACAACAGCGTGCGCCGTCGCTCGTCGGCCTCGCGCGGCGTCAAGCTGCTCTACGCAAAGAGCAAGGTCTTTGTCCACCCGTCGCCCTCGTCCAAGGACAACATCGATGGCTTTGTCGCCCTGTACGAGCAAAAGTCGCCTTCCGCATCCTCCGCCGCTTCCTCGTCCACCCACATCCCCTCATCCTCGCTGATTCTGGGCTGGACTCCTCTCGCCTCCCTTCAGAGCCAGGGTCAGTTCGACACTTACTCAAAAGTCGACCTCGACGACAAGGACCAACCTACCCGAAACCTCGTTCCGCCTCCGCCCATCACTTCTGCCCACTCCGCCTCTCCAGGTCCATACCCTTTTGCTATCCAAGCCAGCGAAATCTACTCGGTCCAGATCCGCCCGCCCAGCGCCGGCTGGTGGTTTGGCAGCATCGTCATCAACACTCGCTCAGGAGACAGCTTCCCTGCTCTCTTCTTTCACGACAGCGAATGTCAGTCCACAATAAACCACCGCAAGAAGCTCGCCCGCGAGAACTTTGACCCCTTTGGCGAGAGCGGCAACTTGTTCTGGGGCGGTGATCAAGTCTTGGGATGGCTGAAAAGACACCTCAACGTTGAACGCTCCCCCGAGCCCAATATCTTCCTGATCGAGCCCTCGGATGCTGATCGTACTGGCTTTGGCACAAACAAGTCTGGAAAGCCAACCCCCGACAAGGTTCAGCAAGCTCTCGAAGGCCCAAATGCACAACCTCAAAAGAAGAAAAAGGAGGATCCTGTTGCAAAGTTCTTCAAGGAATCTCGCTGGGCTGTCTTGGAGAAGCTCAGCCAGGTCACCACTTTCACCCGTCGCACTGCCCAGGCTGCTGCTGATAACCCCAAATTGCCTCCTCAGCTGCGTCGTATCATGCAGAATCCTCAAGTCCAGACAGTCCAAGAAGAGTTTGACAGTGCTCGCCTTTATCTCGCCAGATGGGCCATGACTATTGCTGAACAGAGTGAGCGTGACAGGAGCCAACGTATCTATACAGCCAAGGACCTGCTTGAGAATGAGGATACTGAGCTCGGCGAGTTTGAGATTCTCGATGTTGACATGAGAAACCTTGAGCTGAACGAGAAGAGAGATCCTGTTACTATCAAGGAATGGAACGCTTTCTTTGATTCTCATGGAAGACTACAAGTCACTCCTGATGAGGTCAAGGAGCGTGTTTTCCATGGTGGTTTACATCCAGATGATGGTGTCAGAAAGGAAGCTTGGCTGTTCCTCCTGGGTGTACACGACTGGAACAGTACCAAAGATGAACGCAAGGCCAAGATGAACAGTCTCAACGACGAGTACATCCGTCTCAAGGGTGCTTGGTGGGACCGTATGATGGATGAAGATGGCACACTCGAGGAGCGCGAATGGTGGAAAGAGCAAAAGATGCGCATAGGTAAGCTTCCCTCATTAACTCTGCACTCTCCAGCATCAAGTAACTGACATCTACCCACATTGCGTGGGGTCCGTGCTGTAGAAAAAGATGTGCACCGAACTGATCGAAACATCCCTCTCTTTGCTGGAGAAGACATTCCTCATCCAGATCCGACATCTCCATTTGCCGAAGTTGGCACAAACGTCCATCTTGAGCAAATGAAGGATATGCTACTAACTTACAACGAATACAACAAAGACTTGGGCTATGTTCAAGGTATGAGTGACTTACTCGCTCCCATCTATGCAGTCATGCAAGATGATGCTGTAGCCTTCTGGGGCTTTGTGAACTTTATGAATCGCATGGTGAGTATCTCATTCCTTGGTCTGGAGTATCACTGCTCACACAAAGTCCTTCTAGGAACGAAACTTCCTCCGCGATCAAAGCGGCATGCGTCTTCAACTCACCACCCTCGACCATCTCGTCCAACTCCTCGATCCAAAACTCTACCTCCACCTCCAATCCGTCGACTCGACAAACTTTTTCTTCTTCTTCCGCATGCTGCTCGTCTGGTACAAGCGCGAATTCCCCTGGCTGGACGTGCTGCGTCTGTGGGAAAGCCTCTGGACCGACTTTCTGTCTGCAAACTTCCACCTCTTCATCGCCGTTGCCATCCTCGAAAAACACAGAGATGTGATTATGGAGCATCTGCGCGGCTTTGACGAAGTTTTGAAGTACGTCAACGAGTTGAGCAACACCATTGATCTGTCCTCGACGTTGCTCAGAGCAGAAGCGCTGTTTGGAAGGTTCCAGAGGACGGTGGAAGCCATCGACCGTAAAGACCATTTCCCTACTCCGACGCTCAGGCAGAGGAAACAGATTGCTGCGGGGGGTAGTTTGGATCAGGGTGCTGAGAATGTGGGACATGATGGTAAGCAAGCTGCTGCTGCGAGCAGTTCTTCTGATGCCGCTGCTGCTGCGAGTGCGCAAACTACAACGACAACGACGGCTCAGAAAGAGAGGATTGTTAGTCCTGAGCTTAGAGCTTTGCTCAGTAGGGACTTTTCCAGGGTTGAGAAAGCTGCAAAATGAAGAAGAAGAACTCGCGAGTAAGAAACCCCCACCTCCATCGCTCTTTTATACCTAGGAGTGGGGGGTGTTGTATGAATTGGGCCTTTTTCTTTTTTTGCGTGTTTTGGTGTTTTGGTCTTGGGGGGGGGATTGGGAAGGAGGTTTTTTCTGCAAAGGGGGCAGGGAACTTTTGGGAGATTTGCTTACTTGGGAAGGGGGTTTGTTTGTACTGGGCATTTTCTTCTGATTCAACGATCGGTATATGAGAAACAATCAAGGTCTCTTTTTTTGCTTTCTCTTTGTTTTTTCTTCCCCCTCTGTTTTCTTCTCTTGAGAGGATGGATTGTTCCTGACTTTGATGCTTGTTTACTCGCTTTCTCTCACGTCTTTTTTTGGTGAGTAACACAACTTTTCGATGGAATTTTCTGCGGATAGTAGAACATTATTCTTTGATATGCTTTCTTGGGGATATATGTAGCTAGGGGGCCTCTCCTCTCGCATGTATGGAACAGAGCAATATGGGAATCGGGTTCCTGGCAGGAGAAGCGAGACAAAGGAAAGAGAAAAGAAAGAAGAAGAAGACTTGGCGAACTTTTATAACTAACCGCCCATATCTTCGAAAGGTTTAGAAGGATTACTCACACAGTGCTATACTTCCCACAGAAAAGGATAGGAGCAGGGTGGTACTAGCAGCCACTTTTTTCGAGCCCCGTTTTCACGTGACCAGAATGGGCAGCTTTGTAACATAGGAAGTTGGGTTGTTTCAGAGACAAAAGCTTTTCTGTGTGACATTGTTAGGCAGTTTTCCCAACAATGAGTACGAAAGTTCTGGATAGCACAGCAAGGGCGAGAAAGAGTTGTTGAACATGAAGAAATAGGTTTTTTTCTCTCAGAGAGCAACTATACAAAAGCTAATAAAAAGAAAGGGTATTCATCCATCATGATAGAAAAACAACAGGATCCAACAAAGAGTCTAATGTAGTAGCGAGCTCAAGTTTCCCAAATCACCGACATCCAGGAGGCATAACCCTCAACAAGATGCCAGCACCAGGTACGGCTTCAGCAACAACGTGACCAGTGTCCTGTGCATGCTGCTCATCATCAGAGCAACTCTACTTGCGCTGACCGTAAGCCTTGGTAGCGTAGCTACCACCCTGGACGATAAGGTCCTCAGGGCGGTAGTCGTGCTTGCCAGAGAAGTATGACTGGAGGATAGCCTTGGTACCGGCGGCGTAGCGCTTCTGGGCGTCGATGGAGGTACCAGACATGTGGGGGACCATGGCGTTACCGCCACCCCAGTGGGTGTATTGGGCGGTGCGCAGAGGGTGGTCCTTGGGGGCGGGCTGGGGGAACCAGACGTCACCTCCGTAACCGCGGAGCTGGCCGGACTTGAGGGCTTCGGCGACGTCTTCCTTGACGACGATGGCACCACGGGCGGTGTTGACGAGCCATGAGCCTGTGAGTGTGAGTTAGTGACTTTGGATTCGAAAGTAGGGGGAGGCATAAACACATACCCTTCTTCATCTTGGAGATCAACTCCTTGTTGAACAGACCACGGGTCTTCTCGTGCAGGGGGGCGTTGATGGTGACAACATCACACTGGGCAAGCATCTCCTCGAGGCTCTCGACACGACGGCAGCCAATCTCGGCCTCCTTCTCGGCCGACAGGGGCTGGTAGTCGTAGTAGAGGAGCTCCTTGCAGTCGAATGCCTTCAGACGGCGGAGGACACGCTCACCGATACGGCCAACGGCAACGGTACCGACAACCTTGTTCTCGAGATCGTACTCGTTCTTGGCGACGGCGGCAACGTTCCAGTCGCCGGCGGCGACCTGCTCGTGGGCGGGGACAAAGTTGCGGACGAGGACGAGCATGGTCATGACGACGTGCTCAGCAACCGAGACAACGTTGGAACCAGTGACCTCGGCAACAGTGATACCGCCGTTGGTCTTGTTGGCAGCGTCTAAGTCGACGTGGTCAGAACCGATACCAGCGGTAACGGCAATCTTGAGGTTCTTGGCCTTGGCCAGACGCTCCTTGGTCAGGTAACCAGGGTGGAAGGGAGTGGTGATGATGACCTCGGCGTCAACGAGGTGCTTGTCAAAGGTCGAGTTCTCACCCTCCTTGTCTGAAGTGGTGACGAGCTCGTGGCCCTGGTCCTCGATCCACTTGCGGAGACCGAGTTCGTTCTCAGTGGTACCGAGCAATTGAGGCTCCTCCCTTGCGTGCTCGAAGCCGTCGTACAGAACCATCAAAACCTTGCCATTCTGGCGGGAAGTGGCCGATAGCGAGCGGATGGCACCGGTGGATCTGAGAGGGGAGGAAAGAGAGGCACCTGCAAGAGGAGAGGCACGCAGCGAGGCGGCAGCAGGGCGCACAGCGCGGGTAGCAGAGCGGAAGAAGACCATTGTGAATGTGTGAGGGATAGGAGGGGATATGAGGAAGGAAAAAGAATCTGGCAGGAAGGGGGGATGTGTGGCCGATTATAAACAGAAGAGGAGGGGAGCTACTCTCGAGCTCGCATCATTACCTTAGCCAATTGTGGAGAAAGCGTACGCGCAGTATCCAAGCCCTCGTCCGAACTTCGGTCTCGATTTGCTCCTGTTCCTGTCCCGTACGCCCAACTTCGGCATTTGGAATCAATCGCTGGCCTGATGATCGGGAAAGGAGAGGGGTAGATGTGTGGCAAGTCTCACGAATGAGTGTCGCGTGTAGAATTGAATTGGTTGTATAGATCGCGATGGTATCCAGATTGGCGAGCATCAGCCTCACTTTTGCTATCTTGCATGGGAAAACGTGGTGGAGAAAGCTAACTACGACCCTCTTGCTCCCAAGACATTCGAACTCCTAGAAAAGTCCTGCAACTCTAACGTCCTACTCTGCTGAGCAGAACTGCCTCGCCATACTCGTCGTGAAAAGGGAGACAGGAAGCTGTTTCACTTGCCTTCAGCTTTGCTCCGCTCGGTGACGTCTCCCTTGACACCCCACAAATTTCCCAATTCCCGCAGGCTCCGTCAGAACAACGCAATTGTTACCAGCCTTTCCAATTTACCTATCTTATCTTACAATCACCTCATGTTTCATCACGACTCCAACAATCCAATTCCCAGCGTCTGCGATAGAACAAGACAAACTACAAGCTTTTCTTACAACCGGCCATTGCATAAAGACACAAGCAGAACAAAAAAGAGGAGAAATGCGGGGGTGTTTTGGTTCATCGACGGTAAGAAAAGGTCAATGCTGAAGCTCTCTCCGCAAATCATCGAACCTATGTCCGACAAAAGAAACCCCCGAATCTCCTCCGTGAAGGGTGCTCTCCTACTCTTCCATCGCTTTAGCATCTCAATATCCAAGTAAGGAGATAGAAGTGAATTCATCTCAAAACAGTAGACCGTGCTGTGGAGATCTCCTGATCAATAGCTTATAATAGTTCTATCGAGCAAGCAATCTCTCCATTCGGGGAAAAGGAATCCGGGACCTGGTCTCGATTATTGTCTCCGAACTTCGTCCGTCAAGGCTTCATTCAGCAAAAAGAAGGCTTAGTGGAAGAAACGTGAGGAGTCGAGACAAAAGGCCGAGACTCGGGTGCAAAGAGGTGAGGGGAAGACAGCATGCTCTTGACCTTCTGCTTTTGGGCATCCAAGAAGCTGAGTGAAAGCACCAAAGGAAGGAAGAGGCATCGAGGCTCAAGTGGTCGCTTTGGCTAAAACCACTGCTAGAACAGGCAATTCTGTCCATTCTGCGGCCGAGATTCGCAGCGATGTCGGGTCTCTCTTTCGTATCTGAATCGTACAAAATAAGAGACTCGTACGAATCGTACGAAATAAAAGGACGCGTATGAATCGTATGAGAATAAGAGACCTCCTCCCCTGCAACTGTCTCGTGTTTTCCCTCTTGCGCCGCAGGCAACCTGGGAAACTCCGCAGTGACACCTTGATGAACAAGCAAAGTGGATCGATATGGAGGGGCCATGACGTTGGAGTTTTACCGGCACATCCGCCCGGATTAAATGGACTTCATCTCCGTGATTGATTGCGGCTCTTTTATCTGACGACGACGTCGCACAAATAGTCACAGAATATCCAGATCTCATTGTCGCTCAACAATGCTAGATTATCCTTGTCGTAGAACTTGTGCATGTAAGTTTGGAGCTGTATCGATCTTGAATACTTGAGTTTTCATTGCTTCTATCTCTGTCTGTTGTTTCCATCTCATACTTGTCACATGTTTGATCATACCGCCCTGCAAACCTGAGGAAAAGAAGAAAAACGAAAGTCGGGGACACCTGGTCCTGAGAACATGAAGCGCAAAATACTCAGAACAACGACGCCAAAAGCCATGTGAACCATTGCATAGACCATGTCGACCGCCAAGCGAGGACAAACAACAGAACTTCAATCAACGTCAAAGTGCAAGCGGATATCCATGCTGGGGACCAAGCAATTCTCACTAAGCCAATATATGCGTCAAATCATATCACGACTAAGCTCGAGTGGGTAATCAAGCATCATCACCTTCCTCCTCAGTGTATTGGTTGAAGGCTGGTGAGGTGGTGTAGTGGACGTTGTATCTGCGCGAGGTTCTTCTGCGAGCAGGCTGCTGCAGCGGGAGCATAGCTGACATGTTCGTGTGGGTAACCCAATTGGCTGGGAAGATGGGCGACTCCGCAGCGACATCGTTGTCGGCTGCCGACGAGCTCGCTTCAACCTCACGAGACAGAGCAACAGCAGAGGCAGGGGCAGGTCGGGCCTGGATAGCACGAACCAAAGCTGCGGTGCTAGTGTGGGTGTCGTTGGGCGGGATAGTGGGCGACGAAGCAGCAGCTCTTGCACTCCTCATCTCAGCGATGGTATCAACAGAGAATCGAGGACCAGTGCGCATGATGGGAGGAGCCAACGCAGGTTGGTTAGCGTTGCGGATAGCCATGCCTGCGAAGGCGCCTGGATGAGCAGCTCTGTCAAAGGCTGCAGCAAGGAAGTCCTGATTGGAAGTGGAGCCTGGATAGTAAGGAATCAGAGATGTGTCGTAAGTAGCCATGATGCGCTCGTTGTTTTCCTCGTTGTCGCTTTCATCGCCAGGCACATGGCTGAACTCGAGTGGTCCCCACTGAATGTCGTCGACATCAAAGCCGGAGGCTCGAATTGCGGCAGCAGTATTGGATGGAGGGAAAGGACCGTCAGCTGGGTCGAAGTGGTAGTAGTATTGGGCGAACATCATGTCGGCTTCGATGGCGTGGATTTCGTTCATGTCAACACCGTCAGCACGGGATGGCTCGGTCAGATTGGCACTGTGAGTGTCTGGTCAGCCAAAAATCAGACGCAAGAGGACTCAACAACGCACCGATATCTGGAATTTCTGCCGGGCTGATGAGGTCCATTGGATCCGAGCAGCCTGATCTGGGTCTGGACTTGTTCGAGCTGCGAAGCAAAGGCGTTGTCACCAAACTGAGAAGCATGACTGTCAGGAACATCGTCGTTGTTTAGGGGTTGACCAAGAGCATTTGGATGATGCTGAGGTGGAATGCCAGGATGGTTCTGTGGTCCGATGAAAGGAGTTGATCTGGCAGTAGGGACAGTGCTGGCAGATGCTGGAGAGTCGGTCACAGTGCCATCGTGAGAGGCAGCCTCATCGCCTGAAGAAACAGCCGAAGAGAAACGACGGCGGGCAGATCCAGTATTGCGGGCCATGTATGATGGATGGTGTATGAAGACAGATGAGGAGGGTGCTCAGACGAAAGGGGGTGAAAGAAGGGGAAAGGGAAGTGTTTGTCGAGGAGCGAAAGAGGCGATGGTCACGATGCTGAAGGAGCGAACAAATACTTCGCAGGTGACCAGAAATGAAGGAAGTGACTAATGAATAAGGAACAAACTGTGTGTCACAATGTTGGTGAAGTGAGGCCAAGTTCGAGAGGCTTGCACTTGCCATATCTTGTTGATCGTCAATCACTCGACAAAGCCACTGCGACACTGCGTCGATGATTTCACTGCCTCTTTTAAAAAGCCATTTCCAGCAAGAGATACAACAGGAGGATATATGCTATGGAACAATGACAGGAACATCTCATTCATCTTTGTCTATATCAAATCCGAGATAACAGCAAACGATCCATTGTCTCTGTATGCCAAACACCGGTTTCCTCGCTGTGCAAATCAAAACATGGAACCAGATCAACGCAGTCTATCATAAATAGTATGTCAATATCAAGATTCGAATATTCCTCAAACTCCTTGAACCTTGCGATAACTCGGCGGTTTGATCGCTCGCCGAATTAACTTGCCAGCATATACTGGCACTAAAGATACCGCCGAGATAGCAGCAACCCTCCAAACAAATCCGACGCTTGTCACGAACCTCAAGTCAAAGTACCCAGAAAGGAATGGTATACTGCCAAAGTACAAGCATCCAGTCGCCACGATGGAGATGATATTTGCAGGATGCCAGGTCGTAATCTCCGCAGCCACCATAATCAACTCGTTGATGACGAGGACAGTGAACGACACACTGACCATACGCGCGAACGAGGCTGCAGTGTCGGCATTTCCTGTACTGTGGTCCGCAAACTTGGGAACCAGTAGCTGACTTCCTCCTTGAATGATAACTCCCTGATAGACCGAGATAGCGACCCAAATGAAGAAAGTACGGTATGAAAGAGACTTTCCTAGAGTCAACTCCTTGTACAGTTCTGGATATAGATTGGCGAGATTCTCATCAACATCGCGATCGAGTGTAAGCGAGAAGACTGGTGCCATGGTATACAAAGTTGCATAGCCAACCAACAGCCAATCTCTGTACAAAGCGATGGGTTGATACGCTGAGGCGACCGAGAACACAGTCTGGCATACACTGATGATTAGACCACGATGAATGACAAATTGCGCAAGTTTCGCCGAGCGCTTGTAGCTATTGCGACCATGCCAAACGAGCAATTTGGTCAGGTGGCTGAATTGAGTGATGCTGAAATCAGCGGCGAGAGAGGCTTGACGACCTTCTTTTCCCACGATACCCACACCTACATCAGCAGCCTGGATCATACTTACATCGTTACCGCCATCACCAATACAAGCAATGCGTTTGCGAGTATGATTGCGAATTAACTTTGCAACGTCTGCTTTTTGTGTTGGAGAACAGCGACAGGCTATCACAGCGGGGAGACGCACTGCTAGGGTAACGAATGCGTCTCTGTGATGGGTCAGGTACAGAGATAGAGATTCGCCGTCTATTAGTAGGGCGGCGTTCGGACGCGAATGCAGAAGAGAGAGTGCGTCAAGAGCCAAATCTTTACGTTTGAGCCCTGCGATCGTGTGTATGTACTGGCCTCTGGAGACAAGCTTCGATGATACAGCTACACAGCGTGCGGTCTCAACTTTGTCTCCGGTCAACATCCAAATCTTGATGCCGGCGTTGCGCAGGAGTTCAAGAGATGGCTTGATATAAGCTTGGAGTTTGTCTTCCACACCCGTCACGCCCAACAGCTCAAGGTTGTGTTCGAGATGCTGCTTGACAATGCGTGCCATGCTATTATCACGGTCGTGAAGGCTCAATGATGCTTCTGCGTATGCCGAAGAGAATGCGCCGTATTGCTCTCCTGAAAGAGCCTTTCTGCCAATGACAAGAGTGCGCAAGCCCTCGCGAGCCATGTTTGCCGTCTCCTCGTCCAGCCAATCATTGGCAGCAACAATAGAAGTCATGACGGTATCTGCGCCTTTCTGGAAAAAGTACAGCTCGCTCATATCACCTTCGCCTCCGCCCTCTTGCACGAACTTGACGATGATACCCATGCGCTTGCTGTCGGAGGTGAATGGAAAGATGTTGAGGATCTGTACACGAACCACGATCTTGCTGTTATCCACAAACTGCAGAGTAATGGTTTTCCGATCGCGATGCAAGAGCCTTAATCCAACTTGTTCTGTCCATGCCACAATAGCAATCTCATCTGGCGAAGAAGCCTGGTATGAAGTGACCGTGGAACCATCAACTTCCTCGGTTGTAGGCGTGACGTTATGACACAAAGCCAATGCCAGAACTAGATCTCTGACTCGCAGACCGATCTCTCTGCGTGAGCGTGTACCTGAAGCAAGCCCACCAGTAACATTTGAAGAAGGCAAGAAGAAGCCTTGCAAATCAGCGAAAGCCGACTTGACATAGCCAGAAACCTCATCCATCGCTTCATTGGCATATGAGACTGTACCAACGTGAATCTTCTTCAACTCCATCTCATTCTGAGTCAGGGTGCCAGTCTTGTCACTGAGCAAGTACTCAATGCGACCAAGATCCTCAGGAATAGTACTGGTGCGTACGACGGTTCCTGGAATACCTTGATCACGCTCGATAAACCAAGCATACATTGACTTGCCCATGTCGAGATTGACGCGCAAACTGATGGGCACAATGGTGGAAAACAGGATAAGGAAGCGCATGACGGAGACGTACCACTCTCGACCGTTCTCGGCTTTGAAACCTTTCATGGCCACCAGAATGAACGATAGAGCGAGAGTCAAGAAACAAAGAATCTTGGTCAGAGAATTGATCTCATTCTCAAGAAGGCCAGTCTTTGAACGACTAGCAGAGGTGGAGAGAGCGGCACGTGTTTCAGGACCGGTATAGATGACCACAGCATAAACAGTAGTGCTCGAGGCCAGCACAGTGTTGGCCCAGGCGGTGTTGTCGATGGACAAAGGGATCGATTTTGTTCCTGGAACTTCAGCAGCCGGGGCCTCGGACTCGTAGGGGTCGTATGCTTGACGGCCATCAGGTAGCAGATCCAGGGTACCAGCAAAGTCATTGACACGTTTGTCTGGCTTTCCAGCTGTCAAACGTAGCCTCGTGAAGTCGCGGGATGGCAAATCTTGGGTGAGGGGAGAGGCTAATCTGAGTTTCCAGTCCGTCTCACCATCGAGCTGATCTGTTCGAATGAAGGCTTCACCGCCGGCGCTGGGATCTTCAGAAGTGGTTTGGTTGGCCAAAGGCGGTTCTGGGACGCTTGCGACTTCGGGCTCGAACAAGTTTGCTTCTTCAGTTTCGGGCAAGGGTTCAGGCTGAGCGGACGACTCTTGAGAGAAACTTTTGAGAATGACAACATCAGCGGGAAAGCGCTGGTCTTTGGTCATGACCAAGACATCTCCCACTTTTAGCAATCGCGAGGGCTTGGTAGTCTCTCGCACTTCAGCATCCAGTAAGCCATCAGCATCTTGGTCTGTCGGCTGGCGTCTCCTTGTGCTGGCGGCATCATTGTCTCCAAACTGCAACACGGTATATCTCTCAGAGTTGGCCTCCTTATCTCTCTTCCTTCGGTGTATATCATCCATAGCCTCCTTGCCGAGGGTGATTGTCAAGACAAAGAGCAAGGGGAAGATATAGGTGCTCAGGTAGCCAATGCGCAACTGTGGGATGATTTGCGACAAGGCGACGAGGAGGAAATACATGTTGAAGAAGAAGGAGAATTCGTTGTAGAGGGTTCGTGGTAGGAAAGAGACGGGGGTGTATTTGGCGTTGGAGACGGCATTGGCAGGGTATTTGGCATCCTGGCGGGCGCCTACGACAATGGTGCGGTTGGAGGCGGGATCGTGTTCATCTTCGGGCTCGTCGTCGTCGTCGTCGTCGTTGTCGAGCGGAGTGGAGCGTGAGAAGGGGTTGAGACGGGCTCTGAACTTGGCCAGAGCAGATTGAGACTTGTCGGACAGACGGCGTAAGCGTGAAGCATGCGAGGGAGGCGGATGGTCGGTATGCGAGTGTCGCTCATGTGCTTGGCTGTCTCTTCCGACCAGGGCTTCCAAGTCTTCGGCATCTGCGTCGTCGATATAGCGGTCAGGTCTCCGGAAAGCCCTCCGCCCTCCAAGTCGTAGGTTCTTGAGTGGGATGTTCCTGAAAGAACCGCCGTTCGCAGATGAGTGGTTCCGACTGTTGGAGGTGGTGGCCTGGGGGTCGAGTTCGTCCAAGTCCAGGTCCAGATCCGAGTCGGCATCAGGGATCAGAGAGGCCGACGCGGTCGAGTCGCCGTGCCGATGTGACATGCCTCATCTGTCTTGTCGGAAGGAAAAGGTGAGAGAGTTTCTTTGTTGGTTGTAGCTGCCTGCTGCATACAATTACGTGGGCGTATGCTATTCTAGGCTGGACCAACTGACTCGGGTCACCCTGGACGGGGGTGTCGCACGAGTCAAAGTCCGGGGGAGGTTGACGCGATTGGTTGTCAGGCTTGGCTGATGGTGTTGGTGAAGTCTGCCAATCATCACCTCCTTTCAACTTGGTACCCTCTACTATTATGTTGTCGCCCTGCTTGTACTATTGACTTATCCAATGTCTTGACAAGTCTCTCTTTGCTTCTTGTCATTTTGTTTTGGTGAGTTGCGCCGCCTCATGATGGAAAGACGGGGCCGAACGGTCACGTCGCCTGAGTTGTTACTCCGTGTATACTGAGACATGGCCACAGCAACCGTTATACATAATACCCAGTCATGGCAGACGCCGCTCCTCATTTTTCATGGCATCCTGCTCTGAGGCCCCACAACAGCGCCCACGATGTTCCCGTAGCCACTTCAGAACAACCACCTGCTCCAGCCGACAATGATGATGCCGACTTCTTCGATCGCATTCCCGCCGAACACTCCCAATCCATCGCTGAAGACGCCCAAGTTGACGAGCCTGTTGAGCAGTCAACCGCTGAAACAGTACAACCTTCATTCATCCAGGACCACGACCTCACGGCGGAAAGCCCCGAGGCCTCGGCTCCAATTGCAGACGAATCTCGACAAGACACACAGACCGAAGTCCAAGATTCGATCGAATCGCCGACATTGATACCTGAGCCAACTCACGACTTGCTCGAGAACGCCTACAATCCTCCGCACGATCAAGTTCACAACTTCGATCCTGAACCCGTTGCTGAGCCTGCACAACTGCCATTGCAAGAGTCCGCGCGCTCTGCTGTTGACGAAGCCTTCGGGAGTCTAGACGAGGAAGAGGCGGGATTTCCTAGAGAGCAGTATGAATATCAAGGCCAAACTACCGCTGCCGACGACGCTGTCGACGAAAGCGACGATGCGCCTCTGATGCAGGATGAGGAGCTTCTGCCAACCCCCGGTTTCGCTACAGACGCCCCTGCCATCAATGCCCATGACGTTGCCTTCGACCCTGTCCACTCGGATCCTTCAGCAATCGCCGCAGCTGCAGAACACGTTTACGAAATGTCTACCGAGGATCCATCGTCGACACCATCGCACAACATCCAATACCCGGCCAGCAAGTCGCACTCATTTGACGACCAAGATGTCGAGACTCCAGCGACTTCTCTGGAGATTCTGGAAGAAACCAAGGAAACTTTGCGACAGGTGGCTGAAGAGCCGATTGAGGAACCAGCTCAAGTGCAACCTCAATCATCGGCTGCTTTCGAGTGGGGGGATGATGACCAGACTGAAGACTTTGGAGCTGTTGTAGGCAACGTTTCAGCTGAAGAAAACAATGTGGATTCAGACAACCGTGCGGCTGGAAGTGGCTTCGTTGCTTCTCAGGCAACTGCTGTAGCCCAAGCTTTGCAAGAGCAAAAAGCACAAGACGGCCCTGCCGAAGGTGAAAAGAGCGAGGAAGATCTGGCTGCCATGTGGTCAGCTGCACTGGATGATGACGATTTCCTTGACGACAACGCAGTGGATCCCAGTGGCTTCTTCGACGATGATGGTGAAGGCTTCTTGGACGACTTTGACACAACTCCCGCTCCAACCCACCAAGTCCTGAGTCCCGAGCAAGCACTCAGCCCTGGCATTGCTCCTGTCTTGGATGGCCAAGGAAATACGGTCGGCTTCACAAAGCTTGGAGGTCCGCAAGAACAGATCAACGCTCCTGCAAACCCCTACTCGCCAGCAGCCCAGCAGCCAAATCCCTACTTGAGTCCAGCTCTGCCATCTGTGCCTTTGTACAACCAGCAACAGCAGCCCGTCCGACCAGCCTTGAACAATGCCCAAAGCTTTGCCGACAAGTCCAAAGGTGGCTACTCCTCTCCCTACGACTTGCCCGAAGATATTGTTCAGCTGCGTAGGCGTCCTGCTGCTGCTGCCGTCCCTACCCAGTCCAGTGCTCCACCTCCTCCACCAAGGAGTAGCAGTATGCAATCTGTCCCACCAAGTGCTCCTCCACCTTTTTCACGTTCTGTGACTGCGGCTCCTTCAGCAACCATCGCATCGCCTCCCATGAGCCAATCACCCAGCGTCGCGACCTTGCCACCGAAACCTGCCACTGCTTCTGGTGTCAACAGATCTGCTTCTGGCTTCTTCGAGGAGCTACCCATGGTGCCGAAGCCTCGCAACAGACCATACACCCCAGCTGTCGCTGCGCCATCTCCTGCTCAGATCTCCGCTCAAACTCCTCCACAAGGACCTCCTATCCGCCCGCCATCGCGTCCCGTGATGCCTCCATCCACTGCTTCTGCAAGCTACGGTATCTCCGACTTCAGACAGCCAGAAAAGCTACCTTTGTTGCCTGACTTGCAAGCCGCACCTCAGCAGCTAGAGCCACCTCAACCCACTGGTCCTCCAGCGAGTTCGAGATACTCACCTGCCGCTGTTCAGCAAGCCCCCTCAACGGCAGCACCTCCTTCCGTAACTGGTCGATTCTCGCCAATGCCGCCGCCTGCTCCGTCAGCAAACTCTCGTTATTCTCCTGCTCCACAAGCTCAGGTCCAAAACCAAGCACAGAACAAGTACGCAACCATGCCTGCTGCCACGCCAGTTTCAAGACCAGTCCAGCCATTCGCACCTCGTACCTCAAGCCCGTTGGCCTACCATGAGAAGCCTGCTGCTGCTGCTGAGATGCCGCCACCACCTGTTCGTGCAGTTTCATACCAGCCTCCACCTCCAGTTCGCCAAATGTCTGGCCTCGCCGAGGGTTTCGAGACACCGCCACGACGAGACAGCAACACCCTCGACCAGACTATCTCTCAATCTTACACATCCCCTCCTCGCGCCAACCCTTATGCTCCCACCAATGCGCCTGCGCCGAGCGATACCTTCTCGCCGCCAAGACGGTCCAAGACTCAATCGCCAGGAACTGCTATGAAAGTCCCTCTGAGAGCTGTCACTCAAATTGACAGACCGACTTCTGCTGCCGGCAATGTCACCTCTCAATCTTTGCTACAGCGTCAAGACGCAAGAGCTGCCCTGCCTCCCGCTCGACAGCAATTTTCTTCGGATCTCAGTTTCACTGTTCCTCAAGACGAACGAGCTCAAGATCCGTTAGAGAGATACAAGGGATGCCCTGTCTTCAAATGGGGTCCTAGCGGCTCGTTAGTGAGCACTTTCCCCAAGCAAGCGCCTTTCTATGCTGCTGGTCATGCCATTCCTACTATCAAGTGTACACCCGGTCATATCACCATCCATGATACTAAGACGACTTACCCTCTGGGCGAACGTGATGCCAAATTCCCTGGACCCCTGAACAAGGGCAAATCCAAGAAGAAGGAAGTCCTCACATGGATAACTGGCAAGATTGAGGATCTTGAGAAGGCCCACGACGATTGTCTCCACGACTTCAACATGCCTGTTCAAACCAAAAAGCGCATCGAAGAGAAGGTTGTGCTTTGGAGAATGGTCAAGCTTCTGCTCGAACACGACAACAAGATTGAAGGCAATGCATCTGCGGAGGATGCTGCTCGTAAAATTCTGTTGCCAAATTTCACTCAGACAGAAGACTCAGCTGAAGATGCTGCAGATGGCAAATCATCAGGACTTTCTACCGAACCTGTCAACGCGAATGCTATGGCGCAGATTCGCAAGCATCTCCTTGCAGGCGATCGTGAGAAGGCTGTCTGGTATGCGGCCGAACAAAAGCTTTGGTCTCACGCTTTACTTGTCGCATCGGTTGCTGGTCCCGAAATTTGGAAGCAGGTCGTTCAAGAATATGTTCGCTCTCAAGTCAAGGATGCAGGAGAAAACTCTCAGTCACTCGCAGCATTGTACGAAGTCTTTGCCGGAAACTGGGAAGAGAGTATTGACGAACTTGTTCCACCTTCTGCTCGTGCTGGCTTCCAGATGATCAGCAAGGCAGGACCCAGTGCGAAGAACCCTCTCGATGGTCTCGACCAGTGGCGCGAAACCTTATGTCTCATTATCAGCAATAGAAGCAACAACGATATCCAAGCCATCTCAGCTCTAGGTAAACTTCTTTCCAGCTATGGCCGTATGGAGGCAGCTCACACTTGCTACCTCTTCGCTAAAGCTGCAGCTCATCTTGGTGGCGCTGACGATGAGAAGTCCGACTTTGTGTTGCTCGGAGCGGAGCACAAGAACCAGACTCATGAGCTCTCTGACCTGGATGCCATTCTTCTTACTGAGGTTTACGAGCTTTGTGTGTCTCTTGCCCCTGCTCCTGGAACATCACCTACTCTCCACCACCTACAAGCATACAAATACCAGCATGCTCAAATACTCACAGAGCACGGCCTGCGTAGCGAAGCACTGGCATATTGCGATGCGATTATGGCCGCCTTCAAGGCATCTACCCGCCTTTCGCCATATTATCACCCTGCATTATTGAGCAGTGTAGATGATCTGCATAGGTGTCTGTCGCAAGCACCTCAGGCTAGCGCTTCTGGAGGCTGGATTCCAAAGCCATCTATGGACAAGGTCTCTGGTAGTATGTGGAAACGCTTCAACACTTTCGTTGCTGGTGATGACGACGAATCGAAATCAGGTGATCCAACTGGCAATGAAAGTACCCCTGCAGGACCATTCGGCGGCATTACTGGCGAGACACCAACAGTCAGTCGAACAGCTTCAACCACTGATCTGTATGGAGCAATGTCAGCGGGTGGTAGTATGTCTTCTGCACCTGCTGCTACTGTCTACAACCGATACGCACCTCCAACTCAGCACGGTGGTGCTTCTGCTTCTCGCTACGCCCCGAGCAGTTCAAGTGCATATGCTCCAAGCAGAGGTTCCATGGAGTCCACTCGTTCCTACGAACCAGAAAGACCTGGAACTGGCTACAGTAGTCTTGTATCTCCCACCGCAGCCGCACCCGCACCAGTCCAGCGTGCTAGTAGCACACCGTTCGGGGCATACTTGCCGCAACAAGCTGGAGAGAACCAACAAGCACAACCATCACTTGGTGTTCCTCGACCAGAGGTATCTCGTGCCGTTTCAGACTATCGTGTACAGTACAGCCAGCCGCCCTCAAGGCGTGAGTCTGTCCAATCTGGTGTCGGCTCTGAGCCTCGATCTAGTCTTGACCAGGGCAGACCAACATATGGATATCAGCCCGAGGCTGCGAGACACTCTCCTTACCAGTCTAGCTCGTACACTCCATTGTCGCCGATATACGGAGACAACAACGCTGAGGCTGCCGAGACTGAAGAGGACTCATCGTACAAGCCCCACACAGAGTCGCCATACCAGCCATCTGAGCCAACTCCTGTGCAACAAGAGCCGCAATCCTTTGGCTACACACCCACTGCTCCATCAGGTGAATCTGCCAGTTTCGGATACGAACCTCCGTCGTCTTACGAGCCACCCACGTCTTATGAGCCACCATCATATGATCCTGAGTCTTCCTACGAACCCCCAACTTCATACGAGCCCCCCTCGGATGAGCCTGAGCTGTCTGACGAACCCAAGACGTCTGTCTACACTTCTCCCTCATACGAACCGCCCTCGTCATATGCGCCTCCCACATCTTATGAGCCTCCGACTGGCTCATCGAGCTATGAGCCCCCCACATCGATTTATCAGCCATATGAGCCCGAACCTGATCCGGAAGATGGCAATGGAGAGGGTCAAGAAAAGCCAAAGAAGAAGAACTTCATGGACGATGAGGATGATGATGAAATCATTCACCGAGCCGCCGCTCTCAAGAAAGCAGCCGATGACAAAGCAGCAGACGAGGCCTTCCGCAAGGCGGCCGAAGAAGACGCAAAACGCGACGAAAAGGCCGTTGCTTCTGGAGATAAGAAGGGATGGTTCGGAGGTTGGTTCGGCAAGAAAGATCCGAACGCTTCACCAGGACCAATCAGAGCCAAGTTGGGAGAACAGAGTTCCTTCTATTACGACCCTGATCTTAAGAAATGGGTCAACAAAAAGGGAGGTGCTGAAGCTGCTACCCCAACTGCTGCCACGCCTCCCCCTCCCAAGGGACCGAGTAGGAATACCAGTGCCGCTGCGGCACCTCCAGCTGGGCCACCCATGTCTGGCCCTCCTTCGCGCACTTTGACACCAGCCAGCGGTCCTCCTTCAGGTCCACCATCGATCACCGCATCGCCCGCCACACCACAAACTGGCTTCTCCTCTGCTTCTGCACCTCCACCAATGGGAGGTCTGGCCGGCGGACCACCTGCATCTGGACCACCGAGTCGTCCTGCCACGAGCATGAGCAACGCGAGTAGTATCGACGATTTACTCGGTGCACCTGCACCGCGAAAAGGCGGCACTGCGAAGGGAAAGAAGAGGGGAGGCAGATATGTTGATGTCATGGCTAAGCCTTAGTCGTCTTGGGTTTTCTTGTATGATTGTCTTTTTTGTTCTTTCTGTAGGACTAGGACTAGGACTAGAAGAGATTTACACAGAGTCTGTCTCGTTGTATTGATGATGATGCTGCATTCGTTTTTCCCATCTTTGTGGTTTGTGAGTATGGACTTTGAGGTTTTACTGTACCGCAATCTTCGATACTTAGAGATGTGCTGCCTGCCCTTTCGTATCTTGTAAAATCGCTGGCATTGCCTTGTTCTTTCATTATAACAGATTACAACCAATTGTTTCCTAATTACCTGATCTTGAGCTGAAAGAAAAAAACAAATATCAGAATCCACACACGCTACGAAAAAAACCACTTTTTATAGCAAAAAATGGGATTCGTTGATTTTGGGTAAATTAAGTGATAGGGATTGTTTTTTGAGAGGGGAGGAAGTAGTAGTGGTAGTAGTGGGATAAATAGTGCTTGTGTTGATGGCAGGATCGGTGGGCATGGAATGGACTAAGACGGAAGATGATTTGGAAAGGTTAGGGTAAGGGTAAGGGAGTATGCGAGAAGTGGTAAGAAGTGGTGTCTCTTTTGGTTTAATTCGGATAATGTCACCAGATATCCACGGAGGGGTTTTTCAAGGAGGTTGTTGGGAAGTGGTGAGAAAGAGGTGTCCTTGTCGCTTTGAAGGGCTGAAGCAAGGATGAGAAAATGGGATGGTTGAGGATCATTTGTGCGTGTGGAGATGGAGTACTTTCGTGTCGTGGAAAGGATGGATGGCACAGAGGATGGCTTCTAGATGTAGGGCTTGTGTATGTGTGGTCTCTTAGACATCTTGTCGTGCATGATCTCTCTTGTCCTTGTCTTTGAAGCGCTTGGTTTTCCTTCTCTTTGCTGGTGAGCTTAGGCTATTGCTATGCTCGATTTAATAGGGGAGTTCGGTCGTATCGCTAGATTGGTAGTGTGGACGATGTGAAGGGTCGGGTTTGGTTGTGTTGAGTATGTTTGCAAGGTTGGTATCTTAGAAAGTTTTTGAAGATTTGTTCTATATGGTTATTCAGGCTGCGGCGGTGTAGTTGTCGTGAAAGACACCTCATGCTGAGTGGGCAGGAAAGGTTCGGAACGTGATATCTGGGACACGATCAGTACTAGTTGCCCAGATTGTGATGCTTACCTTGAGTCAAACTTGAGTGATGAAGAGCAACACGCCGAACCCCTCAAAAGTCCAATACGATGCAATCCCATGTGAGAAATGAAGATTATGCCGATCAGATCATTGGAGACACCGATTGCAGGATGAGGGAAACGAGATCAAGAAGATGGAAGTAGACTGGGAATCATATTTTCATTTCATGACCGTCATGAGGTAATAATTAACTATTTTTTCATAGAAGAAAGGTGAAGTTGGCCTTTGACCAAAAACAGATCAGCCAGCGATCTGTTTAGCGGGCGCAGTAACCACCGTCAATGACGAGGTCAGCACCGGTGGTGTAGGTGGAAGCGTCGGAGCAGAAGTAGACGTAGGCAGTCTTGAGCTCCTTGGCCTCACCATCACGACCCATGGGGATCATGGAGTGCCAGAGCTTCTGGGTCTCCTTGTCGACGAAGTCCGAAAGACCGGTGTCAATGTATCCAGGGGAGATGGAGTTGACACGGGCGAAGTCGCGCCACTCGTTGGCAAGCGAGCGGGCCATGTGGATGCAGCCAGCCTTGGCGACGTTGTAAGAGGTCTGCTCTTGAGGGAAGTTGGCGATGTGACCAGACATGGAGGCGGTGATGACGAAAGAACCAGTCTTGCGCTCCTTGAAGTGGTGGCCGACAGCCTTGGCGCAGTATGCAACACCGAGGAGATCGGTCTGGATAACCTCCTCGAAGGCGGAGATCTCGCCATCAAGAATACCAGAGTCGGCGGTCTTGCCGGCGTTGGCGACGAAGGCGTCAATCTGACCGAAGTCGGCAATGACGTCCTTGACGAGCTGGCAGCAGGACTCGTAGTTGGCGACGTCGAGCTTGTAGGCCTTGGCCTTGATGCCGTACTCCTTCTCGAGAGCGGCGGCGTTCTTCTCACCACCCTCCTTACGGCCAGCGTAGGTGATGGCAACGTTACCGCCCATCTCGGCGATACCGCGAGCGGCCTCGATACCCATACCACGGGGACCGGAGGCACCGGTGACGATGGCGACCTTGCCCTTCATGGAGAGCAGGTCCATAATCTTCTCGCCCTTGGGGATAGAGATAGGCATGTTGATGTGATTTGGTGGGGTTGTTGGTAGAAAAGGGAAGATGGATTGGTATGAAGAGGGGATGAAGAGAGAAAAGATGTGCAGGGGAAGAGATAGCTATTTAAAAAAGAAGCTTCCTACGTTCACTTCTTACCGCTCGATGGGCTGAGGTCATATTTTCTGCTGGGATCCAGCCAAAAGTCGTCCTCGGTGGTCCTGCAGCTTCACCACGCTTCTTTCACTGACCTCATAGGCGGGGTCGTGGGGCTGAAGGTGGCCCAGTCAACGAGCCTCAACAGATACAAACCAACATTGAAGCAGCCCATAACACAGCAAACTTGCGGCTTGACTGAACGTTGACTGAAAGGGCCGAATCCTGACTTGTTTGTGGCACCGGTCTGCTGCAACACTTTTCGTGGCAGGAGCTCCAGATGATCCAATGGTGGGACAAAACCTCATGGCCTGGTGTGATGTCAGTGTGCACGGCCCACTTGGGGAGCAAAATATCGAAAGCTCCCGACAGCTCCGGGTGTCACTGCCCCGCCAAATCCTCGATCTTCACACCTCTTGCTAAAGCACGGACAACAAACAGTTCACCAGAATTGGACATCAACGATCGTTTGCTTCCATCGACGATGTTTCGCCAGAAGACAGAAATCACAAGAAGGTCATGGTCGAAGGTTCTTTTCCCTGTGACGGTTCTCTTCGCCTTCTATCTATCATCTCGCTCCGCCATCTCTGTGCAAACCAAGACGAGCTGCTTCAGTGGGGTCAAGACGATGCTGT
Organism: Aureobasidium sp. EXF-3400; assembly: GCA_024195585.1. Lineage (NCBI taxonomy): Eukaryota > Fungi > Ascomycota > Dothideomycetes > Dothideales > Saccotheciaceae > Aureobasidium > Aureobasidium sp. EXF-3400. The sequence continues at coordinate 30,350 of SWBL01000053.1, forward strand.
CGATGCTATCGCCAACTCCGCCCACTCGGGTGCCGCTAAACAAGGAGGGGGTTACGTGTATCGGACGACCACAGATTGTTGCTACACGTGTCTACATTGGCACTGCAACGGCAATATGATCGCAATTTCGACTTAGCAAATTCGTGTCGACAATTAGACATCGATGGTCTGAGTTTCAAAGTTCCAAAATGAAGGATCATGCAAGAGTGCGGCCACTGGCAGTAGATACGAAAACTACGCTATGCCCCTGCTTCTTCCTGGTTGAAAAATACCTCAATCCTCCTTGTCAGTCCGTTTTCGCACAACAGATGGCCGCTCCTACGCTCCACAACTCCTCAACAACAGTCGCATCTGCGCATCGAAATCTGACCTTGCACGAGCACATCGCAATGTGTTCAAGCAGTGTAACACTAACTTTTGCGCAAGCTGCAGGGGCGATGTAGCAGATGCGGAGGGTCTTCAGGGAATCACATGGCGCTGCTAAGGTGATCAAACACTCATTTATGTGCCTATGCGACCTAGGCATCTTCGATCAAGACTAAGCGACGCTACCGAAAGGGATCCGTGAAGTATCGTCTCGACTTTTCAGGAGTCGCAAAGCTCTTCAAGATATTCTGGGTACAAAGAGGTTCAACTAACTAATCATACTGATCAGACAAGATTTTCAGCAAGGAAATGAAAATATGGAATGCTTCGACTACATTCACGACTGATCAACCATATACTAAAAGGCACTCAAATAATGCCCCACCGACAGCACAACCAACAGCATCTCCTCAACCGGTCGCTAGAGCATAGAAAGAGCTGGGAAGAAGAGCATAAAGATCAGGCAGTGTCTGTACAGCACAAACTATATCTCCCAATGAGCTCCGGCATCTGAGTGGTAGACAACTCTCTGGGCTCGGTGCAAGTACTACTCTATAGCTTGTGGCTCGAATCACATTGTGTCATGAGTCAATCGTTCTTTGCTTCTTAGTAGGGATTGCTGCAATCTGATCGCATGCGTGCCTAGCGCAGGTGCCGTCTTGCGTGTTCCTCTCTGCTATATCGGCAACCTGTGAATTCACACACCGAGTGCAAGCGTGTCAATGGCTATTTGACCAATACGGCCTCTCTCTTTCTCCTTTAGTCTTCTTTGAAGCGTTTTCCAATAAGTTGTCTTCATCTCATCCCGGTATGTTGATATGATCATGATTTGCCTATTTCGGATGCTGCAAGTACAACCCTGTCTCGAATAAACAATGCTTCAATCTTCTTAGCATGCATTGGTCCAAGTAGAAATCTACCTTCCGATCTAACTGTCCTTTCTTGAGTCGCTGACAGTACTCAATTGTAGTCTTACACCCTTTTCATGGACACTCTCGGCTACTATAGTTCAATTATCTTTTGCGTCGGGCTTGATTCTTGGTCTCATCTCCACATGGCACCTTGATCGACCTCTTTCTTGCTCTAGCACATGCAAATATTGCAAGCTCTGTTCAGGGCTCGACCTCTCACTTGGTCGAGCCGGACTCTATCTTCCTACGCTAGCTGTCCACAAATCTTTTCGCCTTGCAAGGCTCGCACAATACGGATCTCGTAGGGTGTTTTTGCAGACTTGCAACTGTTCGCCAGTCCACATCTTTGAGTAACCTTGTTATTACCCCTGCCCTATCTACTGATACCGTCCAATTAATAGGATTTACCTCCCTCCAGCAAGATTCAGAAGATCCACGCGTTGCCGCCCACGCTGCCACGTTGTTGGTCGTTGGGGTTATCAAGTCCCACAAAGCATACATCTTAGTGCATTCCAGACCTGGAGAGACCTTGAGGGAAATCTCCGCTTTGTCCATGAGACGCTTTTTAGCTCTTCTTATACAAGCCAAAGGTCCTGAGATATGAAAATCGTCACCCACATGACACTGCTTCTGATGTTTTAAAGCCTCTGGAGCCCAAATGCCGTAGTCCTCGTAGCAATCCTTCATGACCTGAAGACTCTTTTTGCCGTTCTCGATCCGAGCGTGTTGGAAACAGGTATGTGCAAGATTCTGCCTACACTGTTCTATTTTGTCCTTGTACACTATGTCGTACCAGCATGGCGATATGCCCAGGAAAGTAGAAAGCTCAGGCATAGAGTCTCTGGCATATTGGTTAAACAGTATTGGCAGAAAGAAGGTCCCTATTGAGGGCAACTCGAATCTAGCGTGCAAGCTTAGCAACGACTCGGAGGTTAGAACCATCGATTGAGAAGTAACTATTAGACCGAGCCTCAATGCTAATGGCGGGTCCGTAAGAAAAGCTTGCAACAATATCCAGGCGAAGAGAGTATGGACAAGCCGCAGACGTATCGCTGAGCGGAGAAAGAAGTCGGGGGCAAGCTTCATAGTGAGACACTCTGGCTGCAGTGACGGAACAGACGAAGTGACTCCAGACTCCTGGAGCGCGAGAAATGCCTGCAGTAAGCCTTCCAGCTTGTTTTAAAATGAAGTGAAAGCAGAAACTGTTCTTTTTTCCACGACAAAAGGATTTCGTGAAGGCTATGTGCTCATGGTCCAAGCTCTGCAAGTCATTTCCTACAGTCCTTGCCTAACTTTTAATGGAATATCGCCAAGCATATACGAAACTTTCCCAGAGAGGATATAAAGGAGAGTCTCTAGACCAATGGCTCACTATGTAGCCGCTACTCATGGCGGCCAACTCTCATACTCAGCAGCAAAAAACCCTTCAGCGTTAGTATCCTGGTTCCCTGCATCCGCTTTCCATGCTTGCAACACTTTCGGTGAAGGGCTGTAGCCATTTCGAGACTCGATGGCAAACTCCCATCGCCCTCTCCTTGTCACGAATTCCAGCACATCTTCTTCGTTGCCAAAGGATAAGATTAGATGTTTGATCTTGTGCATCTGTCGCGCAGCATGCCCGACACTTTCGTACAGGCTGTCGAAGTAGTCATTGGCGAGCATAGGCTCGCCTGTAACTTCGTGATCATATTGGAGATCTACGCCGAAGATATCGTAGGGTATGAGTAGTAGTTCGAGGACTTCGAGGTTGGGCCAGTGGTGCGAGCATGATGGAGAACATCTGAAGAAGTCCGGCAGAAGATGGAGGTCTACTGTATGAAGCTCGCGCAGCTGCAAGGATGCAGTGTGCAGATTTGCCGAGAACGCGTCTGGCTGCAATGCGAATGTAGGAGGTGATGTTCGGACGGAACCCTCATGAGCATCGAGCCAAGTCCAGTCGATATCAAGTCTACGCACGCTGGTGGGCAGTAAATGCGCATTGTTGGCGGTGCTATTGCGCTTCTGTATTTCAAAGGCGGCGTCGTGAGGAGGTATCTTATAGTCTCCTGGAATGCGGATGTAGAGTAATTCATCACCGCCACAAGCAGCGGAAATCTTGAACGCAGCCGATGGCGAGATGCCATTCTCAGAGCCCATGGCAGCAGGTGCCCAAGCCTCAGGGAAGTCCAGCGACGCGACACAACTAGCAGTAGCGATATGGCAGTCTGACAGAAAATCCGCACGATAGGGAGTAATCATCTGGCCAAATCCAGAATATGATTTTGTCAAGGGTTCGCCGCCCTGACCGGAAGTGTAGACGTGTTCGGCTTGCAGAACAATGCTCAGTGAGATGGAACAATTTTTGTCACCCCAAGAAGACAGGGCCTCGAACAAAGGAGGCACGCCCTTGCAAAAAGCCTCATCATTTTCTCTTCTCATAAAGTTGTCGTAGGAGAAGCCATCTTCCTTTACCCGCTCGTTGTTTAGCCGATGCGGCACAGCAACTTTGTAGACAATTCTACGAATGGCTTTCTTTCTCGCAATGCACCGGCTCTGTGGACCACCTGTAGCGCATGCGAGTTGTTCCAGTGTCAGACCACGCTTGCCGAATCTCAGATCATCTCGAACCACGATTTCGGTGTTTTGCGACGGGCTGAGCACAGAGAGCGTAGAGTAGATCTTGTTTTCGAAAGCGGCTTGCCAGGCTCTGTTGACAAGGGCATACGGCGCTAACTTCTGGTTGTCGGCTGCGGAATATGCAGCGATAATGGACAAGATCTCTTGTGGTAATTCAGCGGCCATGGATCGTCAGATGTCGAAATGTTATGTTTGCTGTTGAGTAGACCTGTCAAAGCCCGACGACACCCCGCTCGCCATCAAATCTCCATGTGATGGACTGATAGTGTCCAAACCTGCAGAAAACTTGACTCTTCTCATGGTTGATGGTGCATCATGGAAGTGAGGTCAAGATGTTACGTCCGTCTTCAACCGCGAAGTACAGGGCTGTTCTACTTCTTTCGCCGAATTGGGTAGTTGTCGCCGAGTGCAGATCCGAAACAGACACTTTTCGTTGTTAGCAACAAACAGCTGCCCGTTGCATACCCAATACTCACACAGTCTCTCGGAATCCATCTTCAGCACGAGTCAAGCGACGACAAGACAACTGCAAGAACCTGCGCACACTTTGCGACAAAGATGTTCTGCTCACTTGAATCTGGGTTCTATTCCATGTCAAAAGATCAGAGCTTCAAAAGCTGCGCTGATCAAGGCAACTGCTTACTTACAATCTCAGTGTCAGGAACACATTTCTCACATATATCGTGTGCTATACATCCTCAGTGGTACAACCACCATTTATTTCCTGGCTGCCACGTTATTGCCAGAGCAAACAAAAGCCACGCACGTCACAGCCTCAAGCATAACATCTACAAACCCTAACCTCTCGGCCCTACTCTTGCTCACGTGAGCTACTACCACACGTACACTTGACGAATCGCTCACCAGCCATTCGTGTGCTTTCAGCCGGTCCCGAGATCGACACCAGCCAAAAGCCACAACCGCAAGCCCTCCGCAAGTGAAAACTGGGTTCTGATGCGGAGGAAGAGCCCCCATGGGGGGGTTTGATATAGTGGATGATGTGGATCTCTGCACCGGGCAATATTGCCTGCAACGAACGCCGTTCCCACCCTTGACCTTGGAAGGCTATTCGAAGTCGGCGACTGAACTACGTCTGTACTGGAGAATAAGCCAAGATATAAATATAGAGAATATGCCCCGTTTGGTTGTCGAGTCATCTAGACTTTCTGATTCTTGGCTTGTCATACCTTCATTCATCTAGCTCCCGAAATAGAGTCAACATCAAGAAAGCCGCTCTCCTTGTTACCAGATTGAACATGGACTCAAAAGACTTTGGTGGTAGTCCCGACAAAGACCCAAACTACCTCTCCAAAGTAGATACCTACAACTCCTCCTCCGAACACAACGAATACCTCGAAACAATACACACAGCCGAACTACCCCAAAACCTTGCTGGCGAGGTCGCATACGGCAGAAATGGCTTTCGAGGAATCATCGAATCGCCATTTGTTTTTGGAGCAGCTATGCTTGCATCGCTCGGCGGTTTCTCCTTTGGCTATGATCAAGGAGTGATTTCGATTATCAATGTGATGCCGCAGTTTCACGAGACTTTTCCTTATGCGAAGACGGGCTTTGGAAAGGGGTTTATGACTGGTATGTTGGAGTTGGGAGCCTTCGTTGGATGTTTCTTTATGCCGTATATGGCGGACAAGATTTCGAGGAAGTGGGCGTTGACAATTGTGGTTGTTATCTTCGATATTGGTGCTATAATCCAGACAGCGTCGCAGAACTATGGCATGTTGGTTGCGGGTAGAACTATTGGAGGTACGTCGGAATCTTCTGCCATTCGATGGCGATTCGACACAGGCTGACGAGACTCCCAGGTATTGGAGTAGGAACATTGGCATTAGGAGCTCCTCTGTACATCTCCGAGATCGCACCGCCGAACCTTCGAGGATCTCTTCTTGTCCTGGAATCCATATCCATCTGTCTTGGAGTCGTCATCGCATTCTGGATTACCTATGGCACGAAAGAGTTGTCCGGAGAGACCGCATATCGCCTGCCCCTTGGTTTGCAGATGGTTTGCGCGACACTTCTTGGAGTTTGCATCCACTTCTTTCCATACTCGCCGAGATGGCTGGCTTCTGTCGGCCGCAATGAAGAGGCACTAAGTTCATTGTGCAAGCTGCGCCGTCTTCCAGACACCGACGCCAGAGTTCGCACAGAGTACGAAGGCATTCTCGCTGAAGTCGAGTTCGAGACCGCCATGCAAGAAAAGAGACATCCCGGTGTCCATGGAATCAAACTTGAACTTCTGTCTTGGGCAGATCTGTTCACCAAAAAGGTCTGGCGCAGAACAGTCGTTGGTATGGGCGTTGCCTTCTTCCAGCAGTTCTCGGGTATCAATGCGTTCATCTACTACGCGCCGACTCTGTTCGAATCCATCGGCCAGAGTAGCGAGATGTCTCTGATTCTCTCCGGCATCTTCAACGTCTTACAACTGGTGGCCGTCGCCGTCTGCTTTCTCATCATCGATAAAGTTGGTCGTAGGCCCCTGGCCATCTTCGGTGGTTTCGCCGCATGCATTCCTTATGCAATCATTGCAATTCTCTCCGGTCTCTTCGACAGCAGTTGGATGACCCACAAAGCCGAAGGTTGGGCCGCTGTAGCCATGGCATTCCTCTTCATCATGATTTACGGCGTTTCCTACTCACCACTTGGCTGGTGTCTTCCATCCGAAGTCTTTCCAAATGCTCTTCGTAGCAAGGGTGTTGCTGTGTCCACTGCCACTGTGTGGCTTTGCAACTTCATCGTTGGAGTTGCCACGCCACCTATGATCGAGAATATTGGATTCGGAACATATCTCTTCTTCGCAGCTTTCTGCTTCCTTGCTGGTGTGTGGGCGTACTTCCTCGTGCACGAGACGCGCGGTCGTACGTTAGAGCAGATGGATGAGGCGTTTGGAGACGACAGCGGACAAGAGGAGAAAGAGCTGATGAAACAATCGGCTCTACAAGCCCGGTCGCAAAGGCCGAGAGATACTATGCAGGTATAAAACCTTTGAAACACTTGAGTTAGGGAACTAGAAAATGTATCTGTTCAGGCCATCAGCATCACGCAAGTCCCATAAGCTTCCATCTAGAGCGCGTTGTAGTGACAAGTCTTGTACACTAGAGATTGGATCATCCTCTTTGCTCAAAAGCAGGCTGTAACTCCAGACGTTGAACTGCGTCCCCTCGGGCACGTTCGTGATATAGTGACCTCGAAGTCCAGCCTCTGATGCGATCTCCGTAGTTTTGATGTACGTGGACAGAACTCGGTCACCAAACAGGATGCCCATATCTCTCACCCATAGACCCTCTGCTTCTTCGTAGTCCGGTCGAGACACGACGATGCTCTCCAAGTTTGGCATACGTGCGAGTGCTGACCTAAAGTCCGAGTCGAGCATCTGGTTATAGAGTGCAAGATGGCGTAGTTTTGGCCATTTTTCAAACATAAAATCATTGACCTCATCATCATGGGCTTGTTGGGAGAATGTTGGATCCCAATACGCAAGATAAAGTTCGTCCTTTATACTGCAGAATTCTTCAAGGTGAACTAGTCGCTCGAAGCCTCCACGAAGGACTGGTCGCAACTGGTCGGCTATGTCCTCCTCGGGATAGTGGGAGCGCAGAGGCATATCAATGGCCAACCGCTTGAGACTCGGACCGAGGAGAGTGAAGAGTTCTGCTATCTGAGTGACGACTTTCCGTTCACGGATTGTATCTCCAGAAAATGGCGAAAGGTATAAGCTCTCTATGCGAGAGACCGAGATCGGGAAGTCCGATTGAGAAAAAGATTTCGTGAGAAGGAGATCGAGACGCCATGGTTTGTCAATGTAGAGACAGTGAGTATAGAGTAAAATCTTTGCAGTGCGACTAGTGGCTTTCGAGACCATACAAAGTGCCGACAACGTCTTGGTCGTAGGGTGTGACGCAGGATATGCCAGGTAATCCAAGTCTGGTATCGTGAACGATATGATGTGATCCAGAAGCTCGACGGGTAGATTCACGCTGATTAGACCCATGACTTTCAACTCGGAGAATTTAGACAAGAGCGAGAGAAGAGAGCAGTCAAGGGATCAAACGCGGAGTTTGACGCGACCGCATGAAGGGGCGTTTATGCGTCGTTCAACCTCCGTTGGTCGGTGTCTCGATTGGGCTTCGAACACGGTCGCAAGACTTTGTTGAACAAATCGCGGTATCTAAGACTCGGCGTTCGATTTGGTATGAGAGCTTGAACTGACTTCCGAACGTCGTAGCGGATTCTATTAACCGCGTCACTCAGTTGTGTTCACGATTGAAGTAAGTCAGGAGGCTCGAAAGAGGCAGGAGCGAAGGTCGGGCTCATCAGGCAAACTCGGGCCGAGAAACAATCTTCACGCTGCTGCCTTCTTCATGATATAACATTTCGAACACAGCGCAACAATGGAACTCGTGAGACTGCGACAGGCTCAAAACAAGTGATAACAAACAGTAATTCTTGTCCTGGATTCTTACGATACATACTCAATTCATATCCACTGCATCGAAGCTTTACAAAGTGGGAACAGTGATGAGGTACAACCTATCTTTACCAAGACGGCCCATACCTTCCTTTTCTGCCTCCTCAGCAACAGGAGGAAGCTCTTGAGTAGCATTGATGTGACGACCAGTGAGCACCTTGTAACGTGGGTCGGCAGCGAGAGCGACCATAGTGTCGGCGGCTAGCTCAGGCTTTTGTTGCTTCATTTGCCCGCTTGATAGCATCTTCAAGAAACCTTGCATGGCAGGGTGCTCAGATTGGGCTTTGTTGACAGCGTTTTCAGCAGCGCCTAGCTCTGTCTTGACGTAACCGGGGTGGACAGAGAAGGACACAATGTCGGTATCTTTGAGTTCTTCGATCAAGCTTTCGTGAAACTTGCTGATGGCAGCCTTGGATGATGTATAAGCAGTCATGACAGGTAGTGTCATGGTGGCAACAGCAGAGCCGGTAGAGATAAGGACGCCAGTATTGCGCTTGAGCATGGAGGGCAGTACTGCACGAACCAAGGATACAGGGGCGCGAACATTGACTTCGTGTACACGCCACCAGATGTCCAGGTCCTCGTCTTCGCCGTCCAGAGGGCCCATGCGCGTCATGCCTGCGTTGTTGACCAGGATATCGACGGGTCCTAGCTCTTTCTCGACCTGTGCGACAAGTTTCTGGGCGGCACCTTTGGCTGCGACATCTGCGACAACAGGGATAGCCTTGCCGTTGGTCGACTTGATCTCGTCAACTAAGGTAAGGAGGTCTTTTTCCCGACGAGCAATAACAGCGACAGATGCGCCGGCGGCAGCAAAGGCCTTGGAGATGGATCGCCCGATGCCGCTTGACGAGCCGGTAACGATGACCTAAATTGGGAATCAGCCTTGGTGTTGGAGCATACAACAGAGCGATTAACCGACCACTTTGTCCTGTAGCTTACCAGCATACTTGGCTGGAGCAATAGCATCGTAGGTCTCAGAAACCTCGGGCAAGGTAGATCCTGCGCTCAGAGCCATTATCAGGGATGTTTGCGATTTGAGACTTGGTATGCTTGGGAAGAGGGGACGGAACCCGACTCCTTCTTATACATGTGCTTGAACGTCCACCTACGGCGTGATCTGACCCGAGTGCACACAAGGTTGCATTTTGAGCTTGCCAGCCCGCGCCATACCGATGCAAGCGGGCCAACGGTGAGCTCGCTGGTGTACAATCGACATCAACAAAGATCGACAGGGTCAGACGCAATCGCGGATTTAGCGGATGATTAGCTCCGTCGGCATCTTTGCTGAGAGGAGATTATTGAAGTTCATATCTAAACAGAAACTATGTTCACTTCGCCAAAACCTTTGTCTCGAGCCAGTTGTGTACAGATGCATAGATGGCCTCGCAGACCTGCTTTCGTAGCTCAGACTGTCGACCTCGTTTCTTGCGAAACTCGTCCGTGAAACCATGTCTGACACCCATGGCAAGCAGCCATTTGTAACTGCCTTTCTCCCATCCTTGATCCCAGCCAGACTCGGGAGCTTCTTCACCGGCTAGCGAGTAGATCATGTCTCGAGATTCGCGACACAGCATGTCATGCTGAGCTCCAATCAGGCACACCCACTCCGGAAGTTCCTCTCTGCTCGCGTAACAGGGACTGAGCAGTCTTTCCTTCCTGTTCTGACCTGCAGGCACATATGCCCAATCCAGTGCTGGACCCGCTGTGTTGAGTGGTTCCGACTTCTTCTCTGTGTACAAACGTTCGGCCCATTTGGCATGCGGAGGAGCGCTCCAGTCAACGATTGGAAAGTACGACACAGCCGCCTTAATTCGGCCCTGAAGCTCAGGCAGTTGGCAGGCGGTCAAGGCCAGTTTGCCACCAGCACTGAATCCGCCCATGATCACACGCGTTCTGTCGATATTCAGGGTGGTATCATCGATGACTGCGCGCGCCACTGTGGCAACATCAAGTACGGGCAAAGGAAATCGATGTACAGGAGCTTTCCTGTAGTTCAAGCTCACAACCACCATTCCCGTGCGCTCGCACCATGATTTGCAAAAAGAGTCGTCGATCGAGGCATCACAAGTCGCAAATGCTCCTCCGTGGATGTGGATGTAGAGGGGAAGTGTAGGCTTGTTCTCTCCTTGGCGAGACTTCGGCATGAACACGCGGACTGGCAGTTTGGATCGGCATGAATAGGTCTTGACGAAGTTTGGTTGCGTCTCGACGTTCGGATAGAAGAACTGCAGGTATGCCAATTGGAGGGCGATACTTATCTTGACCGTCCAAACGAGGAAGAAATATTGAATGCGAAGGCCAAGGGATGCGAGCTCGGCAGGTAAAGGTGTAGTGTCGCGCAAGATTGAGGTCTTCGAAAGAAGGACTTCGGCTTCTTGGTCGGGCTGAAGACTAGCCATCACCGCCAACCTTAAAGATGCAGCGTTGTTGTAAAGAGACGAGGAGAAAAGGAGATGAAGTAGGAAATACGCAAACTTATACCTGACTTGTCGTGGAAGTTCATTGCAACATTTTATCGGTGCCAATACCTCGAAATATTTCTTTCTGATTCGAGAGTGGAGTTTGATCATTGAGGAGCTAAGAGCCCTGCTTGCCATAAGATCCATGCTCTTCAATCCTTCGAGAGAGAGGTAACGGCCGCCGATATCCACAACCAGAAATGTTGCTGCCTCAAAGCGTGGCGAGATGGCTTCACAAAGACCTTTGAGCGTCAAAAGACGGCCCTTCTCCAAAGCCACAAGATTTTGTGGCTGCAAACACTCGTCAGCGCTGCCATATCATGCTATCGGTCGGAAGACTACTTCTGAAGCTTGCAAGTCCGACAAGGTCATTGCTTATCTGAATGCTAATGTCTAGGAAGATTTGTCGGTTGCTCGCTTGAGAGAAATCAAGAAACCCAGACGAAAATGAAGTGCAGACAATCCATGGTTATGTGAAGCTCGGACATGGTCCAAGCTCCCATGCAGTAGCCGACCCCGCTTCCCCGACTCGATGTCGTCTTGTAACAGGCAGCAGCAGCTCTCTCCTTACCAACTACAACACCTGCCTAAGTGAAAGTATGGCAGGTAACAACAGGAACGAGCGTACACCATTGCTTGATGGTGATGCACCAACAACTGATCATCCTGAGTCGAGCGAGTCGACGGGCACCCGCGTCAAGCACTTCTTGCTACGCAATGGTGTCTATCTGATCATCATCGTTTGCCTCTTGCTTGTCCTCATTCCACTGATCATCCAGAGCATTCGTAACAGCTCTGTACACCATGGCCCTCACGATCATAAGAACCACCACCACGATAAGGAACCTTCAAATCCTCCATCCAACGAGACTGAGCTTTGCACATCTGCCGCATGTGTACTCGCATCTGCAAACATCATCCGTAGTCTTGCACCAAGGTAAGGTTCATTCGTGTTTCTCTGAAGAACAGCACTGAGAACATGTTAGCTATGAAAAGCTGGACCCTTGTGATGACTTCCGCACGTACGTCTGCGCTGGATTCGACGCTAGCCACGAGATCCGCGAGGACCAAGCTGGCGTTGGCAACCTCCAGATCATGAATGAGGACAACCAGCTCATCTTGAAGCATATCTTGGAATCGCCTGCTCCAAAGGACACTTCGCTGTTCTGGACTGCAGCAAACCCAGATCAGGAGATCTTCACCAAGTTGCAGAATGGGTACAATGCATGCATGAACGAGACATTACTCGCTTCTGTTGGATCCAAGCCTCTGCTAGATCTTCTTTGGCAACTCGATGGAATCTATCCTGAGAAATCGAAGTCAAGCAAAAAGGACGAGTCACTGACCAAAGCAATCGAGTATCTGATGGAAATAGGCGTTGCAGGTCCAGTCTCTGTTGACGTTGGCGCCGATGATAAGGATCCTGACGTCAACGTGATCTCTGTCGGTGCTCCTTGGTCATTCGGATTGCCCAGTAAACAATACTACGAACGTGCAGAGATTGTTGCGTCGTACAAAGACACCATCGGAACTGTCCTGGAAACTCTTCTCAAGGAGGCCAAACCTGGTGCACTCTCCTTCATGTCTGATGAAGACAATGACTCCTCCACGCTGAGCAAGGATCTTGTCGACAGCCTAGTAGCTCTTGAAAAGTCTATGGCCAACGCCGCTCCTGACCCAGAGGATGCTGCCGATGTCACAAAGTACTACAATCCGCGTACTTTGAAGGAGACTGAAGCCTACAATTCGGAGATCTCCATCACTCACATCCTCGACACATTTGCACCTGGCTACGCACCCTCGAAGATAATCGTTGGCTCACCATCCTATCTTAAAGATCTTTCCAAGATCCTCAAATCGTCTTCAAGAAAGACAATCAAGACTTATCTGGTCTGGAAGGTGGTCCAGTCTTGGGCTGGAGCTGTTGAGGACCCAGCTGTACAGCCACTTCTGCGCTTCAGGAACAAATTGCAGGGCAAAGCTCCTGACGTCAAGCAAGAGCGCTGGAGAACATGCGTGAGTTCGGTTGGCAGCGATCTTGGTAAGTGATAAGTTCTCTCAATACAAGCATGAGCTACCACTAATTCAAGCCAGAATGGATCATGAGTCGCTTCTTTGTAGAGCGCGCGTTCTCGAAGGAAGCAAAAGACTCAGGTGACCAGATTATCTTTGACATCAAGGATGAGTTTACCATCAAGCTCAATGAGTCCGAATGGATGACCGAAAGCGTTCGTCAATTGGCCATCGAAAAAGTCCATCTTATCCGCCAGAAGATCGGATACCCAACCCAAAGCCCTGATATCACCAATGCGGGAGAATTGCAACACTATTACAGCAACATCAGCATCTCAGCAACAACATACTTTGCGAACAAGTTGTCAGTCGTCAGACACGACGTCCGCGAAAGTTGGTCCCAGGTGGGCAAGCCGGTTGACAAGGACGAGTGGGACATGAGTGCTCAAACGGTAAATGCCTATTACAATCCTCCCGGCAATGAAATTGTGTTTCCCGCGGGGATTATGCAAGCCCCGGTCTTCTATGATCCTTCTGTACCCAAATATCTCTCTTACGGCGCCTTTGGGGCTGTTGCTGGTCACGAACTATCGCATGCCTTCGACTCGTCCGGCAGGAATTACGATCAGAACGGCAATTACACCGACTGGTGGGACAAGCCTACCATCGAAGCTTTCAAGACCAAGACTGATTGCTTTGTCGAGCAATACCACAACTACACTATCCCTATCAAGAACGGCCGTTTGCCTATCAATGGGAAGCTCACTTTGGGCGAGAACATTGCTGATGCTGGTGGTCTCACCGCTGCTTATCAGTCATGGAAACGTCGTGATGACGAGAAGGCAGACCTCATGCTGCCTGGTCTTGACCACTTCACAAAGGAGCAGATCTTCTTCCTTGCATACGGACAGACTTGGTGCGGCAAGATGAGGTATGTCACGCACGGTATCATGAAAATAGTATCAGCGCTGACACAGTACAGGGAGGAGCAAATCGTGCAGAGAATTTACACAGATCCTCACAGCCCCGACATGTTTAGAATCAAAGTACGTTGAAGTCTACTTGTCAGTGATATATCAATATTGACATCATTCAGGGTACAACTGCCAACTCGCGTGAGTTCAGAGAAGCCTTCAGCTGTTCTGTCAAGGCACCAACTTGTGAGCTCTGGTAAGCAGCGCTAGGGTTTTCATATAGTATTCGATTATCATACTATTGTATCATTTGGATTCTAAGCAAAGCATGTGTGCATAAAACTATGCTTCGATTATTCTCTCATCTAGAATTATGTATTCATAAACCTCCACTCAAGCTTGGCATCCCCGTCGTCATTGATCTTCCTCCCTTGCTTCATCCTCACAAGCGAAAACTCCAATAGAGGACTCCAGCAGCATTATCCAGGCATTGGTATTCTTCCTGATCTTTTGGCTCTACTCTTGAGTCAATGGAAATGATTGATCTGCCACAGACCATGCCGAGAGTACGCACACGATCAGGTCCTCAAGATCGCAGCCACGCTCCGGCTACTGGGAAATGGCTACTCAACAAATGATGCAGCTGCTAAGCGCGCGCCAGAATAACCCCAACTGAGCCGTCGCAACACTTCAACCTCACAACCCCCAGTTTCAATGCTTGAGATCGAACGAGCTGAGACTTACGCGCCCATTTTCATATTGAGAGTGTGTCATCGTGATTGTGTTTGTCGTCTCTATAGGCTGGTCCGGACTGCCGTATGCAAGCCACTTCATCTGCAGCAATGAATATGTGCTAGTGGTGTTACATATACCGAAGCGATATGCATATGCTTTATTTGGTACTCGTTCTCAATTTTTGTCCCTGATAAGTATGCCTTCTTTTACTGGCAGCATCTATCATTGTCCCATATCTGCTCTTGTTCCACATACTTACTCACTCTTCTGTCGAAAAAAAAAAATGGTTACTCCCAGCTAGTCGAGCGACCAAGATACACCGGTCTTACCCATCGTACGACAGGGACTCCCTTCTATCGATCGAGTTGACATAACTGAGATCTACTGCCCAGCTCAGGGTGTTCCAATAATTGCTGACATCGTGTTTGTCCATGGCCTCAAAGGACATCCAAGAGACACTTGGCTATATGGCAAGCAACATACGATCACTGCATCAGAGGGCACTGCACCAAAGAGATCATTCTTAACGAAACTTCTCGGTCGCAACAGGTCTGGAGGCGATCAATCTGGCAATTCGCCCCACAGAGTTGGCGAGGAGGCCTCGTATTGCTTCTGGCCGTATGACCTCCTACCAAAAGATGATACCATCTCACAGGCTAGAATCCTGCTCTATGGTTATGACTCTCATCCCACAAATTTCTACAAAGCAGCAACAAATCGCATGACCATCACTCAACATGCCGAAAACTTGATGGAAAACGTCGCTGGCGTGAGGGAACAGTGCCAAGGTAGACCTTTAATATTTATCGCACACAGCCTAGGCGGGCTTCTCGTGAAAGGCGCACTGAACGAGTCTCGGCAGATGACTCAACGACAATACTCGGATCTACTTTTTTCTTGTCACGCCATCATTTTCATGGGGACACCACATCTGGGGGCTGAAGTTGCGGCCTGGGGTACAATGACGAGCAACGTTATCGGTGCTCTGCCTGGTGGTTTCTCTACCTACAGCGGAGTCTTGAGAGGCCTTGAACCAGACAGTGAGACACTGCATACAATAACTAGAAGATTCAATGACATTCTGAACCAAGCCATCCCGGATCGCGACAAGATTCAGATCTGCAGCGTGCAAGAAGGTCTGGGTATGTCGAGCATTAAGGGAGCAGGAAGCAAGGTATGTTCTGCTTATGTATGACTTTCTTCGCTAATTAGAATCAGGTGGTGCCCGACTACTCGTCCAGGTTCAATCGCGCCGATATTGAGCGAAGCTTCTTCAACCAAACCGCCAATCATATGACGATGTGCAAATTCTCATCTGCAGACGATCAGACCTACAAGAACATCTTGCGAGTTCTTCAGGGATACTTCCGAACTATCGAAGAAAGAAAAGCTGAGATTCAGCAAGCTCAAGAAACCAATTCTCAAGCTATAGTTTCAGGTCCGTGATAAAAGCTAGGAAAACCCTTACAGCAACCTTGTTAGTCAAGTCTGACCGTCATTAGACTTCGCGCAGAAGTTAGACTTTGATGGTCGCTTGTCGCGAGAACGTCAACTGAACGATCTAATCACACACGAGCACAGCTTTGACTGGATATGGGAGTCGGACTTTGTGAGCTGGCTCCAGTGTGATGCCAAGATGTTCTGGATCGCCGGCAAGCCTGCTTCTGGTAAAAGTACCTTGGTCAACTATGTTGCGAATCATAGCATGACAAGAAAGCTTATGCGAGAAGCAGTTGGTCAGGATCCTGTCGTTGCCAAATTCTTCTTCGACTTTCGAGCGAAAGACGGTATGGAAAACAATTTTGAGGGATTGCGGAGATCATTGTTGCATCAAATTCTGACAACGTCGAAAGCACTTGCCGCTGCCGTTGAGCAGCAGTTTGGGGTGAATAAATTGGATGATCAGATCATGTTGGCATCAGTCAAGATCTTTGAGTATGTTTTGCAGAAGAACGATCATCTATGGATATTGTTTATCGATGGTCTGGACGAATATCAAGGACATAAACCGGAGCTCTTAAATCTCATCAACTGCATAACCAAGTCGAGGGTCAAGGTCTGTCTCTCAAGCAGATACGAAGCACCATTCACCATTGCATTCAAAGATCTAGCTTTTCAATTTCGTATGGAGCTCATCAACAAGCCTGGAATTTACGCATATGCAGAACGTACGTTCGCAGCAGTCCTCAGCCCGTCAAACGAGCAACAACTACGAATATTGGCGGGTGCTGCAGAAGCCGTCGCTAGGATCTCTGATGGTGTCTTCTTGTGGACCCGTTTTGCGGTGTCCGAGATCATCGATCGAGTGTGCGAGGGGCATAAGATAGAAAATTTCTGCATCCAAAGAATGATTCTTGGCATACCGCCAGATCTAGAGCAGATCTATGCTCGTCTATTTCAGAAAATAAAAGAGAAAGACAAGAAAGCATGTGCGATGATCTTTCGACTAATTCGCTCGAGCAAGCGGGAACTGAAGCTCGCGGAAGTTTTCGAGGCGGTCATTCTCGCTGGAGCCGACTCCTGGAGCCATCAGGACACAATCACGAGCATGGATCTCGATGGCTTTCGGCGGTACTTGATGTCAGTCGGGGCTGGACTGATAGAATGTGTTAGTGCTTCACGATCGAAACAGGATCCGTTGGTGGTCAGACTAATCCACAGATCCGTCGAGACTTATATGTGTAGACGAGGCTGGCATGAACTGTTTCACAATCAGCTGGTCCCAAAGTCTGACCATGAGATCTGGCTGAAAGTTTGCACTAAGTACCTCACAAGCAATCATGTGAGAATGATTGGCGCAACTTTTGGAGATGAGAGTGTACGCCATGACGATGCACAGCCGATACGTATACCACGTTCCGCGGACCAAATAAAGGTCAATGATCTACGCAGATATGTATACCTTTACCTGCTGGACCATGCCTACGTTTTCGAGCAAGACACAGCTAGCTCTTCTCGAGCCTTAATTCATCACATAATGGACACGGCCTTCATTCGCGAACACGTCAAGTTATGTTCGGAGCAATGGCGGCCGCCGGGTGATTTTCTCCAAATAAGGTCCTGGACCTGGTCTGGGAATGAACCTCGCAGTGATGTGCAGTTGGCAGTGTGTCATCGTCTCAGGCTCTATGTCGAAGACGCAATTACGCATTGTCCAGGGGCCTTCATTTCCAGTTCCTTCGTCAGTGGATTCTCAACAAGATATTCAGCCCCATCGCAGAACCTCTGTCATACAAGAGGGTCGACAGCATCCGTGAGTGACCCAACGACAAGCCCGCTTGTCACTGCTTTGCTTCGCTACTACCGCGATCCCACACCAGAAATGTCAAACATTGTCCTCTTATTGATACCTCATTCTTCCCGATTGGAAGACACTGATATGTTGATGGCTGTTCGAGAGGCATCAAAGATAGAAATAGAAGCCTTATTGACGCAGTTTCCTCGAGGACCCCTATACTTTCGATCAAAATCGCTGTGTCACAAAAGTCTGTCCCCCGGAATCGACATTGGAACTCCCGAACTGCCGGTTGAACACCCCATAGGACCTCTCTGGGAACTCGGAGGTCGGACAAACCATTCAGAGGCTGCAGAGATTTTAGGTCTGCTTTTAGCAAGAGGTGAAGGGATCAATTTGCAGTGCAGTCTGATAGGTACCATACTTCATTCTGTGATATTCAATCACCTGATGCTTGACGGGCGCCGCCGGACATGCGCACAGGATGTTGAGTCAATGTTGCGCATGCTCATCACCCACGGCGCAGATATCAATCAAGCCGGTCCAGAAGGAAATGTGCTTGAATATGTCTGGAAACGAGCCCATACAACGTCCCCGATCATGGGGAGCCAAGCTGTAGAGAAATGGGAACACCAGTTCGGACCTTGGATAAGTCTTCTCGTCAAATTGGGTGCAACAAACTCAGTTTGTGATCCTAACGGTCTGGTGCCAAGTAAGTCTCACATGTTGACTGTGGCAATGACCAATTTCCCTTCGTTGGAAGACCGCAAATATTACTTTCATGGAACATTCGCTGGTAATATCGACCACACAGGCTGTCGATGTGTGGTTTTTGGCCCCTGACCACCATAATCAAGAACACCAACCCGTTCACTTGAGACAATCGTTGCATAATATCATACAAGAGAAGCTTCTTTCATCCCAAGCTGCCCATCAGTGACACGAATTCCTGTTTGGCACAAGTTACATGTGGACTGTGCCAGTCCTCAATCTGCGAGCATCGTCAAGCTTCCATGATCGAGCCGTGGTCCTCTTCGAGTCGCTGGTTCTTGATGTCAAGCAACCAAGAGAGACATGTTTTGGTCTATAACTCCCGTTGAGCTGCTGCGTCTCCAGTACAGGTGAGATTCTGTCTTTTCTAAGAATGTTGATTGATTTGGGTCTAGAGGTTGAAGCAGGGATGACACGAATCATTTTCAACACTTACTCTCTCCAGTTCTTTTCTTGTCACTCCAGACACACAAATCTTGGTCTCAAGACTCGCAGCTCTCGATATCGATCCCCGAGGTTTCTAACTTCCTCACTTGTAGCCTAATCATTTGCATGTCATTCATTTCATGTCATCCACAACAATGGTCCTTTCCAGCACAGAGACTAGAATACATGTCAAGACCTTTCACTGGTGGCTTTCGTGACTGTTTTAGTATTTGCTACGACAATCTTACCCCTAGACATCTACTGTACTTGATTGGCTACAATTTGACAGATCCCACACTCATGCCCACAACTACCAGCAGCATCGAAAGACGAACATGTTTAAAGGTATCACAGCGCCATAAAGGTCAGAAGTGTAGCAAGAGTGTTGGGCAGTGTCAACGTATTGCAGAAGCCACCAAGTAGGACCCAGCTCATCCCATTCGTCTGACAAAGTAAGTGGGTCCTTGTCTGGCCGAAAGGTGCCCTCCCACAGTGACATCAGAAGATGACCTGGCGACACGTCTGAAATGTTTAGATCTTCATCTGGTCGATCACCGTAGGCCATGCTGCTGTACCTCTCAAGGAGGATGTCAAGCGAACAGTCTATAGACATCGCAAGGTCAAGACGGCGACTGAAGTAATCCGAGGAGTAGTGCGGGCTGAGAGCAGTGGTGAGCGCAGTTGGTTTAAGGGATCTGATCCCGCGAAGAGAGGCAATTGAGTCATCGGGGCTGTACAGAAAGTGCGGAGAAGTCAACATGGTGTCTTCTACCGTCTAAGTATATCGAACATAGCTGCTAGAGTTGAAGAACCGCAGGATGATCGTGCTTTTGACATGTGGCATGTCTGTGTGTGACACTTCCAGTTGCAAGAGCATTCCAGATGACGAATTGGAACCCGAATTCCCAGCTTGAATCCCTGGTCAAGGGCGCAAGATCGAAGTTGCGCAGCAGTTGAATAGCATAACTTTTTGTAATGCAGGCACCGAGGTTGTCGATGATCGGGTCCTCTGAGCGGCTGCCAACGACGTGTGTAGAATTAGGGGCTGTTTTCGGTTGAGACGTTGTACCTTGCATGTGCTCACACAAGATTCGGAGGTGTGATAGCCGAAGGGTCTCACCTTCGATAGAAGCCTCGTGGGGCTCATCTTTGGTTATGTGCAAAAGGGCAGCAAGCTTAGCTGGCCCACAGTCTGATCCGTTGCGCTGCTGTGCCGTCACCACGCGCGCTCCTTCGAATGCATCAGAGTTCCATTGTGAGCCCGGGCCCATGCAGAGCAGAGTTGCGTATAATGGAAGGGCACGTTTGAGGATGGCCATCGTAAGTGCTGTTTTCTCGGTTGCGATCAGAGAGTTGAAGACAGACAAGCCTCCATCCTTGGTAATTCGAATCGCGATAGAAACCTGGGAACGAACACTACCACGTTCTTTACGTGGCCGATTCGAGATCTGAACGGCGTACTGCTGAAGGTCATGCATCAAAGCCGATAGCTCTGTCAAGACGGCAACATCAGCAGGCATAGACCACATGTTAAAGGTCCAGTTGGTGTGCGTCACAGGTCTAAGAAGCTTGTTTGGACTCATCTAGCCGCTAATTGAGGGCTCCACCCACTCGAGCAGAACATCCAGAGACGCTCCCTCAAAATCGATGAAGGTAATGGCAAGAGGATAGAAGTCATCAGTAGGAGGTGCCGCGAAGAGAGCTGAAGCAAGGTTCTCGCTCAGCACCTCGAGTGCACATGTAAGGTCCGTTCGATGAAACTCTCCAGTGGCCATGTCGGACGTGACATTGAACTTGCCACCTACGTATAAGGGCCGGAGAAACTCCTCTCTAGCAACCTTAGATGCTTGTAGCAAGAGATGTTGCGTAAGACGCAGAACATCGTTGCTGCCAACCAGCCTTGACACGAGTGACGAGATCGTATTGCCCCGAAGAAAAAGTAGGCGTCTATGAGGATACCATGCTTATAGTCTTTATTAACTACATCCTAAACCATTACTTCATCGAGCAATGTATTGACGTGGCCATTTTCTTCTTTGTCAGGGTTGACGTAGCGGGTGACGAAGTGTACGAAGTCCAGGTCATCTTCTGCACTGATTGAGAGGATGGCATTGGAAAAAGGGCGTCAATTCATATCTGATGTTCGGAACACAAGCAATAGTCGGAATACCAGAACGCTGGTCTGGAAGCAAGGGTTCGTTGGCTATGGGCTCTTGTTGATTAGAAAGCACCGCATGCTCAGGGCTGACTGCAGGCTCTCCGGTCGAATCATCAGCAGTAGGAGAAGTCGAACGAGTATGGGTTGCGGAAGATGGCTGTGATTCAGCATGAGCTTTGGGCTCAGACTTGATGCCCTGGGCCTGAGCAAGAGTAGCTTGAAGGAGGATTGCAAATGCACGATCTTGAGGTGCTACTCTACGAAATATGTTTTCTTCGACAGCTGTAGCTGTTCCATCAACTTCATCGTTGCTCAGGTTAGGGTCGTGTTTGACAGTGCGAACAAGTGCAGTGAACATAACGCAGTCTTGACAATGTACGGTCGATTGTAGGTTGGTACGCAGAACGACATGCACGACAGCATCGGTGGCAGCGTCCTGTCTCTGACAAATATGGTAGCGTCATGCGAGATACTCGACCACTCCCGTATTTCCTAGAATGCTTGCCCATTGCTCCTCCAATGTGCTGTTCATGCGCCATTCAGGCGGTGACATCCAATACAAGCGCTTTGCAAGAATTGTCCCATCATTACCAATGTCCTCTTCAGTCGGGCTCGAATAGCGCATCCCAAAGCCCTGATCTTCAAGGTCAAGGTAAGAGCTCTTTCCTACTCTAGCGCGAAAATCCTGAAGCATAGGCATGCGAGCAATGGCTTTGGCAATGACAAGAAACAAATTCTCCAGCTTCTCAGAAGGCCAGGAGGGTGAAGGTGCTTCGGACGTTCGAGTGAGACGTTCTGATTGATGCTTCTCATCGGGTGTGTTTGTTAGACCTGCGCGACACGAGCAAGAAGGCAAAGTAGGAATATCGGTCCATAGCCAACCCTCAGCAGCGCAAATACTGAATTCGAGATCGAAATGTGTCAACTTTGGCCAGAAGGGTTTATCGTCCTCACTAGCTTCGTCGTCATCTTGCAGAGGCCAGAACAGTTGAGTGGAAACAGGCAAATTGCCCAGAACCACTCGTTGCATAGACTGACAGAGCTTGCGTAGGGAGACGCACAGATGATCGATAGACGTATAGGGCAGAAGCACACTTGGGACTTCTATGATCGGATTACGCGAAGGGAACGCATATGTGAAAACGAATTCAAGTGTCGTGAGTGCGGGACATAGTGTCTTCAGATTCAGAAGTTGGTTTGCAAAGTCTGGAAGCGTATGTCAGTGAATCTTCACATATTAGTGGATTGTACAAGAATAAGTGACTGTGTCAGCGCAACTGCGAGAGCACAGTGGAAGACACGTCTAGCTTGAGCATTCTGATGACCCACCGGACCGATTTTGTCGTCGTTGAATCAACCCATTTCTGTCTGCAATTTGCCATTCCACGTGTCGTAAGTTTGGAAACCTCGACGCGATACCGACCAGAGTCTCTGTAGGCAGATGCATCTGGCCTCTAGACACGAACTTTTCGACACAAGAGACTCGCGGCAAGGACTCAAGATCAAGAATTCGAGGCTCTGTACGGCAAGCAAACAATCCATCACTGTCGTTCGTTGGTACGAAAAGATACAGAATAAGTGAGTGCCCCAACGGCCACGACTGTAAGGCACTGAGAAGTGACTGCAGACTTTTCGAAAATGCTGTATCATTGGCAATGACCTCGTCTTTTCTCTCATCTATGGTGGACTCGATCCGTGGCTTGGTCGATCGGAGAGACGAGTACACGCGCAGGAACAGTTGTTGCAATGACGCTTTGCGATGTTCGTTAATCGCATCGTCGCCGAAGACGCTGGCAAAAGTGTCTATATCGTCATTGTTTAATCTCATGCAGCTGAACTGTTTGGGCTCGACGAGATGTTGCCATCTCCTAGAGACCGCAGCATAGGGTGAGAGATGAGGTTTGTAGGAGAAAGGTTGTGTCGTCGCTGCGAGGTCGATGATGTCGCATAGTAGCTTCGGTGGCAAGTTGTCCATTCTGTTTCGAATTGTGTTAGCTATGAGCTTGAGAGGTCGTGTTTGAGTTGGTGGTGGAAGAGGTTTGCGGATACGAGAACCTCGGTCGATCCTTCGCGCTAGAACTTGATAAGGAAGGACCGTCGATAAGAAAATGCTCTTTCCTGGAGATATATCATCTACATAAATGTCCCTCAATCATAAACGCCATGATGATCCTTTTTGTACAATCCTCACAGTCGTTGATCTTCTCTAGATCTTGCTCGCGGCAGCCAATTCCTTGCCAACCCACTTCTCTAGTCCTCCTCTGGCAATAATATCCTGCACATTCGGTGGCAGCTCACCAACCTTCTGATTCCAGGTCTTGCCGTTGGGCCCCTCTTGCACAATAACTTGACTGCGTCTAACGTCCCAGGTGAAAGTCCAGCCCGTCCTCCTCGTCAACTTCTTCTCTTGGCTGGGGACTGATGTAGGTGCTGGCGGCGGTGTGTCGAGAGATTGTCTGTTCTCGCTGGGCTCAGTGATAGGCTTAGTTCCATCCTGAGCAGCAGGAGTATCGAAAGTCTCGCGCAGACGTTGGATCAGGCGAGGGACTTCAACACCCATCAAGGCGTTGTTGATCGAGTTTCTGCTGAAAATGTTGCCGAAGCTTCCTGCAACAACCATAGGAATCTTCTTGGCGAGGATTGCAGTGGCGGCCTGTTCTCTAGAACTGCCACATCCGAAGTTGAAGCCGGCGACGAGGATGTCACCTGCCTTTGCGGTGGAGGCGAATTCAGTGTCGTAGTTCTCCATGACGACAGTAGCCATACGGTCGGGTGATGAGGAGAAAGCATCGTCGTAAGTGTACTTGCCAGGGTAGATACCATCGGTGTTGATGTTGTCGCCGTTGCACCAGACAATTTCGCCAGTGACCTTTTCGGGGAAGCCAGGAAGGATGTCAGTAAGCTTCTCGTCCGAGGGAGCAGCCTCGTCGGTGGCACCAAGAGCCTTCTCGCCAGACTCGACAGCCTCTTCTGCTTGGCGAACGAGCATGTCAAGTGCATCTTCGATGCTGATCATGCGCTGGTCCTCAGGGACACCATCTCCTTCGCCACGGATGACACCGTTCCAACCTTCAGGCTTCTGGTAAGTGCCAGGACCGGCAATCTTGCCCTGAAGGGCAGAAGCAGCAACAACCTCAGGACTGGCGAGGTAGGCCTTTGCGTCAGTGCTACCCATGCGACCCTTGAAGTTACGGTTGGAGGCACTGATACCGACCTCACCAGGCTCAAGAAGACCAGTACCAAGACCGATGCAGGGTCCGCAACCAGAAGGAAGAGCTTGGGCACCAGCATCGAGTAGAGTCTGCCAATCACCCTGCTCCTCAGCGGCACGTTGTTCTGGAAGAGAGGCGGCGGCAATGTAGAAGTTGACATGAGAGGGGATCTTGGGAATGACACCATTGTTGGCCTCAGCGGCATCCTTGAAGACCTTTGCGGCAGCAGCGATATCAGAACGACGACTGTTTGTGCAAGAAACAAGGTATGCCTTGTTAACCTTGATGTCCTGTGCGTTGAGCTCGTTCAGAGGAGTAGCGACCTTGACACTGTTGGGACCTGAAACGTAGGGGCAGAGAGACTCAAGATCAAGGAAGAGCTCCTTTGCGTACTTTGCGCCCTTGTCAGCAGTCAGAGGCTTCTCGAACAATGCGTCAAGTCTTTGGTGGTTGAAGCGAGTGGAAGTCTTGGATGAAGTGAGGGCAGCGTCTTCGTAGAGAGAGGCCTCGGTGGCCTTTGCACGCAACCAGCCTTGGAGAACACCGTCGATAGGGAAAAGACCAGAAAGAGCACCCCACTCGGTGGTCATATTTGCAATGGCGAGACGATCGTCGATTGGGAGAGAGTGCATGGTTTCAGGAGAGCCAACGAATTCAATGGCGTGGTTGAGAACTTCGTCGTTGTTGAAGAGACCGGCCAGAGCAACAATGACATCCTTACCAGTGACGCCTGCAGGAAGGACACCCTTGAGGGTGACCTTTGCAACAGGGGGAATCTGCCACCAAGTACGACCAGTAGCCCAGATGGAGGCGGCATCGGTACGGACGACAGGGGTTCCAAGACAGCCAATACCTCCGTACATGTTTGTGTGAGAGTCAGAAGCGACACAGAGGGTGCCAGGCCAGGCGTAACCCTCTTCAACCATGATTTGGTGACCGATACCACGGCCAGCCGGGTAGAAGTCAACTCCCTGCTCTTTTGCAAAGTTCTCAATCTGGCGGTACTTCTGCAAGTTCTTCTCGGTCTTATTCTGAACGTCGTGGTCAAGAGTCATGACAATCTGCTTGGGGTCGTGGATCTTTGTGGCGCCAATAGACATGAACTTTGTTGCAACGGGCCATGAGTTGTCGTGGGTCATGCATTGCTGAGGAGAGAGGGTGACATAGTCGCCTGACTGAACAAACTTGTCTTCAGCGAGACCAAGACTGTGACGCTGGACAATCTTCTCGGTCAAGGTCTGAGGGACGGCGACGGGTTGCTGAGCGTTCAAGTAGTCGGAGATACCGGGCTGTTCAAGAAGCGAAGGAAAGACATC
Source organism: Aureobasidium sp. EXF-3400 (assembly GCA_024195585.1). Classification (NCBI taxonomy): domain Eukaryota; kingdom Fungi; phylum Ascomycota; class Dothideomycetes; order Dothideales; family Saccotheciaceae; genus Aureobasidium; species Aureobasidium sp. EXF-3400. Next base: position 55,968 of record SWBL01000053.1, read on the forward strand.
GGGAGAGGAAGCATTTCGTAGCGGTGTCGATGTTGTGTAGAGACGAGGACGGAGGACCTGTTGAGAGGCAGCAAGGGTGGCTCTTATGGCAGGGCGACGAGTGCTAAGTCTGGCTGTGGCCTGGTATATCATCAGTCATTGGTATAGGCACAGGCTTCGTACGGCTCACCAAGCGCAGTCTTGAGCCAGACGCCGCGTTCAAGCGGAGGATAGGCATCTTTGCAAAGGAAACGAACAACACAAGGGGTATCTCTGGCACAGCAACTCAAAACCGACACTAACCACACCTCGCACAGATGGATTGACGGATGCAAGAGGCGACAGCAAAGGGAACAATTTTTGGGGTATGCAGGCCAATCACCAATCAGTCATTGGTACAGAGCCCCGTCTCTGGGGTCGCCGACATCGCCCTACACAAAAAGTTATGCCGTTTCGGACTTAAACACGGCAACAAGCACCAACTCTCAGAGCTCGCCCCGCAAAAACGCGAGGCCATGACGATCAGGGACGCAGCGAAACGTGTTGCTTCCCTCGACTTTCTGTGTCCCCCTGTAAAAAGTCGACAACATGGCTCCGTGGTTACTTTCGGCAGCTGTGACTCTGTTGCAGCTGTTGCCTGACACAGCAGTCGCTCAGGATGTTGCTTCACCCTTCACGAAGGCTTCCAATGATTCGCTTCTTTGGGGTCCTTACCGTCCAAACTTGTACTTTGGCGTGAGACCGAGACTGCCAAAGAGTGTGCTTACCGGCTTGTTGTGGGCCAAGGTCGAAGACTTTGCCTCTGTCCAGAACAGTATGTCTTACATGGCTTGACCAAAAAAGCCAATTGGCTAATCATCCAATGTGAACAGACTTCCGATACACATGCGAGCAACACGAGGGCATGGCTGGCTACGGCTGGGATGCATACGACCCGAGAACTGGTGGTTCGCAAACCATTCACGATGCTGGAAACCAAATCGATGTCACAACCGACTTTGTCAAGTTCCCTGAACACGGCTCTGACGGAGGATCTTGGGGTGCAAGAATCAGGGGTGTTCCAAGAGAAGACGCCTCAGACGACCTCAAAACGACCATGATCTTCAACATCGCTGTCGAAGGATTGGGAAGCTTGGTCGTTGACAACGCAGAAGATGAAGAGAACGAGACTGGCTTCGATGGAGACGTCGTCATCACCGGAGAGACTCCTGAGTTGGGTATTTTCACTGTGACAATCGTTGATCGCAAGGGAGAGAAACCCAACCATGTTCATCCTTCGTTCCAGGAAAAGCCCATCGACAAGACTCTGGTGCACAGTGTGCAGATTCCTGAGGCTGCCCTCTGGCAGGCCAAGCGTATGTTGTATTCGTCACGCTATCAAGGCTTGACACTGACGTTTGAGCAGCCGTCCTCTTCACCTCCATGAAGACCAGCCTCGACAAGTACATCGAGACTTACACAGCTGAAGCCATGCCTCCCCCGATGCAAGCTTTCACCATTCCCAATGCACCCGGTGCTGGTAACATGCATTTCGTGCAAAAGGTCTTCGAAGGCGCATTCGAGTTCGATGTCATCTTCTCGTCTGGTTCCGGTCCCGAGCCTATCAAATCAGCAGATCTGTCTGAGAAGATTGAGACAACTATCAAATCCTTCTCTGAGCGCTTCATTCAATCCTTCAAGCCGCAGCAACCTTTCAACGACAAGAAATACGTCGGTCTCGCCAAGTCGCTCTTCTCAAACCTGATTGGAGGTATTGGTTACTTCCACGGTGATTCGGTCGTCGATCGTTCGTATGCACCCGAGTACGAAGAGGAGAACGAAGGGTTCTGGCAAGAGACCGCAGAAGCAAGAGCAAGGAACCAGCAGAAATTGGAGGGTCCATACGAGCTCTTTACTGGTACTCCTTCCAGACCCTTCTTCCCTCGTGGTTTCCTCTGGGACGAGGGTTTCCACTTGCTTCCCATCATCGATTGGGATGTAGATCTCACTCTGCAGATCATCAAGAGTTGGTTTAATCTGATGGATGACGATGGCTGGATCGGCCGTGAACAGATTCTCGGACCCGAGGCTCGCAGCAAAGTGCCTCAGGAGTTCCAGACTCAGTATCCCCACTACGCCAATCCTCCTACTCTCTTCTTCGTCATTCACTCTTTCCTCGACAAGATTGCTGCTGCAAAGTCTGGCCAACAGATTCTTGGCTCCGAGAATGCTAACGGTGTTCTCGCTAACCCAGACGCTGCTCTGCAATACCTTCGCGATCTTTATCCTCTTCTCAAGAAGCATTACGAGTGGTTCCGCAAGACTCAAGCTGGTGATCTCAAGTCATACGACCGTCCTGCTTCCTCAAAGAAGGAAGGCTACCGCTGGAGAGGAAGCACAAAGACTCATCTTTTGACCTCCGGTCTCGATGACTACCCTCGTCCTCAACCTCCTCACCCTGGCGAGCTGCACCTTGACTTGATGTCCTGGATGGGTATGATGACCCGCGCCATGAAGCGCATCGCAACGACTCTTGCCGAAGCCGACGACGCATCAACCTACGAGAAGATCGAAAATGCCATTATCCGCAACCTTGACGATCTGCACTGGTCTGCTGACGAGCAAGCATACTGCGATGCTACGGTTGACGAGTACGAAGAGCATGCTCTTGTCTGCCACAAGGGCTATATCTCGCTTGCACCGTTCTTCGCCGGCCTACTGGCACCAGACCACCCTCATCTGGGCGAAGTCCTCGACCTCATCAGCTCTCCTGAGCATCTCTGGTCGCCTCACGGCATTCGCTCCCTCTCACAACAAGACGCTCTTTACGGCACAGAGGAAAACTACTGGCGTTCGCCCGTATGGCTTCCCATCAACTACCTCGTTGTCAAGGAACTTCTCAACACAGCCTCTGCCACTGGACCCCATCAGAAGCGTGCCGCCAAGATGTACACCGAGCTGCGCAAGAACCTTGTGGATACAGTGTACAAGTCGTGGGAAAAGACTGGATTTGCTTGGGAGCAATATAACCCAGAAACTGGAGAGGGACAGCGCACTCAGCATTTCACTGGCTGGACTAGTCTGGTTGTTAAGATCATGGCTATGCCTGAGGTGCCAAGTGTCAAGGAAGAAAGTGGACACGATGAGCTGTAGAGTTTATTTCATGATTAGAAAGGCATCAGAGGTGTAGATAGGAACAAAAGTAGAATTATTTGCTTTTCTCTGCCACGACTAGATGTGTTTGTGGTGATGCTCTGACTGCCAAGCACGAGTGTTCGCAGCTGCCGACGCTTTCTAGAAGCCTGGAGCTCGAGTCGTAGCTTCAACTCTCCATCAACACAATCACTCAAATACCAACTTACATTTCTCACCACACCGCTTTCATTCAAATTTCGCCTGTTCGCGCACGAGAAACACTTGTGTCATAAACTCGGGCCCCAGCTCCAAACCCAACCCTTCACCAAGATCTCCGCAGCATCGATCGGCCTTCCATCCTTAGCTCTCGTATAGTCGACCAAAAGGCGCGTACCAGAAAGTCCGATTCTAAGCAGCAATAATGGACCTTCTCCAAACGGTGCGCAAAGAAGGCTCGCGAGGCGGGCGCAATGAGTTTTCCTGGCAAGACGTTCAGAATGACCCACACCGACAAAACTACCTTGGTCATTCACTCATGGCACCCGTGGGGAGATGGCAAAAAGGCAAAGATCTGAGCTGGTACGCCAAAGGCGAGAAAGGATCGGAAGAAGATGCAGAGGCGCAGAGGAAAGAAGAGATGAGGAAGATCAAACAACAAGAGGAGGATGAGATGCTGAGGGCTATGGGTCTGCCCGTGCCTGATAGAGACAATGCAAACCTCGAGCCTGTGGCTCTGAGGTCTGGCATGGGAGTACAAGCTGGTCCTGCTGCAGAGTCAGACAAGCGCGAGAGAAGCAGGAGTAGAAGCAGAGAGAGAAGACACAGAAGGCGTGATGGTCATGGCAGTAGAAGTCGCGAGAGAAGACACAAGAGAAGGTCACGCTCGAGAGATGGAGATGAGCACAGACGACACAGACACAGACGAGAAGACCACGGTCGCAGACATGAGGATGAGGAACGCAGACACTATCACAGCCGTCGCGAGCGCTCGAGGTCGAGATCTGGAGAGCGCAGGAGACATAGAAGTCGCTCACCAAGGGACAGGGAAAGGGACGGAGAGAGACGTAGACGTTATGATTGAATGACTAGACGACCAGAGTTTCACGATTGAAGAGCAAGGTCATGGACAAGGAAGGGCAAGAGAAGCAGGGCAAACGAGGCCTTGCACTGCTTGCAGGCTGGCAATCAAGCTTCATCATAATGCAGATCAAAAGCTTGGTTTGGAGGCCAAGTTTGGCGGGGAAGTGCATCATATGCATGGTCGTTCAGGGACACGCAATGCCATGAACGCCGTTGATGCAATAGAACACATGCACTTTCTCCTTTAGCCATCTGTTCCCTATAACTATCCCGTCCCTAGTCCCTGCATTCTTCCAAACTCTCCTCACCGACCCTGTGATTTGAACATCTCCTTTCCAACATGACGGACAAGCTCAGCGACGCCCACTTCGATGCTACCGCAGCAGCTCTCGACCAGATCACCGACCAAGCTGCAGGCCCTGAAGATCCCAAGAACACCCTACACTTACCTTCCAACCACGAAAAGTCGCACTCATGGCTCAAGCGCATCTTCCCCTACGATAGTCTCGAGGCAATGGAATCGGCCTGGCACATGGGCAACTACGTCATTGACCGCAAGACCGGCCAAAAGTCCTTTGAGCCCATGAGCATCTATGTGCGTGTCGGCATGCATGCTCTGTACTATGGGTCCGAGCAAGAAAAAGCCCTGCAATGGAAACGCACCGTCAAGCTCCTGGAAGAGCAGAGCAAGAAGATGGGAAAACAATACGACGACCCAGCCAGTGTCGACCACATTGTTCCCTTCATCGAGAGCTTCGACCTGCAGGAGAGCATGTCAGAGATGAAGGAGCCTAACCCAGCCAAGTACAAGAACTTCAACGAGTTCTTCTCGAGAGAAATTCGCGAGGATGCTAGACCAATCGATGAGCCAGGCAATGTGAGTTCGCAATCTTGTCACTTCAATCTAGAATCGACCACTGATCAAACGTCAAACAGGATCTCGTCGTTTCCTCCCCAGCAGACTGCCGTCTGACAGCTTTCCCCACCGTCGACCTCGCTACAAAGTACTGGATCAAAGGCTTCGGTTTCACCATTGAGAAACTCCTCAACTCAGCCCAACTCGCATCCACCTTCAATAACGGTTCCATCGTGATAGCTCGTCTCGCACCTCAAGACTACCACCGCTGGCACTCTCCTGTCTCCGGCGTGATCGAGAGCATCACCGAGATCCCTGGTGCATACTACACCGTCAACCCACAAGCAATCAACGAAGCAGGCACGCTGGACGTCTTCTGCGAAAACAGACGCAGTGTCATGATTGTGCGTCGCGCTGGCAGCAATTCCAAAGTTGCCATCATAGCCGTGGGTGCCATGTTGGTTGGCAGCATCAAGTACAACCCTGGCATCGACGTCGGCAGAGAAATCAGAAGAGGAGAGTGCTTGGGTGCTTTCCAGTATGGAGGCAGTACAGTCATCAACGTATACCAAGAAGGAGACGTTACCTTGGATGAGGATTTGGTTCGCAACTCTACAAAGGAAGTTTGTGAGACTCTGGTTAAGGTGGGCTGGAGAGTTGGTGCCGGACCTGGTACTTCTGCTTAGAAGGCGATGCGGCCGAATACGTTGGGAAAGAGCAGAGGTATTGGTGCGCTGCCCGGGCATCCTGGACACGCGCATAAGCAAGGGTATGCCACCAGACAAGTCCCTGCGACCTCACCATATGTTAAGTCAACGAAGAAGCGCTTTTGGAGGAGAGGGTTGCGCTGCAACATGTCATGAAGTACAAAGATAGTTTAAACGAAAGTAACGATGTCCCACGATCCAGTTTGGCAAAAACTCCCGTCAACGTTAGTTTAGGAGTCTAGCCTGTCAAGAACGGCTTAAGATTCTACTCTATACATAGTTAGTCTCTCCTATCGCCACGGTATGCGAAGACTGAGCGGCCGTTCCCTGTTCCGAGTATCTTGACATCTTCAAGAGCGGGTGTATCTCCAATTTGTGCGTCAGAATCATGCTCACTCGGATAGTCTCGCCAGATCTCAATGCCATCCCAAATACCCTGGTCTTTGGCCATGAGAGCAACACGTTCAGCTTGTTCCAGATCTGCGACTTCGAAGAGCACAACCTTTGCTCCGACTTTCCGGGCGATCTGCAATAGGCGAGGGTAGAAGATATCGCCTTGGTCGACTTGTGAGTACAAGAAATTGTTTTGAGGTGGAGGTACCAAGGCCAGACGCGGCTCGTAGCGTTTTACCGATCTCTGCGTGGTGTTGTCGAAGGCTTGTGGGGATATATAGGGCGGGTTGGAGATTAGGATGTCCCAGCGGCCATCGCAGGAGGTTGATGAGGTGGACTCGTAGCGGTGCAGCGCAGAGTCTAGCGATGGTGGATGGTTGCTTTTGTCGTTGGAGTCGGTCGCGAGTATGTCTGCCTGGATGAAGTGCAGTGATGGATTCGGGCCCAGGTGACCAGCATTAGCCAACCGGTGGAGATTCCTGTTTGCAAGGTTCAAAGCTTGATCGGATATATCTACACCCACTATCTCCAAGGATTGAGGAGGTTGACCGTGCCTGCGTCTCTGTCCGAGTTCGTGATGCGCTAGCAATGGTATGCAACCAGTTCCTGTACACAGGTCCAAGATTCTGATATGTTTTTGAAAATGTTGAGGGTTTTTCTTTTGGAGCAATCGCTCAATCAAGAAAGTCACTGAAGCAGCAGTTTCTTGCCTACCCTCTTCTGCGTAAACGATAATGAAATGCGGAGAGGAAAAACCTACGAGTAAAGCCTTACCTTGGTATCAAAACACCTGGCTCACAAGCAATTTCGAGATCGCCGAAATATTCAGTGCCCATGATATATTGCAGAGGCTTGCCACGAGCCCTGTCGACGCACAACTTTCTGAGCTGTTGTTGTACATTGCAGCTTTCAAGACTCTGCTTGTTTTGCTGTTGCTCCAAGACATGTTCCTTTAACCATCGTAGTTCGTTTTTCGCAGAGGCAAGGTCGCGTGTGCCTTGTAACACCAGCGGCAATGATGAGTCGATCTTGCGTGCCTGATGCAGGATATGAGGTGACAGCCGTGGCATCCGTGAAAGCAATGAGGAGTCAGGAGAGCTGTACTGGGGGAATAACCTGATATGCAACAATGGAAAGGTCGGTCGGTGTTGCGGCAAGAGAACGGATCCGAAGTGCTTCTGCTTCCGATTTGCCAAGCATTTTGCACAAGCGATGCCGAGTTTCGCATGACAACCAAGATCCGTTCGATCCTTCCATCTCCTTCCAAGCCACGATTGTGGAGATGCTGCATGTCAAACTTGTTACTTGGAACGACAGCTCCTGGACAACTCGGTGGTTCTTCGTCAGAATGGTCGTTGCTACACGGATATTGTATGTCGTCCGATCAAGGCACTAAACGGAGAAGTCTCGGGTTCCACGATAAATCTGCTGTCTGATGCGTCGGAAGCTGCACGAAGCTCATACCTCCCCTACGAAATCGATGTGGCGACGTCGTTGCACCGCTCGTGAGTTGCTACCTTTGTTTCGCATCAATTGGAGCCCTATTGCGCCTGAGTTCCTACGTACTTGGCTGGCCTGATTGATTGGTACTGCACGGCAGGGACGGGCCGGACGAGATAGGATCGTTACGGACAAGAACCCCCCTCAACATGAAGAGGATGATGTTGTTGATGTTGCTGCACGCTACAGGGTAATAGATGACAGACTGCTTGATTGACGTATTCTCGAATCATCTCCGAAGCTGACAATGACATGGCTTTGCAGCACCATGTTCTTTTTCTGTGTCCCGCACGACAAAGCTGCGTAACGCTATGATCACAGATGACTGGTGATATGGCGATCCTCAGGCAAATCTGAAGCAGCTATGCTTGTTGGGAAAACAATCGATGCAATGTTGACAGCTTGGATGGTCTCCACATATCGGCACGCCTTTCCGACGTCACCGCTATGTTTTCGCTTTCTATGCGAGCCAGTCTCAATGCTATCTTCATTGGACCTCAATCAAAGCCCCTGCGCTGCGATGGCAAAATCGCGCTTTACTGCTGTTTGATGAGTGGTTTACTTACCGGATCGCAGGCCGAGAGATGACCACCTCCTGCATCCGCTGTGCACTGTTCGAGCGTACGCGTGCAGAACAGAATAGGCACCTTAACGTAGATATGATAGGGCTTCAAGCGCCGGATGCTCGATGCCGTGTTCGCAAAGGTTTGATATATAAACACGATGTTAGTCCTTCTCAGCAAGACATACACTTTCCTCTCGACAGACCCTTCCACCACATCACAAAAACCGCATCCCCAACTACCAGTACGCTAACAAAGAGTCAATCGACCATATCTATACCATACATCCGATACCCCTCCTATAACATCATGACTTCTTACGACAACCTTCACTTCCGTGTCGTTCCTCACATCGTGGATGAGGTTGCAAGAACAGCCCCTGACACAACATGGGTGGAAGTGCCGCGAAACAACGACAATCTTCAAGATGGATACAAAACTCTGACATTCGGCCAACTATCACAAGCTGCCAGCAGGATGGCTCGCTGGATTGAGAAGACTATTGGAACCAGTACTTCACGAGAAACCATCACATTCATGGATCGCCAGAACGACATAAGATATATTTTCGCCATCATTGCATCTATGAAGACTGGATACAAGATTCTCCTTGCTTCAACACGCAACAGTGAAGAAGGTCAACGTGCTATCCTCCAACGTACCAATAGCAAGAAATTCCTGCATGGCCAAGGCATGAGAGAAGAGATTATTGCCCTACAAGACGAGAAGACCCCCATCGAAGCCTTCGAGGTTCCTCCTATGAGCTACTTCTTCGATGGCGACAATGTCGAACACTATGAGGGCACTGTAAGCAGTGATCCTAATGACATTGTCGCTATCATTCATACTTCAGGCTCGACCGGCATACCTAAGCCTATCTACCTCCGCAATGGCTATGTCGCTTGCAACGAGCTCATACGCCAACTTTCCATCCCTAATGGCCGTCAATCCAGAGCACAAAAGTTTGGTGAAACTGGTAGAGCCTTCTGCAGTCTGCCATGGTTCCACGCTATGGGCTTCTTCATGGCATTGAGATCTATCTACTCACAAGGCCCCCTCGTGCTCCCTCCTGTCGGCCGTGCACCAAACGCAGATCTTACCCTTCAAATTCTCCAAGTCGCCAAGCCGGAGACTGGTTTCTTCCCTCCCGCCATTCTTGAAGATATCGTCGATGCTCCTGGTGGTATGGATGCACTTTCCAAGCTCAACATGATCTTCTTCGCTGGCGCTCCCTTGGCTCAAGAAGTCGGTGATCGAATTGTTGAGGTCACCCGAATCCAGGCCATCATTGGGTCTACGGAGGGCGCATTGTGGGACAGTTACATCACCAAGGACCGCAAGGATTGGGGATGGTTCGAATGGTGCGAGCATACTGGAGCTGTCATGGAGCCTTCTGGCGATCTTCATGAGATGGTCCTTAAACGTGTGCCTGGTAACCCAGTGCAAGGTGCTTTCTGGAGTTTCCCCGAGCTTGATGAGTATCATACTAAGGATCTCTATGAGGAGCATCCTACCAAGAAAGGTCTTTGGAAGTACAGGGGCCGCAACGACGATGTGATTGTCCTCAGCAACGGCGAGAAATTCAACCCTGTCATGTTCGAGAAGGACATTGAGGCACATCCGGCAGTCAAAGGTGCTCTAGTGGTTGGCCAGGGCCGCTTCCAGGCTGGCTTGATCCTTGAGACCAACACCAAGACCGATCCCGAGGCATTCCTGGAGCAAATCTGGCCCGCGGTTGAGAGAGCTAATAAGAAGATGGCCGCTCACGGTAGAGTCTGGAAGTCAAAGATTGCTATCGCCAACCCTCAAAAGCCGTTCCAAAGAACTCCTAAGGGCAGTGTCATGCGTCGCAAGACCAATGAGCTCTACAAGGCGGAAATTGAGGCTCTGTATTCCAACGAAGGCTCAGCCGAATCGCTTGGTCAACTCGACGTCAATGCCGATGACGCCACTATTCGCGACTTTGTTAAGCAAGCTATCCGTCTTGCTCTGCCCAAGGTTCCTGAGCATTTCGACGACGAAGGCTACGAAGCCGACCTCTTCTCCTTCGGTATCGACTCTCTCCAGGTGCTCGCACTGGCAAACACTATCGGTCATGCATTGCCTAAAAAGGAGGGTTCGCGTGATGCCGCTTTCAAGCCTCGCATGGTCTACAGCAATCCTACCATTGATGCTCTCACCAAGGCAGTCGGCAACATCCTTCGTGGCCAGGATGCGAATAGCACTTCAACCAAGTCCCGGGAGCAGAACATGGATGAGGTTATCAAGAAGTACACACAAAACCTGCCTTCGCCCATAGAGTACAACCCTCGTCCGCAGAACCATGTAGTTGTTCTCACCGGCAGCACAGGCTCTCTAGGCAACTACCTGCTCGAGGGCCTGATCTCAAACCCCGCAGTTGAGAAGGTATATTGTCTCAACCGCTCTGATGCCCAGAGCCGCCAAAGGCGCAGTTTTGAGGAACGCGGTGCAAACCCAGACTTCTCAAAGGTCATTTTCCTACAAGCCTCGTTCGGAAAGGAGAACTTTGGTCTCTCTGAGAAAGTCTACAGCGAGCTGAAAGACTCAGTCGACGTTTTCATCCACAATGCGTGGGCGGTGGACTTCAACATGGGTCTTGAATCGTTCGAAGAGACTCATATCATGGGTACCCGTCGCGTGATTGATTTCAGCGCTTTGGCTCAGTACCATCCTCACATTGTCTTTGTTTCGTCCATCGCCAGTACTGGTAACTGGCTCGGTAGCGGACACTCGGGATTCGTCCCTGAAGTATTCATGCAAGACAACAGCTTGCCATTCCCTCAAGGCTATGGCGAAAGCAAGCATGTAGCCAGCTCGATATTGGCCATTGCAGCCGAACAGTCCAATATTCCCTCTACCATCGTGCGTGTAGGTCAACTGGCTGGCCCCGCCGCCGAGAAGGGCCTCTGGAACCGTCAAGAATGGCTTCCATCCATTGTCGCCTCATCAAAGGCCATTGGCAAGATCCCTCGCACTCTCGGCAATGAAGACATCGTAGACTGGGTGCCCACAGATGCAGCAGCAAAGATCCTGATTGACTTCACACGTACCAGACTGCGCACACAAGAAGCAGAGAAACTGGATACATTCCACTTGGTCAACCCCTCTACCGTGCAGTGGAAACAGCTCGTCCCTGCTGTTGTGGAATTCTACGCCTCTCAAGGCGCATCAATTGCCATTGTTGAGTTCTCTGACTGGTTGGACGAGATGAAGAGACTAGAGGTCACAGAAGAAAACATGAGAAACATTCCCGGATTGAAGTTGCTGGACTTCTACGAAGGGTTGGCTGTGGAGGAGGGCAGTTTGCCTAGATTGGCGACCGACAGAACTGCAGAGGCTAGCGTTACATTGAGAGAGCTGGGTCCTGTGAATGCTGATTTGATGGTCAACTGGTGTAAGCAGTGGCAGTTCTAGATGGATTTTCCAATGACGGGGTTGGGGGATTATGGTTTTTGCATCATTAGGTTTTTTGAAGTTAGCGAGTTTTATGATTACATCTGATTTACCTTCTGCCACTTCTAAGTCGACATCATGGTGAACGCTTCGGCTGGAATTTTTTGATTGCGAAAGGTGAAGCTCTTCGTATGTCGTCGTCAATAGGCATTTTGAACCATATCGACACCACGGATAGTACGCATACCTGAACTTCCTTTCTTGTTGCTTGAGTCAACATCACGGCCAAACATCTGCTCGTTTGACAGCCAGGACCGCGATCAGAGTGACGCATGAAGGATTGCTAGAAACATTCATTTGGCCCAGTTCTGTATAGTTGTTATCGCATCTCTGTTGACCTTCCCAGATCCTTCAACGGAACCTGCGACTCATACGAGCCTCTCCTACTCCTACTCTGCTCTTTGCTGTCCTCGAGACTATCAGTGTGGAAATCGCTATCCGCATCTCCGACATAAACCTGCACTTCTCTCTGGCGAGAAATGCCTTTGATGTCTTCTCGTTGTGCATTGTCAAGTTGGGTATGCCCGATCACTGCGGTGTTCTGTGGGCCAATGTTCATGTCGTCGTCACCGTGCAGGGTGCGTGTATGATGCGATCGTGATTGCTCGGGGAATAGTGTGTGAGAGGACGATTTCGGCTTTACGTCGTTTTCGGACGATCGCGCGACTTTGACTATCATGTCTGCCATCTGCGTCAGAGAATGTCAGTATTGATCTCCCGAAGCGCTTGAGGAAGAACGAATTGATAACATACAGACATCTCTATGTTGAGCTTTACCATGTCTACAGAGGAACGTCAGCGATCGGCTTGAGCAAAGGTTGATTTTACTCACATGCAACCGGATGGAACTGCACAAAAAGTATATGATTCCTCAAGGACATCAGTCCGATGAGCATAAGCTGAGAATGTGTTAGTATCGTATGTGCTGCGCGACATGTCTGAAAGCACATACATCCATTGCAACCGACACAAGTCCCAAGCGAGTATAATATCCGACTAGAGGCTTGTACTTTCTAAGGCCATGATATTTGACTAGTCGTGCCCGCACGACATAGACGAAGTACCAGTTCAAGAAGGCACTAGGAACTTGTCAGCAGACACCCACGCTGCAGGCAGTATACGGAAAACTTACTCGACAAGCATGATCAAGACTTTCGACAGACGATCCCAGTACTTGTTGATGTGTAAGAATGTCTGATTCACTGGAGGTATCATGTGGCTCGGTATGAAGATGCAAAAGACGGCAATGTTGATGCATGAGATGATGACGGCTGTTGCGATCTTGAGCTTGGTCGCAGTCGGCTTTCGTTCTGCGATGACGGCGATTCGATTGATGATGATCTGCATCAGAAGTTGCACTTCAAGCGCGTAGAAGACAAGGATGAAGAATAGAAGAACTGGACTGTGTCTTTTGTCAGTACGTTGTAATCCTGATTGTCAACTCCACAACAGCTTGTGACCACCGATCTGATTGCTGGTCCATACAGTATCAACTATAGTGAGAACAGCCGAGGTGCTGTGGATGATCGATAATAGAACATTTGCCAGAGGCCTGCCTGTATCAACCCATCATAGATCTGTGAGATACATATGCAAGGATCCATTGCATGATCGGCCCTTGGAGACCAGACACCTACAAGTAGGCGCAGAACTCTCTTGTGTGTCTTTAGAAAGCAACCATGTAACTCACGTAGTCTTCACAACGTCCTTGAGATAAAGCCATGTCAAGATCCCCAGGATGAGATTTGCCAGAATCTCTCCCCATAACATGTAGATGTACATGCTCCGAGCAGGAGCCCTATTGGCCCTCGTCTGCTTATAGGCGCGGAACACAGTCAAGTATCCGAAGCCAAGAGAGAATCCGGCAGCGGCCGCCGCAAGTTGCAGGTCTCCAGATGTCGTTTTGCTCGCCATGGTGGATTATGGGAAGGGAAAGTGCCAGACTCAGAGAGCTGGTTCAGGGAAGAACTGCCCTCGAGCTCGGCAAAGAACAAGGGTGTAACGGCTTCATCATATCAAGCGTCTAGTCGAGAGCGTGCACTGTGCGCAGAGGCAAGTTTGCGAATGATGTCCCGCATCATCGCCGCTCGTGTGGCCCAAGCACTGGAAGCTGGTGAGTCTCGATCTGGGAGACTCATGATACGGACAAAAGGCAAGGTGGTGCTTGTTGCGCTCGAACGTGAGAATCTGAATCTTGATAGGCATGATATGCAGGCTTTCTAGTGTGCCGTCGCCAGATCTGAGACAGCAATCGTGGACGCACCACCTGCCTGATTGAAAGCTCCCTATAGTGCGATGCATAGAAGGTCCTCTGCCAAGGCACACACGTTAGAGAATCTGGGTGGCCTGAATTTTTTGCTGTGGGTCTCGTATATCAGACACGGCTATGACCACATTTTATCGCTTCGAATCTCGTTTGGAGCATCTGGAAGGTATCATTGCGGTGTCAAGCTGTCGATGCGTCGCACCTATTCTGAAACCTTCATCCAGCCCTATAGCGCTAGAAGGGCTTGGCAAAAATCATCTATAATGGCTTGGCAGATATAGCATCAATGGAATTCAGAGCAGGGCGAAGGGCTGCAGGGATATCGAACGTCCCGCTGGTATGTCGTCGCATGTTTAGTCGATATCATGTGATGTTGAGTCAACATCCATGCTCTGGTCCGAGCAGAGAGGTGAGCTTTGGAGAGAAAGCGCGACACCCCGCGTTCCATCGTGCCTCGGTCCTGCGAGCTAGCCACACTAGTACATGCTATATGACCTTAGCTCTAGAACTCGAAAATGAACACAATCACGACGTTCTGATCAATCTACCGACATGTCCCTGAATACGCTCAACACAAAATCTGTGGCCCTGGTGATCGGGGCTTCCCGTGGTATGGGCCGTCAGATAGCAATTGGTTTGGCTGGAGAAGCTTATACAGGTAAGACGAGTATCGAGAGCCTTTATCTATAGTCAGAAAAGAGTTTACTGATGGTGGGGAAAGTTGTCGTTGCAGCGAAGACAACTTCAGATCCGGAGAAGCTGGCCTCATTTCCACCAGATCCAAACTCATCTCAAAGCACCATCAACACAGTCGTGAAAGAGATACACTTGCTGGGAGGAACCGCCATTGCTATGGAAGTTAATACTCGCTCGCCAGAGTCAGTGAACGCACTGTTTGCCAGAGTGTCATCCGAGCTTGGTCGGCTTGATGTTCTCGTTTACAATTCTGGAGCTATTTGGTGGTCTTCGGTGGCCAAGACGCCAGTCAAGCGATTCAAGCTCATGCAGGAAGTCAATATCGAAGGCTTGTATTCCAGTATACAAGCCTCATTTCCTCTGTTCGAGAAGGGCAGCTGGAAAGGCCGAATTGTTGTCGTCTGTCCGCCAATTTATAGCCGGTTCTTTAGAGGCAAGACTGCATATGCTGTTGGAAAGGTAGGAATGAGCGTTTTGGTCAAAGGATTGTCCATGGATTGGTTCCGAGAAAGCAAAACCGATATGGCAATAACTGGTATCTGGCCTGCAGTAGCTATCGAGAGTGCCGCAACTCAAGACGCTGTCGCTGCAGACATGGATAAGAGAAGCGATCTCAGAAAAGCCACTGTGTTTTCGGATGCTATACTAGCCATACTTGGTTGTCCTGCAGCTGAGGTCAATGGGCTACTGACGACCGATGAAGACTTTCTCCGAGACATCAAAGGTGTAACTGATCTTGGCAAATACAGTCTCGTACCTGGGTCTCTCCCGAGAAGAATTATGCCCAAGAAGTTTCCGGACTTGACTGTCGAGGAGCAGGATGACGAAGGTATTAGAACGGATAGCACAATATTGCGTGCTAAGCGTCATTCGAAGCTCTAGTCTTCTGCGATATCAGGCCGAGGTTATCGGATGGTGATGAGACGTTGATGGCTTGCGTTGATTTTGTTTCCCACTACATAGCTCGCGAAGTACGGTTGCGAGGGATGAGAATCGTGATTTTTTCGCGGGCATAGGGGTTAGAACGCTTCGATATTGTGACTCGGTCCGTATCACTTTCATCGTCGTGCTCATCGTGACTGGTCACATACTCTTCGTAAATTTCCTCGACAAATTGGGCACTCAATCGGTCTAGATGCAAGCGTATCTCATCTTTTCCTTTGAGTTCGAGTCCTCCCTGATCAGACTTGAATGCCGGACATGGATCTATCCTCCCATTGCCAACTATGTCGGCAAAACGAAGGTGCTCGAGGTGGTGCGCATATGGAATAATAGCTTGAATCAGACGGTGTAAGCAGGTCGCATGGAGATAGATATCGTCTCGAGCGCTTCCATCGAACAATCGCGTGTCAACTATCGACAAGGCGCGTATAGGGCGATTGCATTTATGCGCCCATGATAGGACATATTCCAGTTCTAGAGGATCGAGACCGCATCCGTTTATCTCGATGCTGTCACAACATACCGTCAACCAATCAGCGAACTCAAGCCAGTGAAAGGTATCCAGAGATTGCACCCTCAAACATCCTTGAACATAGTTGAGCGATATGTGTCCAACGTCTGGATACTCGGCAACCAATTCTGGTGGAGGTCCTTGCCTGAAATTATCTCTTTCAACCGTTAGCATATCGTGGAGCTCGGCTAACAACCAGCCAAAATCAATTCCAGTGAACGAATGATGCGGCTCATCCAAGGAATCTGCAAGTTCCCAGTGACGATCGTTAACATCCCAATCCTCCCTCCTCGCTTGGATGCGAATACTGCTGATCTTCAAGCCGGACGTTTCAACGATGGTTAATATCATGACAATGAACTTCAGAACAATTTCGGTGGATCTGTGACCGCTTCGCTCGGAGTATCCAAATGGGTCGAATCCGAGGGCCACTTCGTGATTTGACGAGACCAAAATACTGAGAACTTCATTGAGCAGAGGTGCAACCTGCCAAAGGCTTGGTTTTGTTCCTCTGTGTACAAAAGTGATTTTCTCAATAGCAGCCTTGTGAGCTGGACTTGCGAGTACGGCTTTGGTTATTGACAAGTCCTTCTCTTTTTCCAGATCAATCAACCAGTCAGAGAAGTAGAGCAAAAAGTTCTTGTGACAAGCTTGCTCCAGAGTCTTACAAGTAAGTCGCAAGCTGAGCAGGGTCTCAGTCGGATATTCGCGCCAACCAGATTCGTCTTCAATCAAATCGACTATTGTCGAGAGAATCTCTGGAGGCAGCTTGTCCAGACTGTTGTTCGTCATGGTTGAAGATCTAGTCGTGTCAATCGCTTGCAAAAAGTGTCCCTGTCGAATAATTCATTCGACGCGTCGCAAGGCAGGGCGACAGTGCGAGGCAAAATCGAGGCATCTACCTAGAATCCGTGGACGCTCGAATGAAACTGCTCAGCACGCCATCATCGATAATCTGACACCAACAGCTAGTAAGAAGCACCGGTCGCGTTTGGTTGTTATGACTAGAGTAGCACAAAGAAAGGCGGGTTGCAGTCCGGAGTGTCCGGTGTAGGAGAATGGCCAACACGAAGCTTGGACCACTCTCAACTGGCGGGCAGGTGCTGCGTCCTTGATCTCCACCTCATCGTCTGTAACCATACATTCATCAAACACGCGTGCTGATGTAGTCGCACTTTCAACTTGAACCCGTTGCACATTCAAGGAAGCCTGTTTGTAACAGCGAATCAGTCGCCTCACGAATCGCAGCAGCAAGAATCAAACTGCCCAACCACACAACATCGATAGGTGCGGACTACAACAAACATGTTTGAGGTAAATTCTCCAATTGCTTGAGAAGCAATCATCAACACTCGATCTGCCCAAGCTCATCGCAAGATTTGCTACAATACAGACACGGCATGCGGCAGACCGCTATCACCTCCGCCTTCATCGCGCTCGCTCAGTGATCCTTACAAACACCGAGTTGGTCGAGATTCGCGCTGCTCAACGCACTTTCGAAGGCGCATATATCCGCACCTCATTAGGTCAATTCAGCTTTGCTCTTGTGGTTCTC
Source organism: Aureobasidium sp. EXF-3400 (assembly GCA_024195585.1). Classification (NCBI taxonomy): domain Eukaryota; kingdom Fungi; phylum Ascomycota; class Dothideomycetes; order Dothideales; family Saccotheciaceae; genus Aureobasidium; species Aureobasidium sp. EXF-3400. The sequence goes on from SWBL01000053.1 coordinate 73,604, forward strand.
AAGATCTTTACAGCCGAGTTTTATTCTATTGGGGCTTTGTTTGCGATTTACGGGGCGGGTGTGCTAGGAGTCAGCGCGTTCAGAAGAATGCAGGGAAACAGGCAGTTCTTTTCTGAAGTTGGTGAGGATGGGTTGAGGAGGAAGAGGTTCAGAACAAGTGGTAATGTTGTGGTTGTCTTGACGGCGCTAAGTGTTGCTAGTTACATATGTTTGCTGGTGCTCACTCTCAGATTATGATGAGAGTGGTTCTCGATCTCCTAGTTCTGGCAATATGTATACCCAGAACAGCAGCTGGTTTGATAGAGCATATTTATGATGTATGAATGATGTTCGCATGACTGGACTTGACCGAATCCTGATCTGAATCCTGATATTGTTGATCGACGACATGGGCTGCGAGCATCGGAGTTCTCTAGTTCATGGATGCGGTCACATCCTTCGGGCCCCCTGTCATCGTTCGTCGCGATTGCTATGTTCGTATCTTGTCGGATATACATCAGGGGTGTACTGTACCTTGCTACTACAATTCAGGCAGAAGACCAGCTGAAAAATGGTTGGAATTGGATGGCCCTTCTCCTCACAATGACTACAAATTGACCACGAACGAGCAATACATATCCATTATTTCCAGCTTACCTCAATCGTGCGAATAAAGATAGAAGACAGAGGAATGGTCAAGCACTGCGCACTGAAGACTGAAAGAAGAAAGACACGAGGCGCTCCGAATTACTCTGTGCATGGTGATGAAGCAAATATTGGCTGAGCTTTGATGAGCAAGGCAGGCGCAAGTGGGCGCTCTGACGGGGTCCGAAGGCGGAGTGCCGATAGTGACAGATGCGGAGACAGGCTGAAGGATCATGAGGAGATCAGAATGGCATGAACGAGCAGAGATAGGGAAAGTAAGGAGCTGATGGGTTATCTGGGCAGGCAGATGGGTTGACGCGAGACAAGGACGATAGCGATCTCTTGTTGTTCGTCTCAACAAGTTTTGGGTGGGCGAAACTGCGCGTCGGTCGGCGTGGGATGCATCCGCAGTTCGATTGGCTCCCCCTTGTTGATATGTATTGTTCTGACGCCGGCGGCCTTGGGGAAAGGAAGGAAGAAGGCAACGGTCTATTCGGGCCTCTTCTGTGTCGTCGCATGTGTTATCATCCGGTCAGCTGCTGCCCTCAAAGAACAAACTTGATTTTCAATCGACCGTCTCCTGACTTTCAGCGACTTCTTCGGCGCATTTCCAGCACGCTTGAAAGTCACGACCAAACCACCACCAAGCTGAGCTCGTGATCAACCAGGGCGCGCCAGGAACTGGTACTTTTGTACTGGACCTCTTTCGGCGAACCGTGGAAGAACCAGAAGATTATTACTGCAACACGTTCTGCGAGGCAACCTTATTGCAAGCGCGGCCTTTGAAGTTATTTATTGCTTCACGCGCCAACACAGTCATAATTATTCAGGCTGGTCGCACAAACTCCAGGCTCATCTCATCAACGTTCAAGTCATCTCTCATCGTCATCTCATCAAGCAACTCTTCTCTTCTTCTTTTTCTTGTTCTCCCTTCGACCAAGGCGCATCGACCATCAACTTAGCTACATTTTATACATCTTCGACAGTCAAGGCTTTGCCTATCAGGATCGAGGCTCAGGCCGTTTTCGGACTTAGTCAGCTTAAACGAGTACGACTCGCGTACCTTTGACAGGCGCCGCGATAGGAGGCAGCCAGAAGCAGCTCGGTCCGCGAAGCGTCATAGGCCGTGGAAATTCTGGACCCTTTTTCTCAGCATGCCACTCATCTGTGAGCCTGCTGAAATCCTGGCAGCTTCTTCCACCTCGTCCACCCTCCCTTTCCACATTCGTCGCCAGAGCCAGCAAAGCGACATAGCAAAGTCTGTGATGATGAGCAACGCACAGGATCAGCAACGCCGCAGCATTGACGAGAACACACACAAGGACCTGAAGTCCAGTCTCAAGACGAGTCTGGGCAGCTCCGCCAACAAGAATGGCTCCCAAACTCCAGAAATCCAACCCTTCCGTCCTACACCTACAAACCGCACAGCATCCGCCGTTGGCGCCACCAACACTGGCGCCTTGAACGACACTCCCGATGGCACCGCCCCGAACAGCCCTAGATTGTTGCCAGTAAGGCAAAACTCGGGTTCAAGCACCCCGCGCGTTCGCCCAACAACCCTCGACATTCCCGGTCTCACAAAATCAAAAGTCTCGCCCGACGGCAGAATCGCCAAAAGAGATGTCGGTGCCAAGCTGGTCATCGTCATGGTTGGCTTGCCTGCTCGTGGAAAGAGTTACATCACAAAAAAGCTGGCACGCTACTTGAATTGGCTACAGCATGACACACGCATCTTCAACGTAGGAGAAAGACGTCGTGTTGCTGCTGGCGGTCCAAACACTCTTGAGAAGACGAGAAGCCGTACACACCGTCCTTCCTTCCTCCCAAACGAACACCGCCCAAGTCTGGCCAGTCTCAATGGCATTGTTGACGCAGCAACACACATCGGTTCATCCGGTCTTGCGGCACAGATCCAGGCACACAGCGAAAAGCACGAAGACAACGACAGCCAACCACGCAGACTCACCATGCCAACCATCCAGCTCCCGCCTGCGTCCGAGGATGCCGGAGTTCCCGAAACCGCTGATGACGGTACAGATGGCGTCGAGCTGACCAAGGTGTCGACTCCTGAGATGCCCGACCCTGAGTCAATGGACCAATCTGCTAGCTTTTTTGACCCCTCAAATAAGAGAGCTGCCTTAATTCGCGAACAATGCGCCATGGATACACTGGACGAACTCCTCGACTACATCCTCGAGGGCAACGGTTCAGTCGGTATCCTCGACGCCACGAATAGCACCCTCGAGCGCAGAAAAGTTATCATGAAGAAGATCCGTGAAAGAGCTGGTGCTGAGCTGAACGTTTTGTTCCTCGAGAGTCGATGCGTAGACGAAAACTTGCTCGAATCAAACATGCGCTTGAAGCTTTCAGGTCCTGATTACAAGGACCAAGATCCCGTCACTGCTCTTGAGGACTTCAAGAAGCGTGTTGCTATCTACGAAAAAGCCTATGTTCCGCTCGGCGAGTACGAGGAGAAGAACAACATGCCCTATATCCAGATGATCGATGTTGGTCGCAAGGTCATTTCGCATCAAATTCGTGGTTTCCTCTCTGCTCAGGCCAATTACTACCTCCTTAACTTCAACCTCGCGCCACGTATGATCTGGATCACACGTCATGGTCTTTCCATGGACAACGTTTCCGGCAAGATTGGTGGTGACTCCGACCTCAGTGAAGAGGGCATTCAGTACGCCAAAACTCTCACCAAATTTATTGAACACGCACGTAGAGAGTGGGACATGAAGCAGCTTCACAAGCTCACCCACTCTCACTTCCCTCCCCAGCCTGGTGACACCACTCCTCCTAACCCTCACTACCAACCCAATGACAACAACGAGCTTCCTCAAAAGGCTTTCTGTGTTTGGACTTCTATGCTCAAGCGTAGCATCCAGACGGCACAGTTCTTTGACGATGAGGAGTACGACTCGAAACAGATGCGCATGTTGGATGAGCTCAATGCCGGTATCATGGAGGGTCTCACCTACTCATCTATCGCCGAAGCCCACCCCGCCGAGTATGCTCTTCGCAAGAAAGACAAGCTGCACTACCGCTACCCCGGTCCTGGTGGTGAGGGCTACCTCGACATCATCAACCGCCTGCGTCCCGTGATTGTCGAGCTCGAGCGCATGGAAGATCACTGCTTGCTTGTGGGACACCGCAGTGTTGCTCGCGTGTTGCTCGCATACTTCCGTGGCTTGAAGAGAGAAGAGGTCGCAGATTTGGATGTGCCTATTGGTATGCTTTACTGTCTCGAGCCCAAGCCCTACGGTGTGGACTTCAAAGCATACAAGTGGGACAAGAAGACCGAATGGTTCTATGAGCAGCCCAACTTCCAACTCAAGCGGGCCGAGGACGATATGCAATGAATCTAAGGGATATGAACGATGAAGCTTTCCCTTGCTTTTCTTTTTCTTGTATGATGACAATTTCTATCTTTTGGTACAGGCAAACGGAGTTTCAGAAGGCTGGGAATTACAACCGGGGCGTTTTCTGCATGATTCTTCTTACAGGCTAAAGGGAGCATTGCGAGTGACGACATGGGTGGTTACCGAGTGAGGACAATTGTGCTTTTAGAGGAATTCAATGATGAATGATTCCTGCCTTTCATGACTTTTTCTTTCGTCTTCCATCTTGTCTTCGAGGATTGTGTTCCTTTTCGATTCTTCGTCAATGCCAGTGTTTGTACTAGGTCGTAGATCGACAACTGACCACTCGTGCATTGCCAACATCAGTATGTCTCCAACAAACCGTTGTCTTCCTTCGCACTAACAACACATTGGTCATCGTCATTCCTGCCCAGGTCCTCCATTGCCTCAGTTTCAACAACCGGCGCTCCCGGCGCCACGATAAAGAACCTGCCCAAGTATCCCGAGCCAGACACGAAAGTCGACAATCCGAGCGTCTTGCCAGCGATCAAGGCAATTGCCCGCGATACACGCTCATAGAGTAATCCAAACATGCTTGCGAGCTCAAGCAAACGTCTCTTGGTCGGTAAAAGCGTACTCTGCAAGCCCACAGGCAGATCGCTTTCCACCTGCACCAAGGCAATCAACTCTCTACACCTGGCTTGCAAAGCAAGAAATTCAGAACTGGCTTCCAGCATACGGCTTGCGCAATCGAAGATATCGAGGACTCTGGTTTGGTCCTCGGTCATGTTGAATCTGCTTGTATAGATTTTCTTGGTAAGTCTTCTGGCGTGATTGGCTGCTAGCAAAACCGAAGGTGGGTGATCTTTTCTTTCGTCCAGGAATCGCACTTTAGATGTCAGTGATATCCGGCAAAAAGTGGAGATTCAACACTTACTGCTTTGCGGATCTACCGCACTGCCATTTGTGATCTTATCGTGTTGAATCATTAAGTGGTGACCCACGAGTTGCAGTCCAGCGATGGAATCTGCAAACATGATATCTAGAGTCTCGAGAGTGTCTAGGCATTTGACTTTGTTGAGGAGTAGGAGTTCGCTGTGTCGCCATTGGGCTTTTTCATCTACGGCTGCTCTGATGTCTTTCATTGGTCGTACGAATTCTGGCGAGAGGGCGAGTACGTATTGGTTCTTTGAGTCCAGTACATGCGGAGAGGTTGATGGGTTGGAATCTGTAGAGTTTGTAAGCTATCCAGATGCGAAGAAGATGTGGTAATGACTTACTCCATATACTGTGTACAATGGCAGTGATGCTTTTCAGTAAAGACGATTGGAACATTGATTGTGGCGAGTATGCTGCATCGAATAACCACAACGAGATCGCAAATAGCAGGAAGATAACCAAGCCAGTGGTCATCCACATTGCTTAAGAGGTATACTTGGATTGTTTCCTTTTGCCCAAACTTACATCAAGACTTTTATAGGCATACAACTGGAGATGAAATGGTTTACCAGTGAGACAGCTGTAAGACGCATCTAGACAGACACATATCTTTGTTGTGAAGATATATTCGGATATGAGACATTGCCTGTATTGTACAGAGCACATTGTTTGTCGCGAACAAGTTTCGGTCAGAAACAGAAGTATCATGTTCACAAGACTTGGGTCCACCATCTATACCACATCACCCTACCAGCCATTGTAAGGACCAGCAATTGTTACAGTATGTCCACGCTCTTGACGACGATGAGACAACTGCACTCAGTTGTCGCGATGCAAGAAACAAAAGGCAAGACCCGGCAGAATCATCTTCCAAAGTTCGCAGGGCTTCAAAGCCCTGAAGCCTGCGAAGCTTCAACGCCAAGCCATTTCCACCCACCAAAAACTTCTCACCACAACACGACTAATACCATCACCTACCTTCTGCCCACTTCTCTAGCAATAAAAGAGCACATTATCCACGTCGAGGACATCGAGATAGTGCAAAAAGCTCGACGCCTGTGTGATTCGAACACACGCTCCCGAAGGAAATGCCTACCGATATCTCTCGAGGAGAAGATAGCAGGGCATCGCGTTAACCACTCCGCCAAAGCGCCAGAGAAACGCCAAGACTTGAGATCTTGGTGCTGGTTGGGAGTAAGGCAACATTTTGGGATAATGAAGCTTGCGTTTGCAGGAATCCTTATCCCAGACAGAAAGCGCTCTCGTGGTTTTTGAGATGGCGCAGGTGTTTCAATTTGTGTTCGTTCTAGGTCGCTCGAGGTTGCGGTGTGCCACGGCTCCAAAAGTGACGCTGTGTGTGGCGCGAAAGGTAAGAAAACTAGAAGACGAAAGGAAAAGAAAAATTTTGGTCGAGGTAAATTTTTCTCGGCTGCCGCAAACCTCAATTGACTTTCAGGGCCATTGTTGCCGTGTCTCATCTCACTTCATACTGCCTCTCCATGTGCTAAAGTATGTAACGCATATAGCTGTAATAATGCACAATACCAATAAGAAACAGAATAGTGTCTACTGAGAAGCGACGAATCATAGACTCTCTGTGGATATGTCTATGTTTTTCAAAAAGATTGTGCCTTTTTATAGCATATATTCTACTCTCTGCGTAGTCGGAGTACGATGGATTCCATTGGGGTTACAGACTTTAGCACACGGGGAGGTGGGATCTCGCTCCGATAAATTCGCATCTAGAAAACCGTGAGAGACTTGATATTGCTAGCGAAAATACAAGACAGAATAGTTTACATGATTCCAACGAGGTCGTCGCAGTACATCAAACATATGAATTGTCCGTCCATCATCATGAATCGAGTCGTAAGTCGTTATTCCTTTGAGTCACCCGTCACCGCTTACAGTGTGACAGTATTGCCGTTGATGTTGAGCATGCCAGTGTACATGAATCTGCGTCCATCATCCTGCAATCCGTGGAAAGCAACATGAGTCGCGTCTAAAGAGGCATCTAATCCACCTCTTCCACCTCCCAGAAGACTTCCTCCTCGAACGAATCCTCCAGTGGGTGAATTGCTTGTTGCGTATAGTGTATCGTAGCTGTTTGTGCTGTAGCAATGAGAGCTGAACATTAGGATGTATGTGCTTCCCCTTCTGATCATGGCGGGAGCTTCGATGTCTGGACCATCTGAAGCTTGTAGGTTCATGATGGTGTATGGGTTTCCTTGTTTGCTGATGCCGTCTGAGCCGACTCTCTGAATTTCGATGGGTGTGTTGACGATAGGAGCGTTGCCGTTGTTGCACACGCCTCCGTGGCCCATGGCGTTTCCGCTTAGTGGATATATCAGCCTAGTCTACAGCGCGCAAAAGAGGAATAATAATGCTCACTCGATCTTGTAAGTGATGTACCAGGTCCCATCTGCATCTCTGAAGCCAGCTGCATCAATGGCGCCGCCCTGGTCAACAGGACAGTACCATGGGTCAGGTGATGGGTTGTAAGGACCCTCTACATTGGAGCTGGTGGCTGTGCCGATGCAGTGGTAGTTTCCATTACCACCAGTGTTTGTTGTGGCCGCGAAGTACATTACAAAAGTTCCGTCGTCCTGTTGTTATATTAGTCGGGTAGTCTCGTGATAAAGAAGTTCTGTTATGTTTAGCTTACCAAATGCATGACATCAGGAGCCCAAACCAGGGGATTGCTCTGATCGACCCAGCCAGGCAAGTTTGGCAAGGCATCTTGGCCCTCGTGAAGGGACCAAGAGTTGAAATCGGATGAAGATGCAACCTGAATGTGGATGTTCTTGTAGTCATACAGCGATTGGGTACCAAACGCATACCACTGATTGTTGACGCTGATAAGTGATGGATCAGGGAAATCAGTCGTGATAACAGCACCACTCGTTGAACGCTTGTCAACTGGGGCTGCGGAGCATAGGAATGCTGTTGCCAGCAGAGTAAAGGTTGTGCTCAACATTAGGGCAAAGTATGGTGGAGAAATAGATGCTGGGTATGTATAACAACGAGATAATCTTGCAAGGATAAGTATATTGTGTATCGGCAAAGGTAGCTGGGTATATTTTTCACCAACATGGTCGAGGACTTGCGAGCTTTATACCGTTTGACCCGCTCTAAATTTCTCTTACCATAGACTTACCACATTGATACTCATTGCTCACATCACGTATTGCCACCAACCTAGGCTGGCAATAACAACACACGGCCGTAGTGATTTGCAATCACTTGACCAACAACATGCTTCCTTCGCAGCCGCCATCGTCATCTTGGCGTTTTTACATCTGTATACCTCACCTCCAACGAGTAAGGGGCTATGCAACGTGAGCAAAAGCCCTTCTGTCCATTCCTGACAGGTAACTTTCTTCTGTTGTATGACGTCGGAAGTATTTGGTGATTGTGACCACGGCTGCAGGCACACCCGTTGACCCTGTGTCCTTTCCTTCAGCTGCAGAGACGTTTGGGAAACAAGATTGTAGCTATGTGCTGTAACTACAACGCGCTGACTGGTTGAATGCTAAGAGGGCTGACAAAGCCAAGGCGCTGGGCAGTCATTGCTCTCTGTACCAGAGGAATGTCTAAACGGCCAAGAGGCGTAGTTGATGAGATGTGCGATCATCTCTAAAGAAAGACTCGAGATCTTGTTGATCTCAATTTCGTGTTAGAGGGCGAACGTTGTTTCTGATCGTTAAGATTATGCGGAGCGCGCAGGTTGGCATGCGCAGGGTGCCGAGCGGAAGATCAGCAACACGTCCAGTGGCTTGGATGTTGGGCTTGCAACATGTGGTACCAGAATAGCATAATCCTGCTGCTTATTCGTTCTTTGGCAAGCGCCATGAGTACAGCGTCAGACGGGTTGTGTTACCAAGTCAGAATCGCTTCAAATAGGACTTTGAAGAGTGTCCGCCTTGCTCTGTAATGGCAGGCTCTCCAACGCCGGCAAAGCACTGCCGTCCAGGTAGCGACAGCATTTGACGCCTGTGGCGCTTCGGGCTCGCTCGACAGCAAAGGCTGTCCACAAGGCTCGTGCAGCTGACGGAGTTGCTCGCACGTAAGGAAATAATACACAAACGAACCGGTGATACAGGCACGAGATCAACTCGAGAGAGATCGTTCTATGATCGACGAAGAGCGGTGGAAGACAGGTCGGAATGTGGGGTCCCCACGTCATGGTGCACGTTGCTCCACTATCTTCCAGACGCGAACTCTTCACGTGGATTGATATGAATGTGCGGTGAGATGATGTAGCATTGTAGGGTGACTATCGATAGACAGACTGTCGATGGGTAAATAGCGTCGATAGAATTTGTGCGAAATCAAGTCTCATGTGTTCTAGAATTCATGAGCAGCTGAGCGAGGCAAAATAGAGAGAATGAATGGATCAGGAATTACTGAGATCTTCATGTTCACGACTCCCTACCAGACAAACGTAGAGCTCGGTTTGATTACTCCAAAGGCAAGCTTGAAGGGACAGCAGTAGCGGCAAAGAACAAGTGCTGAAAGACGTACCGAACGCTGTTGACATGTTCGAAAGATGCTTTGTTTAGTGTTATCCACTCAGATCAAAGAACTTATAGCGACCTCACCAGTGTATCTGGACAGGAGGGAAGCAAAAGCCACAGTGATCAAAGTGACCATTCATAGCAGTTTGATTTGGCTCATGAGCATTTTCTCCAAGCGCATAGCCATAAAATAGACTACCAGAGGCGTCCTCACATAAATGCCGAGAGGAACACCCTGGCATGTCTACAATTCGCGATACATGCACTAAGAGCAGGCACCGGTCGCAGAAAGTCGCGATTGCTCACAGCACACATCGCAGGACTTGAATGACACCTTCGCGGCAGGCCTGCCGGAAGGACGAGCTTAAGATATTGATATGTAGCGACACCGGTAAGGAACAATACATCATCAGGTCAAATGACTTCAACCCTTGTTTGCTCCAGCTGTGGCGCTTTGGCATTTGTCTGCGGTACATGTGTAGAGGAGAGACCTTTGAAACAGACAAAAGTCGGCGAAGGATACTCCTACAATAAGAACCGGTAATGAGTTGAAGAAAGAAAGAAGAGGATTGAGAGACGCCAGCTGGAAGACTCTGTGAATGGAAAAACCTCGGCATAACTTTTGGCGCGCGCGCGGGCGTCATACGGGGATTAGAGGGTGTTGTTTCAGCTAATTCCGGGGTTGTCGTCGGGGAAGGCACCAAGGCACCTACGCCTTTGTCTCTCTTCGAGAAGCGACCATGTGGCACTTCTGGCTTTACCCAAGCGTCGAGTCTTGCGGTCTTTTCCAACTCTCCTGAAGCACCTACTAATACCCATATCATCATATCCTATCCTCGAATACTCCGACTACCTTCACCGCTCGACATCCACTTTCCACTCCGAAGCTTCGCCACTGCTGGATACTGGTCTTTTGGTTCATGCAATAAACCGTCATCTGAGACATCAGGATGGCGGGTTCCATCGACTATGCGCGTTTGCGCGAACAGACCATGGGCTCTGGTCTGGATGAAGAGGCGGTTACGGTCAACACTCGAGCCTTGATCGACAAGGTTCTGGCCAGATACTCTGGAGAATGGACGACTCTGCGTGAGCTCATACAGAATGCTGCCGATGCTCAAGCCACAAAGGTCACGATCAAGTTCGAAACTCTGCCGTCGCCGAATGTCCCTGTACCGCCAGCTAGCGATCCTTCTGCCCAACTCAAGCACGTTTTGACCAACCACACCCTCCAGCGCCTGCTGGTATCAAACAACGGCCAGTCGTTTGCCGAGACGGATTGGCAACGTTTGAAGAGAATCGCAGAGGGAAACCCAGATGAGACAAAGATCGGTGCCTTTGGTGTTGGTTTCTACAGTGTCTTTGCCGATTGTGAGAACCCCTTTGTCAGCTCAGGCGACCAGACCATGGCATTCTACTGGAAAGGCAACAGCTTGTTCACCAGAAGGGGCAAACTACCAAAGGAACAGGCCACAGGCGAGACTGCCTTTGTCCTCGACTACCGCAACACAACCTCTCCTGTGCCCAACCTCATATCCATCTGCCAGTTCCTTGCCACTAGTCTGACCTTTGTTGGCCTTCAATCCATTGAGCTGTGGGTGGACCAGTGGAATATGATCACACTCAACAAGAAGATGGCCCCGTCTGCTGATGTTAGTATTCCACACGACGTTAATCCCAAGACGAAAGAAGGGCTCATGAAAATCGTTGGCGTGGAATACCAAAACGCCCAGATCGACGCAAAATGGTGTAATGTCATCGGCTGGACTCGTGTGGCTGGTGCTCAGCAACAACTTCAGGCATCCTCATCAGAAGCACCAACCCAATCTCTACGAGGCTTTTTCAGCCGCTTCGCATCAGCTGCTACCGGCCCTAGTGCGGCTGCTAAACGTGCTGCAAAGGAAGAGGAAGCCGTTCAAAGAGCCATATCTGAAGATCTTGCGGGCACAAGTACAGCTTCCGTCTTCTTGCGAATCAGCACGGTCAATGTGCAAACTTACGTCAACAAGAGTTTGGCTGCTGAACTCGAGCGTGCTACGAAGAAGCCCCCACCAAAACATACCAAAATCGCCATCTTGACGTCCTCGTACGACGAGAGCTCCGTGTCCATGGCAACTCTTTCAGGCTCATCTTCTGGCAAGGCATCCGAAATCTTTGCTTCCGTACTTCCTAGCAAGAATGGACGTGTTTTCATCGGTTTCCCTACTGCTCAGACCACTGGTCTCCTCGCGCACATCTCCGCTCCCTCAGTCATCCCTACTGTCGAACGTGAGAGCATCGATCTAAACGCCCGCTGGGTACGCAATTGGAACGTGGAGATGCTACGTGTTGCTGGCATAGCATGTCGTGTTGCCTATACAGGCGACATGGCTGAGCTCAAGAACAAGCTGGAACGACAGATGAAGACTTCAGGCAACAAAAAGGTCCAGAAAGAGGATCTTGAAGCTGTAATGGCTTCTGCTATCCATACTTTCAAGCAATACACTTTCTCAGAATCCACACCATCTTCACAAGTTGGTGCCATCATTGAGGAAGCATTCTGGACATGCAATCAAAAAGGATCTATTAACCTGTTGTCTACTCGTGGTGTGCTTCCTAGCTTCGAAGTTCGTGTTGCAACCGAAGACCTCAGCTTCGTGGATGGCATTCCTGTGGTACCCAATGAGATCATGGACAAGGCCTCAGTCTTTATGCGCAATCTCAAAGAGTACGGACTGTTATCTGATATCACTACTCATGATATCAAGAAAGAGCTAGAAGCCCGAGCTTTGGAAGAGAAACAATTGTCTGAGCTGATCAAATGGGCAGCCAGCAAATTGAGTCGAAATGAACTAGATGTTTCCGCTCTTCACTCACTCTTCGATGGTACTGTCGCTACAATTGCCGAGGAACATGCTAGCACGTATCCCGGCCCAGTCTTACTCTTGGGCAGCATTGACTCATTTCCCAATCCCAGCAAAATCCCTGCTGAGCTCCCTGCACCACCTACAACCATTCCTTTCCGCTTCGTCAAGAATATCCCCAAGAATCAGCTTGAAGCATTTGGTTGGGCCGAATTACAGATCGTGCCTTGGCTACGTTACATCATCGAGAAGGATGGTGCTGGCCTCTCTGTTGAGCAAAGCATTACTAAATCGCCGCAATTCTCTGGACAGGTGCTTTCTACTATCTCCAAATCTTGGGATGGCCTCAGTCAATCCTCAAAGGGTACTGTTGTGCAACTCCTTGAGCCAAGAACAGTCATACCTACCAAGCTTGGTATGCGGAAACCATCTCAGTCCTACTTCGCCTCTGTTAGACTGTTCGACGACTTGCCCACGGTTCATGGCCTTCAGAGTGTCAAAGAGAAATTCCTTGTGCCGCTTGGAGTCCGTAAAACAGTTGAACTGTCCGTGGTCTTCGACAGACTCATGGCCAAGTCCTCTGGTGCTGCTGAAGGCAAGTGGAGTCATGTTGACTTGATCAAATACCTTGTCAGTGTTCAGAATGATATTCCGAGCGAAGACTACGAAAAGCTGCGTAAGACGCCAATCTGTCCTGCAGAGAATCATGGTGATTCGAAAGCAACCGACAGCAAACTTTACAAGGTGTCAGACCTCTATGCGCCACTGCCTGTCCTGAGAGAGCTCGGTGTGCCAATTCTACAATGGCCTCGAGAATTGACTAAAGACAGCCCAGAGTCCAAATTCCTAAGCGTCCTAGGTCTCAAAGCATACCCTACTGTTCAAGACTTGATACCAATCATGACAACAGCAGCCGCCGCCGCAGATGACTCGAAGTTGTATGAGAGGGCTCTTCAATACTTCATTACCAACCACTATGCTAACGGTTATCGTAATTTCCCAATTGATCGAGTCACGGTGCCTTTTCTGCCGCTGCGAGATGGAGATTTGAAGAAGTTGGCACCCCCTTCAAAGTGCTTCGCGAATAGCAAATCTGCTATCCTCGGCTTTCCGATCATTCGAGATGATCTGCAGAAGCATGCCGCCTTGCTCGGCGTAGCTCAAGATCCTCCTATTGACATTTGTGCTGAGAGACTTATCAAGAGCCCACCTAAAAGTCGTGCAGATGCCAAGAACGTCTTCGGCTACTTTGCAGGTCGACTCAATGAGATTCGTACTGCTGGCAACCTTGCCGAAAAGCTGGGAGAATCACGCATCGTCCCAATTGTTAGTTCTGGCCTTAGCTACGAGAAGAACGAGAACGTTCGTTACACTGCTCCCAAAACTTGCTTTTTGGGAGACAGTGCTACCTATGGCGAGATCTTCGACTTTATCGACTTTGGCTCTGAAGCCAATTCTTTCCTGCTGAAACTCGGCTCAAAGCACGAACCCAGCGCTCCCGAGCTTGCGGGTATGCTCGTTCGTGAACCTTCGCGCCTGTTAGGCACTCTCGGCCAGGAGAAGTATCTGAGCCTTTTGCGTCGTATAGCGGACAACGCAAGTGGTCTGAAGAACGACAAAATGCTTTGGGCTGCACTAAAACGCTCTCCCTGTTTACTTGCAGTCAAGGAAATTGCGCCCGCAGCTAGCAAAGTCACAGAGGACGAGCAAGATTATCTTGAGGAGAATGAAGCGGCCATCAAGGAGTGGCATCTTGCTGTGCCCTCGAGTATAATCCTTGTCGACGACTTCTACAGCTACCGCCTTTTCAAGGAGAGATTGCTTGCTGGACCTCAAGAGGAGATACTCGAGAATTTATATGCTGGTCTAGGAGCTACCTGGATTAGTAGTCTGATTGAGGATGATCAACGCATGGGGGGACTCCTTCCTGATCAATCTACTGCAGCTAAACTTCAAAGTCTCATTGTTGAACGTTGTCGATTGTTCTTGCACGACCACACTGCAGAGGTGATTCGTCACGACGCCAAGTGGCTTGAAGGAGTGTTGGCTGTCAAGGTTGTCAGCTCGTTGACTCTGACCAAGACGTTGCGCGGCTATAACGCGACATATAAAGAGAAGAGAACAGCTGCCCTACACAGAGACACGAAGAAAGATGCCACACTGTTTGTGACCGCTCGTCCCGACTTTTACGAAGTTGCTCGTGCGATCATGTCTCTTTTGCTCAAGAGACCAAAACAACAAGACTTCCTCGCTTTGGAGATGATCTTGGACAGTGATCTGCGTCGCTTGAAGACGAAGGGCTATAATGTAGACCGCATCCTACGCCAGAAAGCCGCTGAGAACCGTTTGGCCGAGAATAAACGACAACAGCAAATCGAAGAGGAGCAGAAGAGGATCGCAGAGCGAGAGGCTGAATGGAACGCGCAGCAACAGTCAAAAGCTATTGATGTACCTCAAGCCACTCCTGAGAGACCCAAACCGATCCCTGGCGCCTTCGAAGCTTCGCCCGAGAACACCATTGCACAGCGTCCCAAAAAGAGCATGGGGTTCTTCTCTAACCTTCAGAGACAGCTTGGATTTGAAACTGATCAAAACGAGCGGGAAGTCCAGCAGCAGCAAAGTCAGAAGCAGTTGCAAGACACGTCTCGCCCAGAGGCAGGACCTTCCGATGCCCCACCACCCTATTCGGAGTCGCCTGGGCAGGTCGTGAAGAAGTCTACGGTCACCCAGCAACCTGAAAAGATTACTCCACCTCATCAGATTACTCAGAATCTGATTTCCGCAGTGAACTCTTCACGTGCGCACGATTCTTCTGCACTGTTCTCTCCACCTACGGAGAACACAGTGAAGGAGACACCATCCTACTGTGATTCTACCCCTGGTCAAGACCTCACATTCATCGGCAACACTTCTGCAGGCGTCAAGATTTTCCTTGCTAATGCAATTCCCGCATCTACGAGGGCCACTTTCTTGCAAGCTCATGCAGCGCAATTGAATGCATTTGCTGCTCTCTTGCTCGATGTCGGCAATGTCTTCCTTCTTCGACCGCAATCCTTGCATATCTACTACAACGAATCTGGCAGCAGCATCGCTTTCAATCGTCAGGGCTCCATCTTCTGCAACTTACGCTACTTCCTGCAGCTGCATTGGCAGAATTTCGGCACTGCTGGAGGAGTGGGTAAGCAAGCAGCAGCAGTGTATTGGTTTGTCACTTTGTGTCACGAGTTGGCGCATAATCTGGTATCGGAGCATAGTCAACAGCACGAGTTTTATACTGAGAGCTTTGTGACTGAGTACTTTGGAAAGATGATGGGCAAGTGTGGGCAGTATGCTAATGAAGCTGCCTTGCAGGGTTAATTGTTCTGGCTGCATATGACTAGATGGACAGGAGTTTGGGAGACTACTAAACAAGCATATACATGGCGTCTTTTAGGATTATGGATTGACGCCATACGGTAGCATGAATCAATAGAAACGCATTCTTTTCTCATGACTGACTTTACGAGCACGACCAATTGGTTAGCAATCTTCCACACGGCTGGTCTCGTTTGACCCTAGATCCATCCTTGGAGGAGCGGGAGCATATACTTTTCGGATATGGAGCCTTTGCCCCTGTATCGAGTCAGGATCATTAGCTAATGCAATATCCTGGAAACCAGTTCTTGCATTAGCCTGGGCAAGATCTGGAGTCTTCGAGATCTCGAGGTCGGGAGTCCAGCCGAGATCGGAAAATGACTCGATAGCGTGCATTAGGAGTTTCATGAATCATGGAGCAGGAAGGGAGGCAGACGACAGCAGTCCATCACCTTGAAGCAAAAAGAATTGGAAGAGAAAAAGGAGGTTGAAATGAAGTAGTTGTTTTGAACAAACGAAATATAAATATAAAAAAAGTGGTATCATTAAAAGAAAGAAAACATGATGTCAACGCTGCTTTAATGCGCAGCTTCAGAACTAACCTGAATCTCGACATCTTTGCGAATAATGGGTTCCTGGCTGTCACCACTGGAACTGCTCTTTGTCCTCCTGGCACACTCTCATGCACACCATCCAAACCAGGGCCATAGATCTGTGCTTTGTAGTTTGGACGATCGGGTCGCAAAGGCTCGCGGTCGCAGGTTTCTATCCTTTGGAGACCGAACACTGCACCATCTCCTCGTTCTTCTTCGTGTCTGCTTTTGTTCATGGTGGAGAGGTGGTAGGTGGAGGTTGCGGTGCGCGAGGCGGCCGTGTTGCGGATGTAGTAGGAAGACTCCCAGCCCATAGCCTTTTCGTAGCCGCGGATGAAGGAGCGCAGAGTAGGGATTGTGGCGGCCATGAGGGCGTAGCCGAGTTCGACTTGTTGCCAGAGGAGGGAGTAGACGGTTGCGATGCCTGGGTCTGAGGACGAGGACCATTGGGAGACGTAGTAGACGTGGATGATTGCAAAGATTGCGACACTGGGGGGGTTGATGTTTGGTAAGTTTCTTGTACAAGACAGAGATTAGAGTATGCAAGAGCAAGGGATACGTACACGAGACGAAAGCTAAATGCAAAAACGACCGAGAGTTTGATTTCAGTGGTCATCTGAAGGGGCACGACGAGGATGATGGAGAGAAGGAAGATTGCGATTTCGAAGAGCGAGTCGAAGGTTGCTACGACGCTCCATCGAGTAATCTGTATGATGTGGTTAGCCTTGTTCAACAGCAGTAGATGCAAAGAGTTGTTACTCACCTGTCCGCTGCATCTGTGTTCAAGCGCAAACTTGGTAGCCGCACCGCAGGAAATGTTCAATCCTAGTATTGATGCCAACATCCACACGGCGACAAGGCCCAACAGACTGTTACAGATGATCTTTGCGGTCCTGTTATCTGTAGAGAACAGACGCTTCATAAAGAAGATGACTGAACATTTTGTGAGGGCGTTCGAGATGAGGAAAAGATCGATACTAGCAATAACAGACTATACAGAAATTAGTCGAACGTTATTGAGGAAATAGAACCATCTGCTGCCATCAACATACCCTGCCTGCATCGAGTTGATCACTCTTTGACATGAGAGAATCCGCTTTCCCCAGCGCGAAGTGATCCAGCCCTACGAAAATAGCTGCATATTGACCTAGTGCAACGACCTAACAGCGTCGATCAGTACATGGAAAAGCCTTGCAAGAGTTCCCGAATACACGGGAAGGATTACACATACCGTAGCAGCGACAATGACCCAAAAGTCAAGTCCAAAAGTCCTCCGTTGGATGTGCCATCGCACAAAAAGTGTGAGGACCGAAAAGATCAAGCTCAGGATCGTCGCAACATATAGTATACCAGCACGGTCGTTTGTGGAAACGGGAGAAAAGGCGTAGAATCCATTAATGTAAGCTCCCATATCGCACAGAGGGGAGTGCCCTTGCAAGGGCCCAAAAAGGATGGTCGTCTCGGGCAGTCAAGGATCAAGGGTGTCAAGAAGACCAGTGTCAGAATACCACACAAAGGAGCCTAGGGTCCGAGAAGTAGGGAACTCGAGAAAAGCAATAGCCGGGGCAGGCACCTATATTCATAATAAGACATTCTCGAAGTGGTGTGTCTTGTAGATCCGCCCAGCCAAAGTTCGCTAGAACGAACCGTTGTAATTCAGCCTCCCCTACCCACTGAGCACCACCACATTATCCAGCGTATCATGGCCCTAAGTCATAGAGCCACACCACAAAGTTATGGCTGTTGCTGCCGACGCCGGAAGGATGCGCTCCCAGGTTAATCAACCTAAACGCCTTTAAGAGCCGTCGACCGTTTCATATGACTGGGTGCTTGGGCTCCTTGGTGATTTGCGAGAGCCTAGAGGACTTGTTTCCCGGGTGCTTGTGCTTTGGGCTTTCCCGGCTGAACACGTCAACCGCCAGTCTACGAACGAATGGGGAAGCTTCTGTTGGAAAAAAGAGTGTGTTCCTGGTCAAGGTGGGGGGGTTTGGCAGATTTTTGCGCAAGCCATTTGCACCGCCCCGAGCACCACCGACCTACTCTTTGAATTTCCGCTAGGCGGGAAGGTGGGAAAGGGTTGAATCCGTTCAAAGAGGAATCAGCAGCTTGCAGCAGCTTCCGCAACTTTTGCCCAGCAATTGTGGCTTGAAGGATTGCATAACGCGAAATAGCCAGAGTACCGAGAAAGATAAGATCCGGCTCCTTCGCTCTGGAAGTTGTCATGGGCATACCCAACAAGGAATCTTTCTACCGTCATCTCAAGTCATGTTCCAGATCTGATAATCAATAAGCCCGTAGTGGCGTGCAAATATTTCGGATCGATTGCTGTTTTGGATAAAAGAGACGAGTCTTTGCATCCTTCGCGCGTAAAAAAAAAAGGGATCTTGGACTCCAATATTTGGGACCCAATCACTGGTCAAGTGCAAGCGAGATTCTGAACAAGAAAAACTTCTCTAGCGATCTCGGCAAGACCAACCCAGGATCAAAAGGTTAGCAAAAGATTCACAAGCGTGAAGCATTGATGTAGGTTTGATGCAAAGGAAAGAAATCAAAACACGACAGGGCTGAAGAACGGTGGAAATTTGTTTCGAGTATACGGTAAAATACATCATTGGTCGAGTGTCGGAAGTGAAGGCAGGGTCTTTTTCATCTACTTGAACCTACTTCTGACATGACCCCTACCTGCACTGTGTATACGACAAGGGAAATGTGCTCATGCGGCTTGGAGATCTTGCAAGACACGCAATGCACCATCATCGATCATACGCCGAGTATTCCAGACCGCTTTTTACTGATTGCTCATGTGTTCTAGAAGAGAACCCTGGGAAAGCGGCTGATGTCTCTAGCCAGGGCGACGATTGATATGCACTCAATAACATTTCGGTTTCTTTTCATCTTGGTTGCATCTGCTGGTGTCTTGATGATGCGCTTATTTCATCCCAAACACCAGGATGCCTTGGGCATCAATCACATCACGATACACGCAGTCAGTATGGTAACTTTCATATGCTCTTATAAATGTGAAGGTCAGAACGAAGGTCCTGCATGCGTCTGCAATATGAGAAAGTTTCAACAAGGTTTATTCGAAGCATTTATCTTGGTCTTTTAGTATGAACAAGTCGGGCTTTGGGTGAGTACCAGCCTCAGGTAGGCGTGATTTATTGGCGTTCGAAAGTGGATTTGGAATTGTGGTATCGTACAGATGTGTGAAAGGGAGTTCAAGTCAGAGTCTTGTGGTGAGCGTATGTTTGTCTCTTGCGCTCGTGGACTGGAAGCTCGTTTGCCGGGGTTCCGGGGATGGTCTTCTCCAGCTTCTGTACAGCAATCAAGGTTAGTAACAGCAGAAGGTAGTGTCGAACGAGGAGAGTGACGCACCAGGTTGTCAAAGACACACTTGTTGAGAGGTCTCTCGTATCTTCTGCACTGCCACAGCTGCTGGTTGTTGTTGTCCAAGCATGACCAGTGTTTTCTGAATTCGTCGAGGCAGTGCTTGTCAATGTCGCTCAGGCTGTTCTGGGTCAGAAGATGGGTCATGACGGAGTGCAATCGACGTACACGCTGGCGGCGCATCTGGTGACCTTGCGGCCCTCCTTCAAGCAGTCAAGCTCTCCCTTTCCGTTGGCCTCGGCCTTGCACATCATGTAGTCGTCATTGTATGTCTTGCATCTTGCGCCGATGAAGAAGGAGGCCGAGAGCAGAGGAGCGGAACTGGCACCAACTTCTTGGACCTTGGGAATGTCGTCGGGTAGAGGTGTGGTGTCGATCAGCGTGTGCTGGTTGAATCTGCGCGGTGGTCAGGAGTGAACAGAGAGTGAGGAGCAGTGTGCGGACCTTGGCTGACGTGCCGACATGGTGGATGGAGTGCAATTGACGTGAGGCTGTCTCTTGTCGCTGTATAGACGCACCTGCGTGAAGCTGGAAGTCGACGGTCAGCGCTCGGAGGCAGCCGATTGGCTCGACGAGCACAGCAACCCGCAACGCCGACGCTGCCTGCTCCAGCAAACAGAAAGCGCGTCCTTCTTTGCTGAAAGCTCCAAGCTCCTTCTCCCTTGCATTCGTTACGCGCCTTGCCGAAACAAACAGCCATGTCATTGTTTGGCAATCTGGGCAACAATGCCCAGCAGCAGTCCTCTGGTACTTCGCTGTTCGGTAATGCAAACAACAACAACAATACGCAATCCTCGCAACCTGCCCAGTCGACTTCGCTGTTTGGCCAGGCCCAGCCCGCGCAATCAAATACCACTCCTTCGCTTTTCGGCGGCGCAACACAGCAGAATCAGCAACAGTCGTCAACTCCATCGCTCTTCGGTGGTGGTGGTGCTGCTGCTCCTCAGCAGACTTCTACTCCCTCTTTTTTCGGCGCATCCGCTCAGCAACCTCAACAACAGCAACAGCAGCAGCAGCAGCAGCAGCAGCAGTCTGGAGGCATGTTCGGCTCTACTAACAACAACGCACAAGCTCAGCAAAATGCAAGTCTTTTCGGCAAGCCTGCCCAGCAGACGAACAGTCTGTTCGCGCAACCAACCAATGAACAAAATCAACAGCAGCAGCCTGGCATGTTTGGAACCAACAATGCAAACTCTCTGAGCGCCTCCTTACTCAGTGCTTCAATGTCTGCCTTGCCCTCAGCTCTTGTAAATAAGCCTACAACCATCGGGTTCAATCAACAGTCTATGGCTCCTCCACGCGACAAGACCATTCCCCAGCAAATCGAGGCCATCTCCCAAAAATGGAACCCTGAAACTGCCGAATGCCTCATGCAACACTACTTCTACGTCCAAGTACCTCCGGAACAGACCCCCTTCATTAGCATGCCACCGAACGCCGATGAACGCGAATGGGAAAAAGCTTTGCGCAACAAGCCTACACCAGGATCCGTCCCCGTCATCGCAAAAGGATTCGAAGCTCTGGGTATGCGCCTGAAGACACAAGTGGAAGCGGTCAAGCAACTGCAGATGCGCCTGCACGAGATGAACAACAGTCTGGGAGCCATGATGCAAAAGCACGAACTGGTGTTGAGTGTCAGAGCGGCAGAAGCAAAGAGGAAGCACATTGGTCTGAGCCAAAGATGTCTTGCATTGGCAGTTCGCGCTCAGGTGCTTGCCAACAGAGGATTCGTGCTAGATGGGGCTGAGGAAGAGCTGAAAAAGAAGTTGGCAACTCTGGAAAAGGCTGTCTTTGACCCAGCCTTCTCGGGCAGAGAGGAAGAGATCTGGGCACGCATGGTGGCTATACGGGAGAGGACAAGATGGTTGCAGGAAGAGAGCGAGAAGCTCGGTCGCCAGGCAACTGGAGAGAACGGTGGACTGGATGAGCAGGTGATTGAAAAGACCAAGAAGGTGAGATGCTCGACAGATGAAACAAAGTCAAAGATGATTTGCTAACACGTTTGATAGATCCTTCAGGACTACGACACACAGATTCAACACTTGCGCAAAGAGCTGGACCAGATCAAGAAGGAGTATGAGGAATGGGAGGCTGCTAGCAAGCCCAGCAAATAAGGGCATGAGAAAAGTTGATGGACATGATACCACGTTTTGTTACATATCTCTTCTTCAAGCATGTCATAGTCTTGAATATGACGGTCAGACAGGCGTGACTAGGAGAAGATGTGCTGTAGGCAAAGGATGATGTTTTAGGTGATCGAGGGCGGCATTTGGCGAAGGCCATCTTGTAGGACGAATGAAACAAAGACTTTATCGGTATCATTTTGTACAGTATGTTGTTACAAGTGTATCGTGACTAGTAGAGGATGGTGGTTGTGGATTTAAACGAGCTTCTGGATGTACTCGACGGCGAAGGGCGCTAGAACAGTGTTAGAATATGTTGGTGGGTGAGAGTGAATGAGGTAACATACAGAGGTAGAGAAGGACACAGGTGGCAATAGCCTGCTTGACGGTGACAGATGCGGTCTGCTCCTGGGCCTGAGTGTCTTTGGGTCAGTATGCGCTTGATCGACTTGTGCGCGCGCGATAATGAGAATATGCGTACCTCCATCTCGGCCTTGCTGGGGGGTTGCGGTGCTATTATTTTGTCAGTACATGGCACAGATATTTATCAAGACTCAGTTACTCACCGAACATTGTGAATATATGAAGTGACTTGAGGTGTTGGTTGGGCCTGGAGTTGATGGTTGCCAAACTTCTAATGAGAGAGTCTGCGGCGAAATCCGGACAAGGCACGACGTCAACCTGAACGCTGAAGGAAGGCGCGACTGGTAGCCAGCCAGCCAGCTCAGAACAAAGCAACAATCACAAACTCCACAACAACTTCTATCCTCACACAATCACCTACATCGACTCAGAACTCCATCTTACAACACGCTTGAATCACGTAATCGTCTAATCAATCATCGCCGATATGGAAGATCTTCCAGGCGCAGACTCTCCTCCCATCAACGACGTTGGCCATGAGCCTGCTGGCAACGACGACCCCCAGGATCCCCTTCGCCCTGAGATCGAGGAAGAAGACGCTGCCCGCACACCCCCAATCGCCGACCCTCAGCTAGACACCGAGGTCGCTGAAGACGACGAGAACCCACAACTGTCAATGCCTGGAGCTGCCGACAACGACGACAATGATGCCGACTCGGACGCTTTGAGTGATGTTGATGAAGCTCAGTTCCAAGATTTCGACCCAAACGCTATCGCTATCGAGGAGCGCCCCAGAGTTGTTGATGCCAGTGGTGTAGCGCTGCTCGGAAAGCACAAGCGCAAGCGCGATGACGCTGATGGAGAGGGCAAGAAGAAGCGCAGAGAAGGCCGTCGCGAGAAGCCAAAGCGAAGCAAGCGTACAGGCGAGGATGGTCAAGACTTTGATGGCGATGAGGAGGGTGAGGGACGCAGGAGAAAATCAAAGGGTCCTGGCGAGAAGCGCAAGAAGAGAACACCTAGTCCTGAGGACGACTCGAATCTGACACCAGAAGAGAGTGAGTATTTGCTCCAGGTCAAGAAACAATTTTCATGCTAATCTATACTTAGGACGCAGAAAGGAATTCTCTCGCAAGCTTGACGAGGCCCTCAAGAAGCCAAAGACAAACAACAGACGCAAGGCTGGTATCGATCTAGAGCAGATGGCCGATAGCGAGCTGGAAGAGATGCGTCGTCGTATGGCCGAAGCAGCTCAAGCCGATACACAAGCCCGCGACGAAGGAAAGCCTGCTATGCACAAGCTTAAACTCCTCCCAGAGGTTGTCGCCCTGCTGAACCGCAACACGCTGCAAAACGCCCTCGTAGATCCGGATATCAACCTCCTCGAGTCTGTCCGCTTCTTCCTCGAGCCTCTAAATGACGGCTCCCTACCCGCCTACAACATCCAACGCGAGCTCTTTGCCTGTCTGGCCAAGCTGCCCATCTCAAAAGACGCCCTCGTCGCCTCCGGCATTGGAAAAGTCACCCACTTCTACACTCGCAGCACCAAAGCCGAACCAGGCATCAGACGTCAAGCCGAGAAGCTGGTCGGCGAATGGACACGTCCCATCCTCAAGCGCACCGACGACTTCCGCAAGCGCGAGTTCGTAGAAGCAACCTACGACCCCAGTCAACAACCCGTGCGCAGCACACAATCCGAGCACAAAGCCGCTCGTGCTGCTGCTGCCAGAAAAGCCGCTTTGGCTTATCCTACCACCACCAATCGTGCTCGTGTCGATGGCGGTCTTGGTACCTACACCATTGTGCCCAAGAGCGATCTCTCTAGAGCTCAACCTGGTGTTCGTCGCTTAGGCGCTGCTGGAGATGAGCTCACCCGTAAGTTGCAGGCACGTTCCAAGAACCAGAGGAGATGAAGGGAGAGCAATGAGACTTTTCTACCGCGCGAAGCAAAGCAAAGCAAGAAACATGGCATGAAGGTTCAACGGGGAAGGTCATGATATCAAATTGGGACAAAGGCGTTCTATTCATCTTTCTTTTCTTCAACATTGGACTTGGAGAGGATTGTTCTCATGCCGTTATGGTCTTCATCCCCCAAACATTCGATCGAGAGAGTGCTATACACAGGCGCACCACATGAGAGCAAATAAAAAGACATTCTCCATCACACTTGTGTGTCATTTTCCATCCCCAAAAGAAATCACAAGAAAGAAACTTTGTTTAAATTCGAGGGGATTGTTTGGGTATCTTCTGAAAAACCGCCTCTCCCTCTCTATCCTTCCTAAAAATGATGCAACACCTCTTCTGACCCATGTATTTCGTGCCGTCCTCCTGAGGACCAAAGTCTGACAAAGGAAAAAAGAAGATTGAGAGTGAGAAAAACGATCTCAAAGTGTGAGTGAACAAAGGAAAAAAAGCCCCCAATGCAGGATCATCAAGACCTGCCAGGCGTGGGAGATATGAAGACGAAAGATGAAGAAAGGAAAAAAGAAGAAAAAAAAAGAACAAGAAAAAGAACAAGAAAAAAAAAGAAAAAAAGAAAGAACAAGAAAGCACCAAAAACTATGCCTCGCCTGCCATTCTATCCCAAAGAAACAAACGCAGGATTATCACCCTGCCTGACCAAAATCTCTCCTTGGCCCAACTCTTCCCTAGCTCTATCATTCATCGTGCCTGAATTCAGGAAATCATTGTTGGACAAACTGCTAGTGGGCGAATTACTCCCCATACCGCCAAAAGGATTGTTGTTGTTGTTGTTGTTGGAGGAAGAAGAAGAAGAAGAAGCATTAATAGCAGCAGCGCGTTTTCTTTCTTCTTCCTGCCACATCGCCGCCGTGGAAGCAAACTTTATACTTCCGAGGATCATGAGGACGCAAGCTAGTAATGCCACTCCAGCGCGTTTGGTGATTATCCAACGCACGCCTTCGACATCGGAGCGCGAGTCCGAGTTTAGCAGGACGGTGATGCGGTAATTTAGTTCTTGGATTTTGCGCTCAATGTCGCGTTGTTCGTTTTGCACGCTCATCTTGCGGTCGTCGAACATGCCTTTGAGTTCGTCCTTCATGTTGCCAGAGTCTTGCGACATGCGTTGACCGAGTATGTCGACTTCGTGTTCGAGTCTTGTGCGTTCTGTTCTCGCTCTCTCGGCTTCTGCGCGTCGCTTGGTCATGATTTCGGTGTGCAGTTCGCTGCAGGCTGCGCGGAAGAGGTAGGCTTCGTTCTCGACGTTGCTCTTGCTGACCAGTGCGTTTCTCGCCAGGTCGATGTTTTCGGATAGGATTGTGCGGGTGGCTTTCATGATTGTTATTGCTTGAGCGTTGCTCCAGCCACCTTCTTCGAGGCGTTTCACCAGACCATATGTGTCGAAGTGGTGGACGTAGTCAGGTGCGTCAATATGTGGA
This sequence comes from Aureobasidium sp. EXF-3400, assembly GCA_024195585.1. Classification (NCBI taxonomy): domain Eukaryota; kingdom Fungi; phylum Ascomycota; class Dothideomycetes; order Dothideales; family Saccotheciaceae; genus Aureobasidium; species Aureobasidium sp. EXF-3400. The sequence goes on from SWBL01000053.1 coordinate 99,107, forward strand.
GGGCGTGGCCGTTGTGCGGCTTCTTCCTCGATCTGCTTGCGGATCTTTTGGAGTTCGGTGAGGGGTTCTTGTTGGTCCTTTGATGATGAGGAGGAGGTGGAAGAAGCAGAGCGTGTAGAGTCGCTGGATGGCATATTCAAGACCGTGTCTAGCGCATTGGTATGAGGCATGCGTGGCGCAGGCGTCGGAGGACCCGGCGGTTGTGATTCGGAAGCATCCAAGACTGGCGACTCGGGCAAGCGTGATGCACGTAGAGGCTTCTCACCCGGCGACAGACCAAGCTCATTGTCCTTTGGTGTTGCAGTATCGATGTCTTTCTTGGTCGGTTGCGGCAAGGCTTTGGCATCGGTAGGGGCGATTTGGCTAGGGAGAACGGCGGCAATTCCCTTGGATCCAGCTAGATAGGGCGGCGGCTCGTTTGCTTTGCCATAGCGGATGGGTTTCGTGGCGGTCTGACTCCTCTTGGAGGCGGTGCGGAAGACCTGCCGGCCGGTCCTGGACACCTCACGTGCGAAGGGTGTTTTGCCCACGGGGGTGAACAGAAATGGGTACAGGAACGTAAGACGCGGTGTCGACATGTTGTGGGCGGCGACAACTACGGCGGTGTTTGGAATCAAGGAGAGGAAGTTGAACAATCGAGACTACCCAACTGTAGGTGCTGTCACAAGCCAGGCACAAGCCACTTTGTTTTGGTGGGGGCCCGGAGGGCGTTGCTGTCCGACACGGCGACCGCCCGCAACGTTACCCTTTCTGACCACGCCTCGTCCAAGACCCTGCGTTAGACAGTCCCCGTTAACCCGATTCAAGGCACTTGACACAGGGGAACAATCTGGCACAATCCATCGTCTTTATCCATTAATCGAGGCCGGCCTGTTCTACTGTACATGCACTACACAAAGCCGTTCATAACCCTCCCGCCATCCACCTCGCTAGATTCCAGTTAAGTTTGTCAACTTTCTACCTTGACAAGTAATCGACAGCCTATGCTTTCGTGTTAGCTCAAGTCTTTTTTATCACATATGCCATCAAGAGAACATACCCTATCAATATCATAGTCGTGTTTTTCCAGTGCCGCAAGAGCCTTTTCACGCTGGTACCCCATGCTTGTGAGTCTTTTCAGGATTGGATCATCGTGCTCGGTTCCTACGCTGATTGCGCGGCCCAATGGAGGCATCGATGTCTGTGCACTTGACGCCTTGGGTGTTGCCGCCCCGTCGTTGGTCCTGCTACTGGCAGCAAAGTTGGGGGTGGGCTCTACTTGAGGTGCTGGCGTGTCAAGACCCGAGAAGATGGCATCCCAGTCATGGGGCTGTTGTGCTTGAGGTGCATGTGTCGACCCGAAGGGAATGCTGATTGCTGTTGGCTGCGCTGCGCCAGCGTTGGACTCGAAGTCAGAGAATCCGTTAGGTGCAGTCCTTGTTACTGGTGTCTCTTGAGGGGACGAAATAGTGTGGATGGTTGACTGTGCTGGCGAGTCGAAGTTTGCATCAAACTCGTCAGTGTTCTGGTGGTGAGGGAAGCCAAAATCGAATCCTTCACCACTAGCTTCCTTGGCCTCGGCGAGATCGTCAAAGGCGTCGAAATCGTCGTCAAATGAATCCTTGGTAGACTCTTGAGGAGCACTAGGAGCAGCATGTTGAGCAACGTCGCCCACATTGGCAAAGGAAGTGGCGCCCATGTCCGTAACATTGCTCATGGGTCGAGAGTGAGCATCGTGGAAGTGATCTGACCCAGCCGTGCTAGTCATCGGAGTCTGAGGCTGCTGCTCGTGAGGGATTGAATGTGGCACAGAGGACTGTGTTGGATCCTCACGAGCAGGCAACAAGCCGGTGAACTCGGGAGGGAAGTTGTTCGAGCCACTGTGGTGTTGTCCTTCCTGAGCTGCCTCATATGAGGGTGGCGATGTTTGAGCTGTGATGGGTGGAAGCTCCGACACATTAGCTGCCGATTGTGCTCCAGCAGCACTTGGACGTGAATCAGCTGCGACAACCTCATGATGCTCAGCCGAAGGCATCTCGGTTGCAGTAGCAGTTGCTTGAGGCTCAGATGATCCAAAGTCATCGCCGAATCCATGCTCGCTTTCGCTGTCGTCATCACTACTCGAGTCCTCACGCTCCAGATTTTGAATAGGAGGGAACTCCGAGTTTCCGTAGCTCTGAGGCGCGTGGTTGACCTCCTTGGATACTGGTGCGGGTGCGAATGGATCACGAGCAGCATTGTGATCGCCGTTCTGCTGTTGACCTTCTCCAAATCCAGCGAATGCAGAGTCAAAGTCGTGTGCAGGGGCATTTCCGGACTGCCCAGTGGTCTGAGTCTCCATAGGTGTCTCAGGGAAGGCACCAGGAATCTCTTCCTCTAGTTGCTTAGGCAGGTCTCTGGATGCATTGTCGTGAGGTTCATCATGGCTTTGAGACTGGATGGCAGGTCCAGATGTCTGAGCAGGAGGAGTAGCGACGTCCTCACCGCCCCACGGGTTTGCGTGGAAAGAGTTAGTAGGGGCAGCATCCCAAGGAGAGGCGACACTAGCAGTATCCTGCTCACCCATTCTACTAGCAGATGGGGCTGCGCGATTGGATGAAGCAACAGACTGGTCTCTAGTCAGAGGCTGACGCATAGGCAGAATGTTAGGCGTGAACTGTCTGGACTCCGGAGGAGGTGGAGGGGGCTCATCATGAGTGGTAGCGGACAATGTCGGGGACGCAGGAGTCATGCGACCATCAGATGAAACCGAGTTACCCGAGGGTTCAGACTTGAAAGATGTGACGGGTGGAGTGTGTGTTCCGGCCTGCTGTTGAGCAGCAGAAGGGCCGAACAATGCATCAAATGCACTAAGGCTAGGAGCACCTGACAAGAAACCTCCAGGTGAAAGGGTGCCCTCTTCTCTAGAGGAGGTGGTCTTTCTGAAGAATGGGTTAGTGTTTGACGGTGCAGGGCTGACAACAGTGGAAGGAGGTTGAGGCGAGACAACAGCTCTAGAGCGCTCTTCTTGCGCTGCTTGTCTAGCACGCTCCTCTTGTGCCGCTTGTCTAGCACGCTCCTCTTGTGCTGCTTGTCTAGCACGCTCCTCTTGCGCTGCTTGCTCTCGCATCTGCTGCTCATGCTCCTCGGCAGCCTTCTTCAAATCGCCCATTTCAGTCTGCATCTTTTCATGCTCGCCCTCATTGGTTGCGAGCTGTTTCTTGTTAATTGCAACCATACCCTTCTGCTGGCGAGCATCAGATCTCATCTTGTCAAGCTGCGGCTTAAGTTGAGCAATCTCGGCATTCATTTGCGAGATGCGCTGCTTGAGACTGGCATTCTCCTGCTGATCTGCTGAAAGAGCCTGAGCAACTTGCTGATGTTGGTTCTGCAAATCTTGGTAAGTACCCTCAATCATAGCAAACTCCTGTTGCAATTTCTTGGTCTCGTTTCGTGAGTTGGCAAGTTGTTCTTCCAATGACTTGACAGTTCGCACTTCCTGCTCATACTGGGTACGGAATTGAGCCAGACGCTGCTCAAGCTCACGTTTCTGTGCAGCCGAGGCTGCAAGATCGCGCTCGTTTGTGGCCTTTTTGGTCTGAACATCCTGCATCTGAGTTCTGAGGTTACCGAGCTGATTTGACATGTTCGCAAGCTCAGTCGTGTCCTCTGTAATGTTCTTGGTCTCTTCATCGTTGGCATCACCAAGAAGATCATCCATAGCTGAAGGAGGCTGAACGCTTCTAGCAGTCGTGTTTGGGGCGCTGCTAGGAGCATTGCTGCCACCAGTGTTCTGCGCTGCCAAGGTGGCACCGAATGCCGAAGTCGGGATGAAAGGTTTGAACACAGATGAAGGGCCACCGGTTTGCTGAGGAGTGAAGTTTCTTGGAGGAGAGTTTGGTGGAGGGGAAGAAGGCTTGCTGACACTCGCAAATGAATCAGCACCGAATGCGTTGCCGGTGTTTTGCGCTGAGACAGGAGCCATAGGCTGTTGGGAAGGAATTTGAGGCATCGGCTCGTCCAATCCAAACAGGTCCTCGGCGGCCGACTTAGGAAGTTGAGATGAGTTGTTCGCATTGTCAAAGGCTGGAGCAGTTGTCTGAGGAGCTGGACGAGGCTGGTTACGCATGCTCGGAGGAACAAGCGCAGGAGGGAGGAATGCAGGCAGAGGGTCTCCGCTGCGTTGTTGACGAATGAGATACATGGCGACTGCAAATTCGTCACGGTTCAGTTGTCCCTCAGAGTTAATGTCGGCGAGGTCCCAAATAGAGGCAAGGGTATCCTCAGGCAGACCAGAGTCGCTGAAGAACTTGACAGCCTGTTCTCCACTGAGATGACCATTGTTGGCTGTGTCAATGCTCGAGAAGAACTGATCGTACTTGGCCTTCTCGGAAGGAGCGATCAACCAAGCGGGACCTGTAGTTTGCGCAGCCATAGCAGCAGCTGGTGGTCCAAACGCGGCTCTTGCAAGAGGGCTCTGGGCACGAGCCTGAGGACCAGTAAACTGACGAGGAATGGCGGACGGGCCTGCAGGGGGTACCGATGAACGACCAGTAGGGTTGGGACGACGAGCGGCAGCTTCAAAGAGAGCTGGAGGTAGGACATTGGGGAAACCAGCCAATGCGCGACTCTTGTAGCAAGTGATTAAGTGCATAGCGATGCAAAATTCGGTCTTGTCGAGGGACCCCTTTCCTTCGCGGTCGGCCAGTTGCCAGATGCGTCCCAGTGTCTCATTGGGAAGACCTGCTCTTTCAAAAATGGCCTTTGCTTGTTCGCCTGACGGATGTCAAAGGGTGTGATTCACGGCGCATCATCACGCAACTTACCTGACAGGTAACCACCGCCAGCCGACTGGTCGTACAGGTTGGCATATTGTGTCAACTTCTCGGGATTGAGCGGAGGTATCCTAATACCGGTGCCTTGTGCTTGGATAGGAGTTGCGGGAGCGGCGGATGCGATGGGAGCAGGAGGAGGTGGGGGCATGCCCTCGAACTTGGGCAACGGACCAGCTGAAGCGAGTGTCAGTGGTATGAAGACGAGTTTCAGATGTTTCAAGACATACGTCGGAAGGCTAACTCAGCAGTGGGCTCGCGGCCAGCCTGGTAGTGGCCGATAAGACGAAGAGCTACGCTGAAGCCAGGCTTGGTGAGGAGACCACGGTTCTCGTGGTCAGCAATCTGCCAGATCTGCCACAAGGGGTCAGGATTGTTCGGATAGTAATGGCTTGGGATATCGACGTACTTCGCCCAGAACATTGGGGGTAACCTTTGTCTTTTCAAAGAAGCGCACAGCAATCTCGCCTGTCACGACTCCCAATCGCTCGGTATCAGCTTGCTGGAACAGCTGGCCATAGTAGCGCTTCTCGTCGGCCGATAGATTGAGGTTGTTTTGATCTAGCTATGCGTCAGTCAAGGTGATCTTGATAAGCGGAAGCTATATCAGACTCACTAAAGTGGTCAGCCATTATGCCGTAGTTGGTGTCCTTGGCCTCATGCGGTTATGCTAAGGGGTATGACGTGAACTTGTCGAGATGCACTGCGGCCGGAGGCAGTATACGGAATCTAGTGTACGCGCGACCAGAGATGCAGAACGACGAGATAGAGTAGAATAAGAAAGTTCACAAGAGGTGGACTGCTAGACAGAACTTAGAAGACAGTGACGGATACGGCGGAGTAGACGGCATGTCCATCCTCCGGCCATGTTCCAGCTGCATCTGCATGGCTGGCTCGAGCTAGGGCCACACCGATGCCATCACTGGTCGTCAAACTCTCCTACGACCCCCAGTCCATCCTAATTTCGACTTTTGATCACCACTCTATTCGAACCATATAGAATTGCACAATCTGCTTGACATGATAATTGTACATAACTCATCAGAGTAAGCGTGATTTTATACAGAAAATGTTTGATGCATCGAGTTGAGAGACCTGCCTGCCCCAGCCACCAGAACGCCGTTGCCTAGATACCCGTATGTCCAAAAAATGCTTGCAACTTCACTCTCGCTTGCGACGACCTTGGAACGCCCTTCTGACCTGACTGTTCTTGCACCACGCAAGGCTGGGAATATGTTCCTCTCTGTGTCCATTGACCTTGCCGAGTAGCCAATCCGTCACACTGACCACTCTGTTGGTGCGTTCTGAGCCAGATCCTTCATCGGCATGTTCGATCGTGTGTTTGACGATTCGACCTTCTTCGTCAAACTCAAAGATGAAGAGACCGCAAAACTCCTCGTCATCTTTTGCCTTGCCGCCGAGCACGTCGGTGATTCTTTCCACTTGCTCATTGGCTCCAATACCTCTGTAAATACCAGCGGAATTCTTCTTTCTGGCCTTTCCACATGTTTTCCACTTGACTATGAGCTTTTCGTTGCGGAATGCTGAGCTTGCGTTATTGCCGCCATGTCGAACCATACGTTCCGAGATAACCGTGAGCTTGACGTTGCCCACTACAGGCACTCGTCCCCAAGCTACAGGTGCCGTCCACAGAGCAGCGAGGTAGGCTATCCTTCCAGAGACGGTTGGAAGATGTGGGTGTGTCGAGGGGAACAGATGAAGCGAGATCTGCGGCGAGAGTATCTCTTGTGGCAGCGGCGATGCAAGCAGGGTAGGAAGGCGTTCGTGGAGTATGCGGACAGCTGTCGCAACAATCTGTTAGCTCATGTCTGTGAGGACGGGCATTAGAAAAAATGTACATACTCTTGCCTAGCTTCAAAGTGCGTTCATCCGGTGGCTTATGATCGCTCTCAGAAGCGTTGTCGGACAGCGAGTATGGCGCAGAACTGCTGAACCAGACATTGTTTACAACGGACTTGGACGGAGCAGAGGTAATGGCGACAGGATGGGTATCAAGCTTGCTGTGACAGAGAGCGGCCGCTGGAGGAGCAGCAGCTGTCACTGAGACAGCGGCAGCGGCGGCATTGCGAGTGGGAGTGCGCACGAGACGGTTTGCTAGCGACGGGCGCATTGGCCAGACTGTCATGTATCTTCAAGAGCGTCCAACATGGGTTGAATGCAACAGGGTTGTTGTGTAGGAATGCTGCTCAAGAGTTGGCAGGCGGGAGAGCACTGATGATCTTCCTCGTTCCCCACCATGCACATCGAGGTGCCACCTCCAGAAAAAAGAAGCTTCGATGCTGCTCACTGCACGGTCTTCCTTCCGCACAATGACGTGTACCCTTCCATGATCTTCACCTTTGCATTCGACCTGTTCCACCCGCGAAGGCCTGTCTATTCAGGCTATTGTAGAGTAGGTGCAGTATATAGCAGGCACGGTACTTACTTGTCTTCGACTCCTTTTTCGTCTCCCGTGTCTTCACCAACTCACCCCTTAGCTCCTGTCTTCACATCAACCACCATAATCATGTCCTCAGGAAAACGCATTGTATTCACTGGCGGTTCTGGTAAGGCTGGTAGACACGCCATCCCAGAGCTCATCAAAAAAGGTCACAAAGTCCTTAACTTGGACTTGATCGACTTCCCTGGCACTGAACACAACGTCTTCACACTCAAGACCGACCTCACCGACAGCGGTCAAGTCTACAACGCCCTCACCACCCACTACGACTTTGCTGGTTATGATGAACCACAAGTGCCGCAACCCCCAGATGTGGTCATCCACTTTGCTGCCTATGCACGCAACATGCTGGTTCCAGACAATGAGTGCTTCAGAGGCAATGTAACAGCAACCTACAATGTCATCGAAGCTGCCTGCAAACTGGGTGTTCCCAAGATTATCATTGCGAGTTCCGAAACCACATATGGAGTCTGCTTTTCTCAGGGCGACACCGACTACCACTCTTTCCCTCTGGAGGAAGACTACGATGTTGACCCAATGGATACCTATGCTCTCTCAAAGATCTGTGGTGAGAAGACCGCAAGAACCTTCTCTCGCCGCTTCAACAACCGCGACATCTACATCCTTCGCATTGGCAACGTGATCGAGCCCCACGAGTACGAGAGAGACTTCCCCAACATTGTCGGCAAACCAGAGACCAGAAAGCGTAATGCATGGTCCTACATTGATGCCCGCGACTTGGGTCAGATCTGCGATTTGTGCATCAAGAAGGATGGCTTGGGCTTTGAAATATTCAATGCCACTAACGATACCATAACTACTACGATGCCGACTGAGGAGTACTTGAAGAAGGTGTGCCCGAATACACCTATCACCCGCAAGATGGGCGAGTTCGAGGCGCCGTTGAGCAATCGCAAGATCAGAGAGGTCTTGGGCTTCAAGGAAGAACATAATTGGCGTCAGTATTACAAGGCCGAGTAATGACGGAACTTCATAACGAGTAACGATAATTTTGAGGATCATTTCTTCTCTTGTGATCGTTGTATGTGTGTAGAGTTTTAACACGTTGTCCCCTCTCCGATATGTGCATGCGGTCACAATAAACACACCCGATCGTTCATAAACCATGCAGTCCAGCCACAAACTATGCTATGCCTCATCAACCCTTAACGGTCATGTCGATTGAGTTCATGCTTCATCCTCATCATCGTCCCACTCATCATCCTCGTCTTCATCGTCGTCTAGACTCGGCGCGTACGGTAATCTCCCACCCACAGCAGCAACCTCATCCTCTTCATCAGACCTCAGCATCTCCATCTCCATTTCCTCGTCCACCAATCTTCTCATCTCAGCATTACGTCGATCGAACGCCTCCCACTCTTGCGCCTCTTCCACCGCCGCCTCATTTGCTTGGAATTCCGCCCACGCATTTCGTTCTTCTTCGCTGAAGGGTGCTTCCTCTTGTGCTCTTTCGACATCACGAACATCAAATCCTTCGTCTTCGTCCTCTTCTTCGTCTTCGGAGGTTTCGTCGTGTGTGTTGGTTAGTAAAGCCATTAGTTGCAAGAGGCCTGTTTGCATTGCTGCACCGCGTGTGGGAGGTGTTGGCATTGTTCTGCTACTGCCACTGCCATCGCGGGGAGTGTCGTCGTATCTCTCCGAGCCTGCAACATACGAAAGCTCCTTTCCTGGATGGGACAGATCTGGCGCTAGACTTAGAATACGAATTGCTTTTGTGGGAAAGGCGCGGGTGCGCTCCACACGATCATCGTTGGAGTCCCGTCGCTGTCGAGGGCTGCGGAAGCCGAGGGTCGTCCAGGTGTGCATGATACAATCATCGTAGATACCCATGAAACTCACAGGCACAGCGAGTTGTGGTGCCGAGCTAATGGGTGTAGCCCAGATAGGCCGTTGGGCTTCTTCTGTCACAGGAAGCTGACCAAAGTCAGGCAATGTGAAGACATAGATACTGTCGATGATTTCGAAGAGACAGCGTCCGTTCTTGATGCTTAGCCAGCCACCGAGTTCGAAAGTTGAGCCGTCGCCTTCGGTATGTAGAATTGCTGTTGTTTCTTTGAAGCGTGCGGGATCGGCTAGAGCACCTAGGAAATCTGTACAGATGAAGACGCGACCGCCGCGAGAAACACCGCACATGTAATTTCCTGAGATGATACCAGAGCCCCATTCGTCGTTCTCGATTGCTAGTGGGCTTCGCGGTACTGGATGAGGGCCATTGTAGAGTTTTAGCGGTGCAAGGCGATCTTTGCGTGGGTTCTGTGGTGGATTGACGGATGCTGTGGGACCGTGGTTTGTTGCGCCCATGGTGAGGTTTGGTTGCGCAGGCGGATGAGCGATGTGGTAGATGTTTTGGCAGTCTTTGGGGTCGAATTTGCCTAGCATCTCACCACTGGTTTTGGAGCACACATGGTAGCCTCGCGGTCCCATGCTGTAGCAAACTGTATCTTCACCCTGATCCAGATGACCCACAGCCTCGTTCTCAATGTCCAGAACTTTTTGTCGTTGTGGTGGATGCACAGAGAGGTCCCAGACAAAGCCTTTGCCCTCGGAAGAAACAACACATAATGTTTCCTTGTCGTTGAAGCGTGAAAGTTGGAACCCTCTGGTTTCGCAATCATGTTCAAGAAGACCAACACGATGGAAGGTTCCTCTTTCCACCTCATCAGCCTTCCAGACCTCGATTGCATTGCCAAAACGATCCCAGCATGCTGTTCCACTTTCTTGATCGTATTCGAGGTGTGCACACATACGAACGTCTTCTCTTCTCAATCTCCATAGCATGCGTCCATCATCCATATCAGTTACGCAAACACCCCCAGACTGCGATGTGGAAACGATAAACCTCCGCTTGAAGTCAGGCTTAAAGCGCCACACCGGATCATAGCCAACCTGCACCACAGTTTCTCTCACCACCGGTCTCTTGCTGTTCCAGTTTTTCTCCAGCAGCATCAACCGCTTGCAAAAGTCCTTCCAGCTCTCTACACCACGGAAGTATCGCACAAAACTGCTGTCTGCTTGGGGTTCTCCAAATGCTTTGACATCACGACCGAGTTCTGTGACTTCGCGATCGCTCCTGGGGTGTTTGTTGTATAATTGACGAGCTTGTGATGAATATATCGCATCTTGATGTGTGGTGTCCAGGAACCCGTGCCAGGCTTTTGAAGTCGAGTTTAGAGCTGCAATGCCAGAGAGTGGTGTGAACTCAATGCAGCGGAGGATCACCTCGGCGGGTAGGACTTGTAATGGATCCGGCATTTTTGAAAGATGAAATATGAAAGTTTGTTAAAATTGTTGCTGATTTGAGCGACAAGTTGTTTCCACTATTTCTTGAAACCTCGAGACGTCATGTGGATCGGTACGGAAGCCCTGGATTTTGCCGACGTCGCATCATCTTTGTGGACGTTCAGGGTCTTGCAATGCACTACCTTTTTGTCGACGAATCGTGACTAGGTGAGTAAGTTTACACAAATCCGATGGTTGTTGACAGTTAAGAGATATACTGATATTCAGAAGCACTTCGTCGCATGTTTGTAATATATCGTGGACACCACGTCCTCTGCGTTGCGCTTTTCTCACATTGGAGTATCCGACAGGGTGTGACCATAATGCCCATCACAGTGCTTGCACGACACTCTGGATGGACTCCTTGCGTTGTGAGTATAACTCGGGATCATGTTGAAGATTTGGACAAGTGCTCTCTTTGTCGATTCTGATTCTTGCTTTTTGCAATGCGATGTTCTTGTCCAGTCACGATTTGTCGAGCTACCAGTGGATCAGTCCATCGAATCATCTCATGATCTTGACGGATAATCGACAAATCTCAAATCGTATGGAAACAAGTGTATTGAAGCGGATCAAGAACAGGATGACTTCGGTTCTGTTTACATGTTGCCAGATTCGCACAATTTGCAGTGATCACTCCGGCTCGTTGGCCCCCATTGTCATCGCCGTCGTTCGCAAATACGAGAGCAGGGTCATACCCCCTACCACATTCAAAACCCGCAAATCTTCTTTCTGGATGAATACGCTTTCTCGTCCCAACAATGCCAAGGAAACACTGAAGCATCCAAATCGCGTTACGAGCATGTTCAGAGGGAAGAGGTATCATCACTGGAAAGCAGAATGTGAGATGGACCAGCCAAACTTCTGGGCTTCGCTCCTCGCCTCCCTTGCTCATCCGCCAGGCTTCATCACTCCCCACCACTCCCCCAAGCCTCACGCCTGACTCAACTGAGTATTTTCCATCACGATACAGTCTCAATACCATTCAGCTCCACTCGAGTGGATCTTCTACGGGTTTCTGTTGGGATTCCAGATCTGACTCCTGAGAGGCTTCAAACAAGACAAACTTGCCCGGACCACTGCTGTATGCTATAAAAGGCCTCTCCCCCTCGCCCTCCTCTTACTCTCCTTAAGTCTCTTGCCTTCTGGCTTAGATCAAGTGTAGTATCTGTTCTTCATAGTTTAATCGCTGTGACCGGTCTACGGACCGTCAAAATGATTATTCTTATTTTTGGAACCCGCTGAAAGACCTCTGAGCTTGCTCATGTCTTTTAGCATAGTGTCGCTCGTATTGCACTACCTCGAGCTGACGCGAATCTCCTTTTTTCATCGAGCTTTCTAGCTATTTGCTGGGACTTGAAGAAGAAATATCGATGTATGCTGGTATACGTCGCAAATTTGCCTGCGAAAATTCTGGTGTGCCAAGATTTGCCTACTCCACCGCGTGGCCTTTCCATAAACATCTTGTGCATACACATCTAAGAGGGCACCTGTGGGCAGCTGTCACTACAAGTATAAAGCGTCGTAATGTCCAGCCAAACATATCCACGGACCGCTAGTGTGTTGTGCTCTGAAGCCTGTCCGAGAGTCTGCAGGCATGGATAGTATCGTTATGAGTATTCTCAGACGTTGACGCCCAATAAGTAGAGAATGTTGATAAGACTACTCGCAATATCCTGCTCGTTATCCTCATTCCCAAAGCACTGGCTAGGGCTAAATGCGTGGCTCCGTCTGATCCTGTCCCTTATGCAATCATTGTGGAAACACGACGGGTAATAGAACCTCTTAACAAGACTTTGACTCACTGACGACAAATGATATCATATAGCTGCTTGAGTTAACGCAGCACCAAACAAGGTGCATACACATATAGTGCTTGATCTAGACGAGGATGGATGTGCCTACATAGTCTCTGGCCACTAATTGTAAATGGCTATTCTGCATGTTCTGACTTTACCTGTACAGCGGACTGGGTCTAGTCAGCGTTGAGTTGCGCTTCCAACTCATCTATGTGTCCTTGGAAAATGCATAACTGCTCCTGACTCGCGTTGCCAGTAGCTACAATCTTCATGAGGGCTTTGAAATCAGCATTGTCAGTTGCACGAGAAGCCAACGAGACGACGACAGGATCTCGCGACTGTGCGACAGGCGCTGTCGCAATCTCACGGGCTCAAATCTGTCTGATGACACGGCGCGAAGGACCAGCCTGCGCCCTGGTGGAAACTCGTATCCTCCTCGGTCTCACTTTCGAGACAGGACCAAGCGACGATATAGCAGTGCCATCTTCCACTTCGAGGGGGCTGCAAGTAGCAGCACCATCTCTAGCAGCGACGAGTCGTGATATGGGCTCGACAAATCTTTTGTGTAGCCGCTCAAAGTTTTCGTAGCGAAATCGTTCTGCCTGCCGCGCTTGGTCGAGTTGTGCCTTTGCATAGGTCATGTTGTCTAAGCAACACTTTGACAAGACCTCGTATCTTCTCTCCACCTCTTGACGGGCTTTATCCAGCTCAGCTTTGGCGCGTTTCAAATCTTCGTAGTCGTATAGCTCGAGTGACACGTATGGACCGTTCGCGTCATGCGATGGTTCGGCCATGTTGGTGTCGTGTATGATTGTACTAGTCGGACTCCAATATGATAAGGGTCACGAAGAGATCAAGTGATGAACATCTCTGAGCGACAGTCGTAGTAAATACCAGTCTCGAAAGCTCTCCTAATCTAATCGCTCAGATGTGATCGTGCTCTTGAAGAAACAGGTGCACGAACATGATGAGAGAGGACGGAGGAACCTCGGCATCCCAAATGCTCCCTACGGACAACAACCACTTCCTTTCTTGGCATGACATTTGTTGTATACAACCATTCGCTGGAGATGACCACAAACCAGGCTCCCAATCCGAGGGAGTTCAAATCGTGGGAGGATGCTTTCCAGTACCCGGTGCCGGTTGTGCGCCGGCTTGAGCAACAACTTCGCTCTAACATCAATGAGAACAAGGACAAGTTGCGCTCCCTGGTCGGCAACAGTTACCGCGACTTGTTAAGCACTGCCGAAAGTATTGTCGAAATGGACCAACAGATACATTCAGTCGATGCGCGTCTCGGAGAAATTGGTCAGAAGTGCAATGCTCGTGCTATTGAGAGAATCGCCGCCAATCAACAAAGGGCTGCCAATGCTCAGAAGCATCGGAATTATGCTCGCAATGCTCTCGCTTCGAACATTGCTCTTCTTCAACGCTGTATGACTCAGGCGCTGCAACTAATCAAAAGAGGCAACCTCGGGTTGCGTGCTGCAAAGCTTCTTGTCATTGCCAGGTTGTTATTCAGCAGTGCTGCGAAATCTCCGGATCCACCAGCGTTGCTTGACAATCTGAAGTCAAAGCTGACTTCGCTCCGCCGCAGATTGCTAAGCCATATTGACAAGCGTTTGGCCTCTGCAACCTTTGAGAAGTCCGTCTTGGTCGACACATTGGCTGCTTACTCTCTTGCAACTACTTCCACCCCAACAGATGTTTTGAACCACTTCTTGCATGTGCGAGCCTCAAGTCTTGGTGAGATGATTGAAAGTCCTACACAGACCGACCTCCACAACGCTTTGGGATCACTCATCACGACCATCAAAGAAGTGCAAGCCATCTTCCCAAAACAGCTCTCCACTCTTCTTGGCAGATTACAGGATGAACCGCTACTTCAAGACTCAGCCATTCAAGATATGCCGGAGCTCAATCTCGACATCTACGAACCCTGGATTTCCGACGATGTGCGCAATTTTACTCCTTGGCTTAGACATGATCAGCTGCAACCATCTGCTGCCTCAATTATACTAAAGAAGTGGGTTGCGAAAGCAAGATCATCGCTCCTGCAAGGACTGAATCGACTACTCGACGATACCCACGATATCTCGGTCATTGTCACGCTTCGCAAAGAATTCATAACACGTTCTCTGTCTGCCGACCGAAAACTACCAGGTCTTGATCCATCGGATTTCTTCGAGGAACTGCGTGCTTCCTTCAATCGCCGTCTCCGAGCCCTCGTGGTCGCATCTGCCGATGTTGACAATGACATCGTCGGCCCCTATTTGAGGGGCGAACACATCCAATCCATGATCAATCCTGGACCTGCTGCCGATTTATGGGATCCTTCAAACCTGGAGATCGACCCTGGAAAAGGCTCAATAACATTCAGAAATCTGATCAACAATGCCGCGCAAGGCAAAGATGCTTCCTTGCAAAGTCTCGTCCAATCATTCAACTCATGGTCTTCAGGCTTGGCTACTTGGTCCACCACAATCAAGGCGATGCGTGACGATAGATGGAACGACGATCTCGATCTTGACATTGAAGACGACTTCGAAATTGATTCTCCTCAGGATTTGCTGGCAAGGGAAGATCCTGATGAGTTGCAGAAGCTGCTCGCATCAGAAAAGGCAAAGTCGCTCAAGAATGCGTATGAAAATATTCAGTCATATGTTGAGAAAGAAGGTCGCACGGTCAGATCATTGCGACTGTTGAGAGAGTTGGCTCATCAGGCATCGCTCGGCGAGACACACTCGTCGGCCAGCAAACCACCACCATCACTACTCCAAAGACTTCACGAAATGCTTGCTGAGCAGGTTCTAGAGAAGGCTCAAGAGCAGAACAAAGCTAGGGCTAAGCTTTTCGTTCGTCCTCCACATACAGCATTGTGGGAAGGTTCTCCACCGCTTCCTGTTCAACCATCACCAGCCTGTTTTAGATATCTGCACGAGACGTGTAGGACAATGAAGGATGTTGGTAGTGATCTGTGGACACCTCCTGCCGTATCCATATTCAAGAGCAAACTACAAAAGACTATCCTCAACTCACTTAACGATAATCTGATAAACACAAGCAAGACCAATGGCTCGACCACAACAACAAACACATCCAATGGAGACAGCAAGGTCACTCCTGCAGAGAACTCTGAAGGAGACATCGTCAAAGAAGGAGACGAAATCGAAACCACCACACCCTCGAACCCAACCGATGAACAAGGCCCCAAGCTCGTCCAAGCAATCTTTGACCTGCTTTATCTGGACAAGATCCTCTCTGTCTCGAAACTCAGTATAAGAACACCTGGCTTCGACGATGCGATCAAGGATCTCAGACACAAGGCCGAAATAGAAGATGCCTCACTCGAGCGTCTGAGCAAGAGTTCTGGTGACTACTACAAGAGAACGTATCTTTTGTTCGGACTACTGGCCGTCGGATGATGTTGGCAAGAACACTTTTCTGTGGTATTTGGCTCGAGATGGAATGGTTGTGGTGTCGGCTGGCAGTCGCGTGAGAGACCGTTGATGGCAAATAGACATACGATGAAATAAATAGGCTGTCAAGATATCCAATACGATGTGAGTTCTAGCCTAATCCAAAGGAATGTTGTGATTTCGATTGCTCTCAACGAACACCTCCACCCATCTGTGAACTACCATGCGCCTTAAAAAACATGAATCCGACCTACAAAATTGTTGAAATTAGGCATACTGTGCAGAAGCCTTCTCGCACCACTCCCACAGCTTCTCATCACCACCATTCTCCATCGCCTCAGCGACGTCTGAGCGAACGGGACCAAATCGACCCCATGGAATGATGAACTTGCCAGCATTCTCAGAACGTCCAGCTTCCTCACTCCAGCCAGCGAAAAGCTCGGTATAGGCGCCGAGGTGAACTGGATAGGTAAGCATACCGATGAACATGGCTTGTACACTCGACTGGTGTCTCCCGAGCTCTGATTTGAGGTTTCCTGGGTTCCAAGCGTTGGAGATGATACCAGATTTTTCGTATCGACGACGCAAAGCGCTGGCGAGAAGCGCGTTTCCGGCCTTCGACTGACCGTAGTTGGCTTGTTGCATTCCGTGGACGGTGGGTTCACCATCTGTCCAAGTTACACCTCCAGTTGGGGACATGAGGTCGACAGCAAGAGATCCGGCGAAGGTCACGCGAGTCGATCCTGCAGGTGAAGAGGCGGCCGTCTTCTCGATGATAGGAAGCAGAAGCTTGGTGAGCAAGAAGGAGCCAAGCACGTTTGTGCCCATCTGGAGCTCATAGCCTTGAGCTGTCTTGGAGCCACTAGGCGGCGTCATGACCTTGTATCTCCGTCAGTAATCTTGGAAGCGACATTAAATCGCCACTGCACGTACACCAGCATTGTTGGTCAAAACATCCAGACGAGACTCTTGAGCCAAGAATTTCTCAACACCTGGCTTGATAGTAGTCAAGTCGGCCAAGTCGACATGCATGAACACAAGCTTTCCCTTCGAGTTAGGCACAGCATCGCGAATCTCTGAGATGGCTTTGTTTCCTTTCTCTTCAGAGCGACCAGCGACGTACACGGTGCCGTCGTGCTCGTACAGGATCTTGGTGAGTTCGTAACCGATTCCTGCGTAGCCACCGGTGACGATGAACACGCGTTCAGCTTGGTTAGGCAGATTCTTTTCGGTCAGCTCAGGTGTAGGAATCCAGGTTGACTGTCTGAAGAAGGAAGAGAGTGCTGCCATTTCTGCGGAGTTGTTCGATGATATCTAGATGGTAGAGTACGATGGGATAAGTTGAATTCAACTTGTGGTTCCAAAGGACGACTGATGAAGTCAAGCCAAAGTAGAGTTCCGGAGATTGTGCGAACGGTATATCCGACGTCTGCCTTTCAGATACTGGTACCAGCGCGCTACCTACAGCATGTGACAGAATGTGTTCTTGCAGTTGAGCTTTTTACAGGAGTTGGAAGTGTAGTTTCACTAACATACGAGGAAGGAACGGCGCAGAGGGTAAAAGGATCTTGTGAACGAAGGGAGGAGGCCATGAGAAGCACTCGATGCACGTCATCGCCAAGCAATATTATACATATTTGTGCAGGCTAGCATACTGCAGCTTGCATAACAAGCTCTACAATATTACAATACATCATAAACTATATGGGTTTGAGACCAGAAATTTGCAGCAGTCAAGCATATTGGCAGATATCATGGTAAACTCAGGTCGAGAGCGAAGGAAGTCTTCGTGAGCGTGATGGCCCGATCACCAGCTCGATCAGTGATTAAATACGGTACCATCTCTAACAAACCCCGGGGTATAACAAGTCTTCTTCGAACATGAAGATTGAATAGTTGCAAGATATCATCTTGGACCGCTAATGATGTCAAGTTTTATAGTATTGCTTAGCAGCAAGTATTTATTGCTACATGCTATAGCAATCAAGGCCAAGCAATCGAGTATTAGTAGCAAACAGCAGATCCAAGACCTGAAAAATCGTGCTTTACGACTAATCACATACGGTTTCATGTGTCGGGAGTTTTTATAAAGCATCGTCTATGATTCTTCCACCAGGACTCACAAAGCGTCACGGAAAAGACTCGACAGCTCCTACAAACCAGAAGCACAAGGAAAGAAACCACCCTACCATCTTCCATCTTCCAGAACTCACCATGAACTACCACCCACCAACCGTAAGTGCAGAGGTCGACAGCGACATCTCTCGCTACAACATCTTGAGTACTCCCACCTCCTCCCCTTCTTCCCATCTTCTGCCACCTGCTAATGAAAATCAGACTACTGCTCGATCATCTTGCCTGGCAAGATCTGCAGCATCGTGGTGTCAGCCTGCTACACCTGCCGTATGCGCGGTCACCAGCAGTATCAAGCCAAGTTGATCGTCGACGGCAGATGCATTCTCAGGGGTGGATGCAAGAACACCAACGAAGAAGCATTGGCTGGACTGTACTACTGGTTGCAGAGACGCGCAGAGTGGAAGGCCGAAAGATTCCACGGTTGAGAGGCAGAGAGGTCGAGTGCTGAATGGAGCACAGCCAGTGATTTGGCAAGTGAGGCCAACGAAGAGGGCTCTGCGGTTGTGATGGGAGAGTGCTTCGAGCAAAACAGAGCCGGAATGACGAGCTAATGAAAAGATGATTTTCCGAGTCCTCTCCATGTGCTAAATCGTGTAACGCGTGCAGCTATAGGAATGCACGATAGTGTTAGGAAACAGGAGAGTGGCCACTGAGAAGCGACGACTTATTAGCTCTCTGTGGACACGTCTATGCTGCCGAAAACAATTGTGTCTTTTTATAGTACATACTATGCTCTTTGTTGTGATAGGGATACGATAGAAGTTACAGACCTAGGACACGGGGAGGGCGTATGCCTCATCATCGAGATCTCTTCTCTGTAACGATGTAGTGACCAGTCTGATGGATTGCACAAGGGTTTTGGAGTTTAGGCCGTTGTTCAAGAAGTGACGGTGGCAGGGTCCACCACAACATGATCAACCGCCCGTGTTGATGCACGAGCTCGAGTGAAAGTGTTCTCTGCAAATCGAATACTGATCAGTGCTGTAGTCAGTACCATAGCCCTCAATCCAAACTCTTCACAACCACACCGAACAACAACAACGACCATACCTATCTCCAACAACCTGTTACGCCAATAGCAACCATGACTGGCCCTAATAGGGAGGTCATCAAAAGACGTCTCAGCCGCATCTCCGCGACCTTCAAGGGCAAAGCCCACGTTAGAAAAGCCGACATGGCTGAAAGCGCTGGAGGGTGGACTCTATGTCGCGGTCTCCACTGTATGCCTTCTCTGACCATCACTCTCGTCCATACTTCTAACAACTCTTCTACTCAGACACCGCGCAGCAGAAATTCCCAGAGTATGGCGACAAGTACCAGGTCCACGTGCAGACACCCTTCGACAAAGTTAACCTCTACACCGCGACCCTCACCATTCTCGGCGAAGACGAACCTCTTCTGCAGACAAAGTTTTGTCCTACTCCTGTTGAAGCACTCTCGAACCTGCGCATCATGATCATGGTCTGCGAGGATCCCAACACCAAGGTCAAGAAGCTCGCCGAACAACGAAAGAATGAAGAGCGCGCTGCAGAAAAGGATGCCAAACAACAGAACGATGAGAAACCTGTGGACAGCGAAACCCTGGCCAGGAAGCAGCGTGAGGATGCAATGCACGCCGAAAAGAGATCTCTGGAAAAGGAAAGACTGGCCAGACAGCAGTGGGATTCCCTCATGTCTCAACTGGGTGGAAAGAAGTGGCGCCACGCCGCTGAAGGTCGCAAGTGAATGGCTCATGCTGCTGAGTGAGAAGTCTTGTCGCAGATTCAAAGCTTGTTTGCCACGAACAAAAGATCAATGGCCGAACGTATGTTACGAGGTTGAGCAGCAGGCGTTTTGTCGAAGAGCTGGAAAGGCGTGTCCAGACAGGATGACTGCCTTCCGAACCGAACCAATGAAATTCAAGTTGCAATCCTCAGCACCATCTCTTTCTTTCTTGATTCATGACGGTGATTTTGTTGTGCAATGAGAGGGAAACTGAGCTACCTACCAGACTGAAGTGGAGATGAAGAAATGCAGGTTCCCGCAAACTGCAACAAAGGGCAGCCTATAGAGTGGTCGTACAGCCACGTCACAAGACCTTGATTTGGAGCATCGGCTCTCCGACTTGAACAAGAAAATATTGTGCTTACCATGCTGTGCCAGATATCTTTCGAGCCCCACCCCGGTTCCCACTCTGATCACGACCTCAACGATCTTTTTCAATATGCCGTCCACCATGTCGTCAAACAGTGCTCATTCAACCGGCATGAAAGTTTCAACCTTGCTTCGAGATGAGAAGAAGTCTTGCAAGCAGATGCAGAAGAAGATACTGAGTAAATAAGACCAAGCCGTGTAAGCTAGCACAGATGCTGACAATTTCACAGAAGACATGCCGCTCGCCATTTCCCAGGGCAAGGGGTTCTCCATCCAAGCTGAGAACATTGGAGCAAAGACCGGAGACCCATCTGTTGTCGCCAAAGTGCTCTGGAAAGAGAAGAGAAGCGGAGCCGATTTTCAAGGACACATGAATGGACCGCCAGCTCATAGCGTCCTCTTGGCCTTGATCAGTCTGAGGGAGAAGACACAGGAGATGGCAAGGGCTCAAAAATGACAATCCCGAAGCCAGGCACATGCGACGAAGCTGAGTGATGTGGCAGCGAAAGAAGGAGACGTACGTAGGGCGAGGGAGGCTTCGCGGGATGGAATGTTCATGTTGCCTGGTTTGTCCTTCTCTGGCTTTTCGATTCCGTTACGTGATAGGCGTTGGAGTATCGACCGACAATGATATCGATGTAGTTCATGTCTAAGTGCTGTGTAATGCCTGAATTGATGTTGCGTTACTGCAAGAAGAGCCTGAGCTTGCTGGACGGAGATAACTCCACCGAAGAATTATCCCCGGCTATCGGGGCTTATCGCATCCTCGCATGACGTCGACAGTCTTGTGGACGACCGCAGGCATCCGACGTAGAGGAGACGTAAACGGCGTGACCAGGAAGAAGGAAGGGGCAGTCACGTCATGTGGAAATGAGATAGATTGTCCTCCAGATCCAACCCCACCATCTCTCCTCCTTCTCCTCTAGAACCCAATTCCTAGCCCTATCCTACAAACCACTTATCTACAAAGTGTGCCCCCCTTGCAGCTACTCTCATACCAGACAAGCACTAACACCGCTTCAATAGCTCCATCAATTCGCAACAATGGAAGAAACCTTCTACCGTGACCAGATCCTCTGTACGTCCACCTGTCCTGCCTACCATCTATCAGGACACTGCTGACCGTCTCCTCCAATCCAGCCAACGCCGCTGTGCTCTTCTCCGACACCTTCCGCATCGTCCTGCGCGCCAAGAAGATCGAGGGCAAACAGACTTACGAAGCTGTTCTCGTCGACGGTTCATCTCACAAGATCCTCCTCGCCGGCGGCCCCGGCCTTCACTCTATCCAGGAAGCCCTGTTCAATCTGCTCATCGCCACTAGCAACTCGGTGTCCGATTACCTGCAGAGCTTGCATGATAAGGAGTCCGAGGGAAAACACCATGAGACTGGTGCCAGTAACCATGGCAAGCGATAGAGGCATGCCGTAATGTATATATTTCGCAACGAATCAGACGCCCCTTTGAAAACTGCTCCATCTCTCATTTGGCTCTACTATGTAATCGTCCTACTCACCAGACGTGGTGAAGACAGCTATGTGTGTTTGACTTTAGTTGTCAAACAAGCATGAAGTCATGGTTTGCATCATGTCAATTGAAAGTGGCAGAAGGTGCATCGTTGGCATTGGCAATGGCAATGGAAGTGCTGGAGTGCTTGAAAAGGAAGATGAGCATAGCAAATTGGAGCACTTTTCACAACCAAAGCTTCGGCCGAAACATTCTAATAGGTTGCTATCTTGATGGAGACTTGTTCTCCTGCATGCAAGCAGCGGAAGTTAACTTCTGATAACTCCGTTGTTCCTAAGGTTACCTCCTAACGCCGCGCCCATCGGCGGACGTCATTGCATTCTTTCGGTCAACGAAGGAAACTACAAGTAGAGCTGCCTTCCAACACTGATATTGCAGAGTATCTCAAGCTCGTCGTTCTTACACCAAACAGAGAAACATACTCGCAACAATGTCTTTCTTCGATCCTGCACCTAAGCCCAAGAGCCTTCTGGGCTATCACAGAGTATTGGCACCTACTGCCGGCATCAAATGCTCACCACTGTGCCTCGGTGCCATGAACTTTGGCAACGGATGGTAGGTTGATTCATCAGTACAGTCCCAATTCTTTAAGAGCAATATACTGATCATTCACAGGAAAGAGTTCATGGGAGAATGTGACAAGGACACCAGTTTCGAGGTCCTTGATGCTTTCTTCGACCTCGGCGGTAACTTTATTGATACCGCCAATGCATATCAATGCGAGGAGTCCGAGGAGTGGCTTGGCGAATGGATGGAGAAGAAGGGAAACCGTGATCAGATGGTGTATGTATACTCACCTGCTCTCTTGCAAGATCGATCAGCAAACTTACCAATATCACAGCATTGCGACCAAGTACACCACTGGATACCGCTACCATGCTCGTGATGCCGAACCTCTTCAATCCAACTTTGTCGGCAACTCCTTCAAGTCTATGCACATTTCCGTCAACCGATCATTGAAGAAGCTTCGCACTGACTACATTGATCTGCTGTACGTACATTGGTGGGACTTCACCACCAGCGTTGAGGAAGTCATGCACGGTCTCAATGCTCTCATCACCGCTGGCAAGGTCCTCTATCTGGGAGTCTCAGACACACCTGCCTGGGTCGTGGTCAAGGCCAACGACTACGCCCGCGCTCACGGACTACGTCCTTTTTCAGTTTACCAAGGCAAATGGAACGCCGCTTACAGAGACATGGAAAGAGAGATTATTCCCATGTGCTACGATCAGGGCATGGCACTTGCACCTTGGGGCCCACTCGGTCAGGGCAAGTTCAAGACCAAGGAAGCTCGCAGCAAGGAGCACGAAGGCTCTGCTCGTGCATCCCAGTCCAGCGAGCAAGAAATCGCCATTTCAGATGCACTTGAGAAGGTTGCAGAGAAGCACAAGGCTACCATGCATGGAATTGCTCTTGCCTATGTCATGCACAAGACTCCAAATGTGTTCCCTATCGTGGGACAACGCAAGGTCGAACACCTCAAGGCCAACGTCGAGGCTTTGAGTATCAAGCTCACGCAGGAAGATCTGAAAGAGATTGAGGGCGCAGCTCCATTCGACCCTGGATTCCCCATGACTTTCATCTTTGCTGACAAGTTTGATGTCACAAACAACACTGCAGCTGATGTTAGACTTACTGGTATTTCCGCAAACATTGATGCTCCTCCTAAGCAGCAGCCTGTTCCGGCTCGCTCTGAGGTCTGATGAGAATGATATTCCATGTAGCAAGTACTAAAACTGAGCTTTGTTGAGGGCCAGTTCTACCTTAGAATGAAAGCAAGAACAATTGCAAACATTGATTGCCACTACCAAAAACAAAAGCAATTGAACAACAAAAAGGAACACCTAATGCTATGCCCATCTGCGTTTTCCCCTATTTCGGTTTCCCTCCACTTACTACTTCTTTCCGTTCCTCCTCTGCCCCGCTACACTGTTGTCAGGTCCGTCCAACTACTCCTCTCTAGGGAACTCATCCGTCAACTTCAGCGCAGCCTTGACATTCATACTCAACAACTCTTGAATGAGCAACTTTGCCGCATACGGCAAAGTCATCCTCACAACACCTCTGGAGCTCTCACAACTCTGACACCAATTCTGGTAGCCCATCATACCGCAAGTCTCGCAGACATCGACTTCGTGGGCATCACTGCTGAGCATCAAACGCTCGAGCAGCAACTGCGAAGCTCCGTAGGCGATCAAGCAATCGCGTTCCATTTCTCCCAGGCGCAGACCTCCTTGGCGCGAACGTCCTTCGGTGGGTTGGCGGGTGAGGATTGCGCGGGGTCCGGTGGCGCGAGAGTGCATCTTGTCCTGCACCATGTGTTTGAGTTTCTGGTAGTAGATGGGGCCCATGAAGACGTAGGCGGGCAGACTCTCGCCAGTGATGCCAGAAGTCAAGTGATCCTTGCCTGAATAGCTGAAGCCGTGGGAAATCAGAATATCACCCATGTCTTCTACTTTGGAGCCGCCAAAGGCAGTGCCGTATTCGTGGCCGCCGCGGAGGATACCTGCTTTTCCGGAGAGGAGCTCAAGCATTTTGCCTACGGTCATACGACTAGGGAAACCGTGAGGGTTCATGATGATGTCTGGGCAGATACCCATATCGTTGAAGGGCATGTCTGTTTGTTCGGCCAGCAAGCCAGTAACACCTTTCTGTCCGTGGCGAGACGAGAACTTGTCTCCAATTTCCGGACGACGGGTCTGGCGTGTTTGGATTTTGATGATGGGGGTATTCGATTCGTTGGCACTGATCATGACTTTGTCGGCGTATGCTGGGTCAGGCAGTTTGTAGGACATGTGTTGGGGTGCCCAGCCGGCGTTTTGCGTGTTGATGCCTTGGTTGACTGGTGTCTCTTTGAGCATGTAGCATTCGCCTGCTTCCATCTCGGCACCGACTTCTACAAGACCGTCATTACCGATCTTCTTGTGGCGAGGGTTGGAGGGATCACGGTCGCCGATACGATCGGTTTGACCGTTTTGGTATTGCTTCAATGGCATGCTGACCTTCTTGAAGACTTGACAGCGTCCGAAACCACGATCGCATGACGCTTTGTTCAAGACCAGAGCATCTTCGATATCGTAACCAGAGTATGACATGACAGCGACCATAGCGTTTTGGCCTGCAGGAAGTTTGTCATACTTGATGAGCTCAATTGTCCTACTCTTGACCATAGGCTTTTGCGGGTAGACCATGAGGTAGAGAAGAGTGTCGATACGAGTAAGCTGATTGTAGGCAATAGCACCAATAGCTTGTTTACCCATAGCGCATTGGTAGGTGTTACGAGGAGATTGATTGTGGTGAGGGTAAGGAATGAGACCAGCGACAGCGCCTAGGATGGTAAACGGCTCAATCTCCAGATGTGTGGTGTGTTGGTTGATATCGTGTTCGTAAACTGCAATGTTACAGTCGTTCTCTTCGTTGACATCCAGATATTCCACAAGTCCGCGAGACAAGAAGTCATCGAACTCTAATGTGCCCTTGCGGAGAGATTCCAGGTAGCGCGTTGTAACCTTTGACTTGCCCTTCTCGACGATGATGAGAGGTCGAACAATACGACCTTCATCGGTTGCAATGTGCACACCATTGTGGTGATGATTGATGTAGATGCTGACAAATTCAGAGATTCTTCCCATGCGACGGAATCTGCGGAAAGCAATCAAGAATCGCTTGGGTTCGCGGGTCAAGGCTACCGGTGTACCGTTGAGGAAAATGATATATGCTCCGTCGGCGTAGAGTTCAGTACCGCTTGCAGATGTTACGTCCTCAGCACCGAGCACGAAAATCATCTTGCGAACGGGATCCTCTTCGTCCATGGTAGTGATGTGCGTCATCAGAGCCAGATTCTTGACCAGACCACAGGCCTCACCTTCGGGGGTATCTGAAGTACAAAGCATGCCGAATTGAGATGGCTGAAGTGCACGAGGACCGGAAACCTTTCGAGTCTTCTCGAATTGGGACGAAATTCTGGTCATCATACCAAGAGCAGCGATGAAACTCAATCGACTCAGAACGTGAGTGACGCCAGCTCTGTCCATACGGAAACGCTTCAAAGTCCAGTTACCAGTTGAGATAGCACGTTCCAGACCTTGTGTAATGCGAGATTCGTGCATAGTAATGTAGTCTGCCGGATTGAAAGCTCTGGTTCTGTTAGGCTTCCTCAGAACCTTGTCCCAACTTTGCTTGATAAGCTTGTTGAAATCCTTGAACAGATCTTCGAACAGCAGAGCCATCATCGATCCCGACAATTCCAAACGCTTGTTACCAAGGTAATCTCTGTCGTCAATCAACTTCGGGTCGTGCATACACATGAGCACTCTGCGGACCATGAATGCGATGTAGAGGGCCTTTGGTCGGAAGTTCATGGCTGTCACGCCAACGTGAGGAATGATTGTGTTGGACAGCTTCTCCACAGCATTCTGCTTGTTTGTCTTCTTGGGAACACCGTACTGTCCGAATCTCTCAGGTCGCAGACGAGCTCCAACATATTCCAGAGCTTGTTCTTGGGTCGAGACTCCTGAACGTGCGGCTTCCTCAAGGTTGACAGAGAACTCATCCTGGTATACAGCATCGTCACCAGCGACAAGAAGCATGATTTCGTGGTCTGACTGGACACCCATGGCTCGGAGAGCAATTGCAACAGGAATATCTTCGGTAAGTGAGTTGTGCTTGAGAACAATCAATCCCTTTTTGAGCAGAACATAAGTCTTTGTCTTGACGTTGGCAGTGTGACTGGTAACGGAGGCCTGGATGATTCCCTTGAACATTTCCACAATGACACGGTTCTTGCTGAGTTGTTCCTGGACCAGGATAACCTTTTCTTGACCACGGACAACGAAGTAACCACCGGGATCTACGGCGCACTCGTTGAGCAGACCCATTTCCTTTTCTGAGCGACCAGACAAGACACACTTGTTACTCCGCAGCATGACGGGCATTCTGCCAATGTAGACGTTGCGTTCCATCTTCAGACCACTCTGCGATCTGGATTCGAAGTTGACGTAGATCGGAGCCGAGTATGTCAAGTCACGAAGACGACATTCGTTAGGCGTGATTCCAGGACCAGAAAGACCAGGGACAGTGCTGTGACGATCTTCGACACGTTCCGGCTTACCAATCCGAATGTCTGTGTATCTGATGAACATGTTAGGATCCACATCACTGTGAACAGTGGCATTGGCGCGGAGAATGGTCTTCAGCTCGGTGTCGACAAAGAAGTTGTAAGAATCGATATGCTGTTTCACCAAGCCCTTGACTTTGAGAAAAGCTGGTAGGAGATTCCATTTGTCCTATTTTGGTCAGCTGGTTCATCAAATCCAGATTTCTCAATGATAATAGCAACTCACCCTTGCAGTGTTGATAGGATCGGTCAATCCTTTGCCATAATAGAAAGGCTCAAGTAGTGTATCGGACTGTGAGGCATTAGTTTCTGCCTATCAGGTCGATGAGAAAAATCCTTACTGGGTCAGTTGAGTGAGAATGCCGCCTCTTTCTAGCTGGTGGTGGCATAGCTGTGGCATCCTGAGTGTCTCCGTTGACAGAAGCCTGTGATTGCGAGTTTACATCAGAAGTTGCTGGAGTTGTGCTTGTTGCAGCCGGTGCCTTCTTCGTCTGAGCCTGCAGATCGTCAGCCATGCATCGACGCGATAGCTAGATCTTGGTATGTGGTTACCTTGGGCGCAGCAACGCGAGCCTTGGGAGGCATTTTCGTTGTTACCGTCAGGACCTAATGCACTAGACGCAAGAAGATGATCACAGAGCCTAGTATGCTCTCGCCAAAGCACGAGGTGCTCACTTGGCAGATGCAAAGCCGTCGATGCGATGGACCAGTCACGGAAAAAAAGTGGCGGGGTCAAAAAGTTGTATGCGCCCACTGCCAGGAAAGCGAACTCTGCGCTACTGCGGCGCTATGTATGGCTCTGTTATTGCGACGCCTCGAGTTTACAGCGTTCTTCTTTTTCAGAAGATACGAGGACTATTTGACAGCAGTATGCGCCTTTGGAGAGATATTTTCGAGGTTTGCCTTCTCTAGATTCTTCCTGGGTCAAAGCTGCCAAAGCGGAAGACGGAAGCCAGCCCTCTCGGCAAAGCAACCGAACGCCTGCCGGGCAGGGTCACTCCAATAACCTGAAAGCAACTTTGGTTAGATACAACACGTCGGCATATTCTCAAACACGCTCAAATGCCATTTTGAAATATTTACGAAGGATAAACAATCTGCTATCCTTGAATATACTGAATGGCTACAGATGTGTTCACCGGCTTGCAATGGCCAAATATGTGACTTGAAGCGTTGTCGTGTATAGCGCTTGCTGGCCAAAAGCCGACTCGATCTCCAAATCTAACGGACAACTTAGCTCTTATATACAACTACGCTCACCTGCCAAATGCAGTAAGAGTTCCCCAACGAATACGACCCAGAGAGATATTAAGTTGCATCACGATAAAGGCCTGAGACTGGATCTTGACGTGCTGGATGAAGTCCCAATAAGCAGATCAAGTCTAGACGGCTCGCTATGCAGCACGTGTACAAACAGCAAACACTCGAGCGTGATAACGAAATGAACACGCACGGCCTGGTTCCTGATAGGCAGCGGAGCATGACGAAAGGTAGGTCAGCAAACCGGTGGGTGGTTGCCCTGCATGAAAGGGCAAAACAGGCAAAGAACAGATCGTGATGGATCAGAGGACCCCTCATGTGGCATGGTCGTGGCATAGCCAGAAAGGCCGTGGAGGTTGCATCTGCTGCACAGGTACGCTTGGGCCCTACGGCGGCGTATGAAACTCAACCGGCGGCGAGGCTTGATGCTTTCTCCACAGTTGGCTGGCAGCGTGCAGTGCATCTGAGCCTTCGGAGTCTCTGAGCTTCTTCTTCTTCTCCTCCGTGTCGCTCATTCTTACTGTCGCGGGTTGTATGATTGGAAGTGTGGGTTTTGTATTCTACTGTTGAGCGCGAGGCTTGCCTTGGATGTACGATACGAGACAGCACCACCCTCTCTGTTCTCGTTGCTCTTCTGCCTGGACCCCTTGATCCAAAGCGCCTACCCCCACATTCAAGTCACCGCCTGTTCGAGTAGTAGCAGCAGGTGGGTGCTTTGGCCTGTCGTCTGTCTACGAGTCGCATCATTAACCAAAGCTGTAGGAGCTGTCGTATTTGTATCAGTATGGCCTTCTCCAAGGGTCTGTCAGACCGACCCGACAGCGGTCTCTTGTACCGTCCGCAACTGTCCCCACGAGAAGATGCGCCCTACCCGACTTCTGCCACCACATTCCCTTCGCCACTATCGCCCTTACGAAACCTCAGCCTGGCTGCTACTGCTGCTGAGGGTCGCGGAAGCCTACAACGTCGCTTTACTACAAATGCGCTGCCCACGCTATCGCCCATCGCTCAGCAGAGACGTCAGGCTGCCGATCCCGCCATGACGGTGAGCCTATTTCCTATGATTTTTCTTGTTGAAGGAGAAGAAACCATCTATACCCAATTACGGAGTTATGTCGACGCATATCACGCTGTAGCAGCTGTGTTAGGTCGGCTTGCTGCTGTGTATCGCCGTTGCGACAGGATGGACGAGAGGGAGCCTTTTACCACAAAGAACATATGCTGACGGACTACTTTTGCTGCAGGCATTCAACAAGATTACTCCTGTAAGTCTGTCCCGGTTCTTCGTTCTAAGCTGTCCAATATCGTGTTTGCGGCTTGCCCTTGGCCAATCCCTGCTGTCTCGGTCAGCCATTTGGTCCGGTCTACTGGTTTTCTTGTGTCGTCTTCGTACACGCGCCCACACTCCTTGTATTTTGGATAGCTTCCCGTCTGCGATTTCTGCCTTTTCTGTTGCTTGCTCTTTTCTTGTTGTAAATCACTGTTTTGCAAGCACATTCTAATTCGTACATTCCTTCCCTAACGGATACTAATACCCCTCAGTCGGAGAGAAAGGCTCGTCAATACGAGGAACTCCTTGCCCAACAGCGTCGCATTCAGGCCCAGATGGCCATGATTGACCCCGAGACTCGTCGCGAAGTCGACGAGCATCAGAGACTGGAACAGGACATTTCAATGTTCACATCTGGTCATCTCAGCGAGCCCACCACTCCGCCAGAGTACTACAGCTCCGTCAATCGCGTGCACAGCGCCCGATTGTCCACCGCCAGTTTGGCTTCGCCTCCTGGTTTCCCAGCCCGCCCCAGTCGTCCGGGCTCTCAGCTTGCATCCCCACAGACGACCTTCTCAAGACCTGTTACCTCACACGTACACTCAACCTCTATTCCCTCTAGGTCGGTTCCTGTCTCGCGCCGTGGCTCTGACGAAGATGATGAGGACACTTCCTTCTCATTTGCGGATATGAACCATCGTGCCGCTGCAAAGTACGTTCCACATTTCCTATTCTCTAGCTATTATCTCATCCCCCAAATGTCTTTTCACACCTCACTGCTGCTGAAGATTACTCCGAGCTTCTACAATAACGGGCTTCAATATGAACGGCCAATTGTCTCATTCGGAGCTTGACAATACACCACTCCCTATTCACTCTTCCCATCAAGCATCTACATAACCACTCTTCCTCTGCTTCTTCCTCTTCCTTCCTAACATCCACTTCGCCCTCACACAAGACTTGATTCATCAGCTCATCGTCTTGTCTCACCATCTGTGCTGGTCACTGATACCTCTGTACACCCTGTCTTACTTCATACACATCAACGATCTCATACATCTTACACCTCCACCATCTCTTACATAGCTTCGAGTCCACGATCTCAGCTTCCTGTTCTAACATCGGTTACTTACAGCCTTAACCGCAACTCAATGCCTGTCAAGATGGCCGAACTGTCTACCCATCTCGGTTCTGTCAATACCACCGGCTTCCTGTTTGGTGACGAGGACGATCTCAAGTCTACTCGTGTCCAGAACTCGGCCGCTTCTCCTGACGCTAAGCACTTCCTCCAGTACCAAGCCAGCGACGACAAGTTCCCCATCCTTGTTCGTCGTGACGGCGAGGGCATGCAGCTTTCCGCTTCTGCTGCAGCTGTGGAGATGGCCAAGGCCCAACAGAACGGTACTGACAATCAAGACCGTGCTACCACTTCCCGCACCAACAGACAGTCTCTTCCTCCCAGTGCAATGCGCCAGTCTGGTTATGGTGACGCTGGCATGTCTCCTCTCAACGGTATCTTGACCGAGCTCAACACTGCAAAGAACACTGCCGCCAACAGAAGATCTATGGAGGTCAAGTTCAGCAGTCTCGCCACGCCTAAGCGTCCTGGTTTGTTGGCCTCACCCAATGGCGTCGGCTCGAACGGTGTGCCCAAGTTGCAGGGCTCTTATTCGACCAACGACATCCCTACCTTGAAGAGTACCAACACTGCCAACTTCTCTGACAAGGCCGGTGCTGTTCAGAGCCCTCGTCCTGAATTCATTTCACCCGCTCACCAGCCTAACATCCTCAGCAACGGTCATCAGAACGGCTTTCACACTCCTTCTCGTCAAGAACAAACCCAGTCAGATGAGCTCAACAGCGCAACCTCACAGAGATCTTCACTTCAAGCCAGCGCTGCACCTTTCGGTCCCTCGGTCACTTCGCCCTCGTTCGAACCTGCTCGCATCATGAACAACAACTCGAACGGCATGGTCGACGGCCATGTCAGTCCTCCTTCTATGCAGACCTACGGCAATGGAGCCTACTACGGTGGCTACGGCATGCACATGCTGGGCAATGGCTTCAACCAGATGTATCTTGGCAACCAGGGTGGTGGTCAGTGGGGTCACATGCCTGGCTTCCAACACGGATTTGGTGGTGGATACCCTCAGCAACACCCTCAGCAAGTCTCGCAGCAGGGCTCCGCGCGCTACAATGACAGCCAGCCCCGCGTTATGCAGCAGCCACGCCGTGGCCAGACTGGTGATGGCAATTCACGACCTTCTTTCTTCACTACACCGCTTGCTAACATGGATTCAGACAACTCGCGTTTTTCCAACGTCAAATTGCAGGATCTTGTCGGCGAGATCTACGGTCTCTGCAAGGACCAGCACGGCTGCCGTTACTTGCAGAAGAAGCTTGAAGAAGGTGATGATGAGAACATCAGACTCATCTTCGAAGAGACCAACCCTCACATGATCGAGTTGATGACTGGTCAGTTACTTTTTCACTATACACCAAACTTTGCTGACTAATTATCTCTCTCTAGATCCCTTTGGCAACTACCTCTGCCAGAAGCTGTTCGAGTACGCCAATGATGATCAGCGCACTGTTCTCATTCGCGCGGCTGCACCCTCAATGGTCAAGATCGCCCTCAACCAGCATGGCACCCGCGCTCTGCAGAAGATGATCGAGTTCATCTCGACTCCTGAGCAGATTCAGATCATCACGGAGGCCCTGAGATACGAAGTCGTCCCTCTCATCCAAGACCTGAACGGCAACCACGTCATCCAGAAGTGTCTAAACCACCTTTCCCCTGAGGACGCCCAATTCATCTTCGACGCTGTTGGCACTAGCTGTGTCATCGTCGGTACCCATCGTCATGGCTGTTGCGTCCTGCAGCGTTGTATCGACCACGCCTCTGGCCACCAGAAGGCTGCACTTGTTCAACACATCACCATGAACGCTTTCACCCTTGTTCAGGATCCCTTCGGCAACTATGTCGTTCAGTACATCCTCGACCTTGGTGAGCCTGCATTCTCTCAGCCTCTGGCTCAGAGCTTCCTCGGCAACGTTGGCGCTCTCTCCAAGCAGAAATTCAGTTCCAACGTCATCGAGAAGTCCATTCGTACTGGCGACGACACCACCAGACGCGCTCTCATCGATGAGATTATGGATCCCACCGATCTCGAGAAGCTGCTTCGCGACTCGTACGCCAACTACGTCGTTCAGACCGCCATGGACTACGCCGACCCTGAGACCAAGGCTCGCCTCATCGACAACATTCGTCCTATCCTGCAGTCGATCCGCCACACTCCCTACGGCCGTCGCATCTCTGGAAAGATTCAGGACTATGACAACCACCTCAACGGCATGCCTGGTTCCATGTCTCCTCCCAGCGTCTTGTCTCCTGGTCAGCTTAGCACCACTCCCTTCCGCACCAGCAGATCCAACACTGTGACTTCGTACACCAGCACTGGCAGCCCTCTTGGCCACCAAGTTGGCAACTATGGTGCCGCCAGCATGGGTTCTCCTACCGCTCACAACCGCCACCATGGATCTATTAACACCATGCTCGCCCAGGCCCCTCAGCAGCAGACCAACGGCAACGGCTTTGGTCAGGTCTTCCAGCAGTTTGGCCATGCTTCGCGCGGTTCTCACTCTTCCAACATGGGACACTACTGATTGCATCCTGCCGTCAATGTCTCCACACTGTACTTTTTTCCAATGGACTCGGTTTCTAGCATTCAATTGCATAGCGCCAACGCACACCAAGCAAGGCGCAAAAAGAAGGAGTTGAACATATGGGAGCTTCTTCGACTTCCGCACTTTTTTCACTTTCCACGAAGATAACGACACACACAAGATTCACGGCCAATGTGCAACAATAGAAGAGGCGAACGCGCAGGACCACGTGAAGTTTTTCTGTTTCTCTGATTTCTTTGGGTTTCTTTTCTTTCATTTTTGATTCTGCTACCACCACAAGCATCAGCGAGGGAAGGAAGCGAGCGAAAGAAGGAGCAGGGTTAGCCTTTGCCTTGCCTGCATTTTCCGGGCGATGATGTGTAACTAGTTCTTTTTCTCCATACAATTGAAGCTCAAGGTCATGCCAAAAAAGTCCCATGTCTCGTCAGTCGTGAAGTCTCGACTGTGATTATCACATAGTCAGCACGCATTAGAAAGTCGAACAGGGGGTTTGAAGTAGCCTCAAGAGTCAAGCGATGTAATCACAAGCTACTCTTGTGTTGCCTCGTAATGTATTAAGGTAAGACGAGGACGAAGCAAGGGATCCTTCATAGTGGTAGTGCCGGAACAAGGCACGCATGAGCCGAATGCAGACAAAGAACAAGATCAACAATTTCATCAAGTTCCTTGAGTTCTTTGCAGCAATCTGCCTGACAGCCCATAGTAACTCGTGAGAAGACGGCTAGCAATGTGCAACAGAATCATCATCAGGAACGAAGGCTGCGATCACGACTACGAATACAAGACAGAAGCGTGTGCGGCTCGCAAAGTAGGCTTGTGCAAGAAGACACAAGACAAAGTTCGGATTGACTCGCACTGGATCTGCAACAGGTGTCTTGCAACATTGAGAAGAGCAGTCGAGAATATCAGCAACAAGAGCGGCATGTTGAATACATATTAGCCTTGACATTGCATCTTGATGGTCTTCTGGTTGGGAGAACAAGGACGACGCAGGCGCGAAAGCCGAAGAGAATCCGGAGCGCGCAGCTGCATCTTGACGCTTCGGCCGCGAACTCTTGCAAGTCACCTATTTTGCCAACCCCCACACGACACCACCGGCCTTCGCTGCTCTCGACTCGATTCAGATCCTTCAAGCACACCGTCACCAGCAGATCCGCGTCTCTCATTGCCGAAACACTCCAAGTACAGGAATTAACGAGGCCAAGATGGCAGCCGTAGCTGTCAATGGCGGCGCTGGCGCAAAGAAGCTCAGCAAGAACGCCTTCCGTAGACAACAAAAGAAGGCTCAGAAGGAGCGTTCGGTAAGCCTCATGTCTCTCAATTGTGCTCTACGACCTACTGACAATGTCATGGCACAGGCATCTGCCACTCCGTCCGTCGCCGAGTCTACCGACCTCTCCGAAGCAGAAACTCCCAAGCCAGAAACCGGCCGCCAACCTGACGCTCAAATCAACACCCGCGATGATCCCATGCAAAACAATGACCTACCCAACGACGATTTTACCATTCCCGAAGACGACCCTCTATATGCCGAGTTCCAGAGTGTTCTCTCCAAATTCAACAACACCGACAAATCGCAGACAAAGGAGGAAGAAAAGCCAGAAATATACTACGACGATGACAACGACGATATCCCGGATGAGGAGGACGAGAACCAACCGAAGCTGTCAAAGAAGGCACGCAAGGCTGCTAGCAAATTGACCATTGCTGAGCTCAAGCGTTTGGTGCGTAAGCCTGAGCTGGTTGAATGGACAGACATCGACGCTTCAGATCCGCTTTTGCTTGTGCGCATCAAGTCGCAGCGCAATGTTGTCCCTGTGCCATCGCATTGGGCTCTGAAGCGCGAATATCTTTCATCCAAGCGCGGTATTGAGAAGACGCACTTCAACCTGCCCAAGTTTATTGCTGATACTGGTATCGCCGAGATGCGCGATGCCGTACTTGAGAAGCAGGCCGAGGCGACTTTGAAACAGAAGCAGCGCGAGAGAGTACAAGGAAAGCTTGGAAAGCTTGACATCGATTACCAGAAGCTCTATGAAGCTTTCTTCCGTCACCAAACAAAGCCCCCACTCACCCGTTATGGTGAGGTTTACTACGAGGGTAAGGAGTATGAAACTAACCTTCGCCATCTACGACCTGGCGAATTGAGCGATGAGCTGAGAGAAGCCCTCAACATGCCTCCTGGAGCTCCTCCGCCGTGGCTTATCAACCAACAACGTTTCGGACCCCCTCCCTCATATCCTGGCCTCAAGATTCCCGGTCTGAATGCTCCTCCGCCACCAGGTGCATCCTGGGGATTCCACCCTGGTGGTTATGGCAAGCCTCCAGTTGATGAATACACAAACCGTCCCTTGTTCGGTGGCGACATCTTTGGTGTCAGCAGCGCAGAAGATGAAGAGGCACCATCTGGAGCACCAGTGGAAAAGACATTGTGGGGTGAACTTCAAGAACGTGAAGAGGAAGAGGAAGAAGACGAGGATGAGGAAGAAGAGGACGAGGAAGATGGTGATGAGGCAATGGATGAGGAGGATATTGGCGCAGGACTCGAAACACCAAGCGGATTGGCCTCTGCTGTTCCAACGGAGATTGGTATCGAGAGTGTTGGAGGCGACTTCGAACTACGCAAGAACGCAAGAGCTCCCGAACCCGAATACGACGGCGCTCCCCGATCAGCGTACCAGGTTCTTCCGGAACAAAACATCCGTGCTCAAGGTTTCTTTGGAGGCGAGAGAGCATACGATTTGCGCGGCGCTCAGCAAAATCTTCCCGTGCTCGGACAAGAAAACAGAGGCAGTAAACGCAAGGTTGGCGATATCGATGTCAGCGTAGACGTAGATGCGCTTGAAAGAGACGACCGCCTAAGCAAGGATGAGATTCAAAGACAATTTGAAGCTCAAAGACAGGCACAGGCTGAGGGACAATGGAAAGGAAGAGTAGACCAAGAAGACTTGAGCCAGATGATTGCCGAGGAGAGTAACAAGAGGTTGAAACAGGACAAGGAGAGGAATGAGCGTAGAAGAGGAGGCGACAGCAGGAGCAGCAGGAGATAAGACGTGGTTACTGGAGCTACCTTCGCGTCATCACCTTGCATCTGGACCAAGCCCTACGGATGGAGCACCTCATTACCCAGCTAAAAGAAAGCAAAACCAAAATGAAGCACACGCATTAATAAGCCAGTTTCAATTGCCAGCAACAGATGTGCACCTGGATGGCATGAATACTGTCCTGCCGAAGAACCCCGGCGCCTAGTCAACTGGTCGGTATTGAGTACAACTGACCACCGCATAGAAACAGCAGTCGAGTTAAGGATTGTCTTTTGGTCGAGTGATTTCAACGACGAAGATGGATGCTGCGAGCGTCTTGACATGCAGTAGAGCGCTTGGAAGGCATATCACGTGGACAAGCAGAAAAGCTGGGGAAGCGCCGTTCATTTGTTTGCTTTGACAAGCGCAGACAGACACAGCACAGCAGCCTCATCAAAGCTGCCTCACCATCTTGACAAAGAGCTCTGTCGAGAAGCAGCAAACATGGACAGAGATCGCGATAGGGACAGAAGGTAATGCACACTTTGGCCTTGCTGTCAAGCGCCAGGTTCACTGATGCCTCGTCCAGACCCTTTCCTCGTGAAGACCAATACGGTGACGGCCGCGGCCAATCCTACCGCCCTCCTCGCTCCCCCGTACCTCGATCAGACACATACCGCGCTCCTCGCTCTCCGCCACGAGGAAACGCATACGTCGACTCGTACCGTGCTCCACCAAGAAACCGTAGCCGATCACCCTTGCCGTTCCGTCGTCGCTCACGAAGCCCTCCTCCCTTCCGGCCAAGAGATGGAGGCGACTCTTATAGAGGAAGAGCTCGCTCACCACCACCTAGAAGAGGTGGCTTCATGAGGGATGAAAGCTACCGTCCACCTCACGCTTCTCGATTTCACAGAGACCCACTCCCTTACAACACCCGTTCGCCAGTACGTGCTCCTCGCGACCGCTCTCCGCTTCCTCTGAAGCGTGGCCGTGATATTTCACCCGCTGGTAGTCGTGGCAGAAGATCTCCACCTCCTGCCAAACGTGAGAGGCTTGATTCGCCGCCTCGCTCAAGATACAATGCATACCCTCCATCAAGA
Organism: Aureobasidium sp. EXF-3400; assembly: GCA_024195585.1. NCBI lineage: Eukaryota > Fungi > Ascomycota > Dothideomycetes > Dothideales > Saccotheciaceae > Aureobasidium > Aureobasidium sp. EXF-3400. The sequence continues at coordinate 136,125 of SWBL01000053.1, forward strand.
GATGTTAGTCCTGGACCTGTTCGCGACAGACGTGAAATGCGCCTGACCCCTCCTCGTGGTGTCACTCGCGGCTACCGCTTGTTATCCCGCTCGCCCATTCAACACAATGAGAATGTCAATCCTCGCAAGGTCGATTGGAGACGCCGTTCGCCATCACCACCAAGACCTCGTCCTGATCTCATTTCGAACGAAAACTCTGGCGCTGCTTCCGTTACCAGCTCAAGGCGCTCGTCACCACCTATCCATCCTAGCAGACTTGCCGCCATTGATCCCTTGCCCAAAGAAGACTTGTTCGCAAACCGCGCCCCTCGCCCTATTTCACCAGCTCCTATACCGCCAAGATCTCCTATCGCCTCGAGACCCCGTTCGCCCATTCCTTCCAGACCTAGATCGCCTGTTCCTTCCAGACCTCGGTCACCAGTACCACCCCCAGCAGATGTCCGCTCGCCCATTCGTAAGCGCGAACCTACGCCTCCTCGTGAGCGTGAGATACCTACTGGTCCAGCTGTTCGTGCCCCTCCGACTGGCCCCGCCAGACAGGATGAACCTCCACAAGTCAGAGCGCCACCAACAGGACCTGGCGCTACTAGGTCATACGCTCAAGCCGCAGGCGATGTACCCATCCCGACTGGGCCCCGAATGAGAGCCAATTCGCCCCCTACACACCCCAGAGGAGGTATGATGTCAAGAGGAGGTTTCCAGAGGGACTATCCCCCACGAGAGTTTGGCTCACGTGGAGACTATCATGGACCACGTGGAAGAGGAGGACCATACGGAGGACCGTCATACCGCGGAGGCCGAGGCGGCTATGCCACACAACACAACAGAGATCCAGACTTTGCTTCAGCGCCGCCGTCAGGTCCGCGTGGCTCAATAAGTGCACACGCTCCACCACCTCCATTTAGAGGTGGTGCACACAGTTCAGGCACATATTCTCGCACTACACGTTTCGCACCAAACGGCGCACCGCTGCCTTCTGGACCCAAAGCAGACATAGTCATGGGCGGCATGGATGAGTTCGACAGAGGAGCCAAGCCAGGCAATGCCTACCTTGCAGACTTACCGCGCATCGTCGACGGCGGAGTCAAAGCCCCCGAACTCTACGATCGAGGACGCCTGAACAAGCTAGAGGACGAGGCAGAAAAGCTGCGACAAGTCATAGAAGACAAGCAAGCACGCAAGCGCAGAGGACTCAAAGAATGGGCCAAGCTCAGCCGCGAAAGCGAGACTGCAAGTTTCAGAGCGCAGTTGGCTGATGAGAATGTGAGAGCGCTTGCTGGAGAGAGTGATGGCGGTGCTGCATTTTAGGAAGCAACGATGCATTACCGACCTTTTGCTTTTCTGGAGAGATACGAGACAGCAGCATGAAAGCACGTTTTGGAGAGAGAATTCACGAGAATGAGGAAAATGGCTTATTATGAGAACGAGAAGAGAGACTTTATACCTCCGAACGAGGAAAAGAATTGTTGATGTGAATGATGAGGAACATGTCTGATGGTGATGATGTTGAAGATCAAGAATGACGATGCCCAGTAACATGGCCGCGAACAATGCCATATGGCTTCGAACAATGCTGCAGCGCGGCAGAGAAGCTATTGCGAGTAGATGAAGCAAGTTTGAGGAGTCTGCCCTGAAGCCTCAAGCTCAGAACAACACGATCCACGATACAACTGACAACGCTCAATTCAACCTCGACAGGAAGGCACGATCAAGGAAAGAACCCTCGACGAACACGCGACAGAAAACTACCTAGACAATCCTTTGGAGTGAACCCCGCCTACTTTTCTGGATCCATACGAGTAAACCGAGGCCTCTGCCATTCGACGGTTCAAAAGCGAAGCTTGGACCCACACACACTTCCTGCCGTTCGAGATTTGCTGGAGGAAGCGCGGATTCTGCCTCTGCTCCACACTCGCCTCTTTCTCATCGCTTCCGCTTCTCACCAACCTTCAACCACAACCAAAACCTCCCAGCTCTTTGCACCCACTACAATCTCTCTACAGACAACCGAGACCTTCTCACAACACCACACCTTCAACATGCAGAACTTCGGTGCCCCCGCCCCTCCCATGACTGGCCGCGCTTGCTACAACTGTACGTTTTCTTCACTCGAGCCGTCACTGCGCGCATCTGCGCAATTGCCATCTGTCTACTCGACACATGCCAATTCAAATGCGCGCAATCTCTGCTACAGGCTTCACCTGCGATATACAAGACCACAGACTGACCAGCTTCACTACAGGCGGCGACGTTACCCACCAGGCCCGCGACTGCCCCACCAAGGGCAACCCCACCTGCTACAACTGCGGTGGCCAGGGTCATCTCTCTCGCGAGTGCACCAACCCCCAGAAGGAGAAGTCCTGCTACGGCTGTGGTGAGACTGGTCACATCTCTCGCGACTGCCCCAAGGGCGGTGCTCCCCGTGGCGGTGCCGGTATGGGTGGTGGCCAGGAGTGCTACAAGTGCGGCCAGGTCGGCCACATTGCCCGTAACTGCTCCCAGGGTGGTGGCTTCCAGGGCGGTTACCAGAACCAGGGCTACGGCGCTCCTCGCGGCCAGACCTGCTACTCTTGCGGCGGTTTCGGCCACATGTCTCGCGACTGCACCCAGGGCCAGAAGTGCTACAACTGTTTGTCTACCCATTTCATGCTCTCCTTACGAACACCATACTAACTTTCTATCACAGGCGGTGAGGTCGGTCACCTTTCCCGCGACTGCTCTGCCGAGATCAGCCACGACCGTGTCTGCTACAAGTGCAAGCAGCCCGGCCACGTCCAGGCTGCCTGCCCCAACTAAGGGCTTGCTCGTCTGCTCTTGACGACAATCTCTTTTCTTGACCAGCATTGCGCATTTACATCCGTTCTGCTCATTTTTTTCACGACCGTCATGACCTTTGATCGTAACGGCCAGTCTCCAACGACAAAAGCTTTCTTGTATTCACCTTTTTTCTAATCTAGGGTTGTTTACTAAAGGTGGTGGGGACAGGCTGTGCCTTTCTTGAACCGCTAAAGACGAGGAGAAAAAGAACCACAAAACGGACACGAAAGGGCATTTGATGTGATGAGGGAGAGATCGATCATGCATTTTCTTAATTGCTTTCTATTTTATTTTCCTTTGTTTGATGCCACCACCTTGGACAGCAGGACAAGCCCCTTGGGATTTTTTTTTTTCAATTGGTACACTGGGGGCTTGTTTCTTTGCTACAAAAAGCCACGCCACCGACTGAGAGTTGAGAGAGAGGAACACGAGAGAAGAGGAGAGCTTTACGGATTTTTCTTCACGACAATACCCCACTGCAATATCAAAGGACGAGAAGATTTCTGGCGGTTTCACTTTTTACATCTTCCCTTCATAACTTCGAAGCTGTGAACGTGATTGATGATGTCTGTGCAATATGTATTTGCCCTGTTCAATATACGGATAGTAGCTTTGTAGGCTACACCTCCGCGTGACTCGTCTATTTCGCCTTGTTCTGTTTTCCATGGTGGGGCGCCCACAATCAGCCGAGAGAAATGGCCCCGCGCTCCGTCGTCTATACCAGCCTCTGACGTCGACGAGGTACTTTGATACCTTGCGGCTAAGATGATTAGAGTTCGTAGATAACCCTGTTACAAGCTTGCTGCGGCAAGACAAGCGAGCATGAGATCTCGCATGAGAATATTCGGCACGCGACAACCTCCCCGAAAAGCACAGCAGCAAAGCTTTGAGAGTTTGATATTCATCTCATGGCAGCGGTATGCGGGTGTGCCAAGCTGTCAGGTACGGGAAGCAGCAGAAAGGCAGTTAGTTGGGCGTTTGCAGCCTTGCCAGCTCTTTTTGATTGTACAAACACGTTGTCTCTTGCCTTTGCTCTTCTGCCACGAAAGAGCCCTAGGTGTTTGTTACCCTATGTATCTTTCCTGCATGGCCGGCTCAAGTGGTCCACACAGGAGTAGATGTGCCGCATGGTCGATGACGATTGGCCTTGTCGCAGAGCACTCCGATGGCTCATGATCGACGTTTCATACGCGGCTGCGACATCAAGTGTGCACTGGACCAAGGTCAGTGGGTTGAAATCAAGAACAGTGCACTAATTTCTCGCCCTGATGATGTCTTGTAAGAAAAGAATGAAGAGGTGGAGCTTCCTCTCTGCTTACACTGTTAACTCTAACTCTCGTCCTTTTTTTTCACCTTGATGTTTCTTCTGCTTGGGTCGTGAGGCAACCAATTCTTCTCTCTTGTTGACCACACCTTCGCCTACTAATTCTTACCTGCGACTTCTCTGGTGGGTATTGCTTTCTGACATGCGTCTCACTTCATTGACCTGCACGGCATTGGCCTTTGTGACCAATGTTGTTGCGCAGAGCAGCGCTGATGACAACACAACACAACCTGTCTCTTTCTTCTACACTCGCCCTCTATCTCAGGCACCTGCTTTGAATGTCACCATTCAAGCCGACTTTACTCCCGGCTATATCTTCATGTCGCCGTACAAATCCACCAAACCAGCGCCCTACATCTACGACAAGTTTGGAAACCTCGTCTGGGACGGCTACGGTGTGACTGGCTCTGCAAACGCACACAACTTCAGACCTTGTCAATACAATGGTGCTCCTCACCTTTGCTTCAATCAGGTTAACCAACAGAATGGATACGGCATCGGCCAGAGTGTAATTGTGGATCAGAATTATAAAGTGGTGGCTACGGCACAGACTGGAGGAAATGTCGAGCCTGTGGATATGCATGAGTTCCAATTGCTCAACAACGGAGAGACGGCGATCGTCAGCTCATACCAGATCGTTCCGTACGACTTGTCGTATTTCAATATCACGACTGGTCTGGGTTGGCTATCGGAAGGCGTGTTCCAAGAAGTCAATGTGACTACTGGAGAGGTTTTGTTCGAATGGTTCTCGACCAACCATGTTGATCCCAGCGCGAGCCAGATCACGCCAAACAGCACTGATACTGGAGGCGATGGCTTTGGACCTCAGACAGCATTCGACTACTTCCACATCAATTCGATCGACAAGTCGACAGTCACTGGCAATTATCTCGTCTCGGCCAGACACACCAGTACATTGTACTACGTCAACGCCACCAGTCGCGATATCATTTGGCAATTGAGCTACCTAGGACAGACTGATTATTCGTGCTCGTTTTCGTTCGGATTTCAGCACGACGCGCGCCTGCTAGCTGAGAACGATACCACTACCGTTCTCTCCATCTTCGACAATGCGTCGAATGGTTACAAAAACACGACTTCGCAATCTTCAGGCAAAGTTATCGCCATCGATCACAACTCTGGCGTCGCGACTATGCTCTCCAACACAACCTACCCCTCCGACGAAGGCCTACTTGCCACCTCCCAAGGAAATACCCAACTCCTTTCCAACGGCGGCTTCTTCCACACCTGGGGCAACAACCCTTATCTCTCTGAACACTCTGCCAACGGTACCGCAGTTTTTGCCGCCCAATTCGCCGCCGAAGGCTCAGCGCAAAACTATCGCGCCTTCTCTGCTGACTGGGAGAGTACACCCGCCACCACTGTCCCCGACGTATATGCCTACGCCGTCAACTCTTCCGCCCCCACACGTATCTACGTATCCTGGAATGGCTGCACTACCGTCACATCCTGGCAATTCTATGGTGGTGACTCAGTCGGCGAAGATTTTGCTGCTATTGGAAACACCACCAAAGAAGGCTTTGAGACTTTCTGGGAGGCGGACAAGTTTTATCAGTGGGTGAGGGTGGAAGCTATTGATGCTGATGGCAATGCGCTTAGGAATTCGAGCTTTACGGGGACGTTTGTGCCGTCTGCTGCTTTGGTGGGGGCGTGTAGTGATGTTGGGTGCGGTGTTGCGAATTCTTACTCTTCTTAGTGGGGGAGAGGGAGAAGTCATGGAAAGGCTTTTGCCTGCTATTACGAATGTTATGAACATTGAGATTTCCGGTTTTCTACCTCCGTGTTGGGGTTTCTTTCTTTTTGTTGTCAAGTGTTACTTCCAAGGGTGATGACTTTGTGTCTAGGCATCCCAGAGCGAACGTGCAGAGACAAGACCCTACTCTGCAACTTGACAGAAACAGCATGATCAAACAAGTTCCATCGGCAAAGTCCAGCGCAACAACCCGTCGATATCGGCACTAAATATTGTTAACACTCTGTTACCACGAACCACGTTGGCTTGCAGGAACCATGGTCGACACATCTCGTCAAGCTTACTACGAACAGAAGCGGAGCTTCTATCCTTGTTGCATCGCAGCACCCACTCCTTGGCCAGTCGGCAGCTGCTCGTCGTGCCCTCTTTGACGAATGGTACTGCTCCAATGACTTTGTCATCAACTTTAACCTTGGCACCTCTCCGCTTAACCGCTCGCACCTCGAGCGTGCGACTGAAATGCTCGGACCCAGAACGACAAGCCTCTTGTTCACCTCCATGACTGGTATTATCTCGCCTCGCCTTCGTATTAACTTTGGCGAGCCTGGCGGTCCTGTCACCTTCACTGCCTTGGTTCAGTGGGCAGAGTTGATCTATCGCGGTGCCCTGTCAGAGGAAGCCTTTGCTAACGTCGACACTGGTCTTGGTGCCGCACCTGCCAATCCAGCCCACTTCCAGATTGTCTGGGACGACGAGCCAGGACCTGAGCCTGTTTTCACGAGAGAACAGACAACCGTTACCAAGGTCATGTATGAGCTTCGCAAGGAGGCAGTTAGACTTGCCAAAGACCCTGGCAATGTAAGCATGCGTCATGCTGTCTTTCATTGGCTTGTCAATGATGTCGAACCCTTTCCGCGTGAAAACCGAATGAAGGAGATGAGGGAGAGAGTGTGTATGATGATCGGTCGCAACTTCAACAAGCAGACTGGCTACAACAAGGCCACGCGCTTGCATATGTAATTCCCCTCTCGTGTCGGTCCCTCCAGTGTCGTTAGCGGATGTAATTGCTTTTGGAGGGCCTGTTGTTCTTTTTATGGTAGCCAAGGTATTCAACTTCATCCCACAAGCAATAGAACGCTCCCGAAGTTATCCAACATGCATCTCAACGACAACCAGATCAACCGACGCTGCAGGTCCATCCTCGCTCGCATCAAGAAGTATGCTGATCTCCTCTGTCTCCTGTTCAAAAGAAGAAGTTAGAGCTCATGGCAAAGCGGAACGACTAGGCGGTGGAGCATTTTGGAAGGGCAGATGGCCATTAGAGGAAGGCGGCTACCAACCCTCACGAAGCTCAGAGAGATGGCTACTGACGTTCTTCATCTACTATCCTCCATTACAACCATCGAAGTGGGTCTCATTAGCCCAGGCTGCATCTATTCACTTGCTAGCATCGACTGCTCACGAAGCTCGGAGAGATGGCTACTGACGTTCTTCATCTACTATCCTCCATTACAACCATCGAAGTGGGTCTCATTAGCCCAGGCTGCATCTGTTCACTTGCTAGCATCGACTGCACCGATGCGCTCGGTCTAACCTCTACCCAATTCACTGCACTCACCGATGAGCAACTTCGTTCGCACTCTCGCGCTCTCATGCTCAGGGTTCATCCTGATCGTAACAGCAATCGTGGCGATGTCACTGTCGCTGGCGCAGCTGGACGCAGATATAGCTACCAAGTCATTCTCGACATCTTCTCACTCTTGAACGGCCGTACTACACGTGCCTCCAGCGACACCATCATTACCACCAAGGCCGCTCGCACTCTGGTGCTCAATTCCGCTGTTGCTGTTTCTACCGGCTCTGCGGCTAGCAACTCCTCCCGTGGCGGTGGCACCCCATCGAAAACACCCTCGATACCATCTTCTGCTCGCCGTCCAGGTCCATTTAACCTATCTAAGAATAGCCGCAATGCCTCTTCTAGTGATGGTAGCAGTTAGGCCACACCTTCCTTAACCGGCCGTCCAGGTTCTTCATACCCATTTAACAGTAGTCGTAATGCCTCTTCTCGTGCTGGTAGCAGTCAGGCCACACCTTCCTTAGCCGGCCGTCTAGGTTCCTTTAACCCTTTCAACAACGGTCGCAATGCCTCTTGTCGTAGCTTTCCGGTTCGGGGGGATTAGTATTCATATGTAGTGGAACAAGATGCCTGTATAGTACAAATGTCTGCTAACACCAAGAGAAGGGTTCTCATGCATAGCTAGAACTGGCGCTTCTCCCATCTTTAATCTCGATAAGGAAATATGCATTACAATGCATGATGCTTTTCATAACTAAGCAGCTTCCACTAAGAAGCTTTCGTCAATGCAAATCAGGCACACGTCAACCAATTTCTCTCTCCGCACGGCAAACAGCGATAAATTTAACTAGTGAAATGCAGAGTACTTTGCAAAATTGAGGAGCCTCCACTAAGAGCATTTTCGAGGGTCTCGACAAGGAGCTCGGTCGTTTGTCCAGATCATGGGAATCACTTATGGACTTGCAGATCCTGTTTCTAGTCTTTCTAATGGAACACTTGTCATGGCTAGGAGAGTTTTTGGAATCGGAGAGCTTAAAACAAGCATTACCCAAGCACGAGCCAAGATTCAGACACACCTCTCCTCCTGCCGTGTCGAAAATACCCGCTCTTCGATACCCGGTACCACCAAAACTTCACCTGGAATGTCGACAGTTACGGCCCTACATTCTAGCAGTCCTCGTCTTCTCCTACTTCTGCAGAGAGATCCAAGCAGGAGGTCGATGTATCAGACCCCTTAAATCTTAAGTATTGGAGATACCAGTAAATTCGAATGAGAAGAGGAGGGAAATGAAGAGCCGGAAGATCTAGGTGATCCTGATCAAGATATGTTCGAGACAAATTTTAAACTGCCTCAAATCACTGGCAAAAGGCAAGTAGGTCTTCAGAGGTACCTGGCATTGTGAGACGATCCTCATGAGTTTGCATCTGCTATCCAAACAAAGAGACAACAACGACTGTGTAGCAGAAACAGATATCTCCGACGAAGAGAAGTAGGAGCATCCTATCCTGCTTCCACCTTGCTTAATCACTAACAACTTTCTGATGCACTTTAATGTGTTGCCTGTGTCGAAGAGATGCTGCCCAGCTTGCTATTCCCTAGTACCTGTGTTTAGTGAACACAAGATCCCATACCCTGGCAATCATGCTCCATGAATAGTATGTGTCATTCCGAACTGGCTTTCATGAGATATAGCTCTACAAAGGTCGGCTCGTACACCGGAAGCACTCTAGAGAAGATTAGAAATGACCTTAAAGAATGCCAGAGTGGAGAAGAATAGTCTAAAAGTATTGGAGTGTTCTGCCCTCATTCAACAAGGAAAAGAAAAAAGAGACTTCACATCTGATTAGGAAAGGAGGACCTCGCAACAGCAGCCCACCTTCCTCGCATAGTTCTCCGATTTTTTGATGCAGATATCCGGAGAAGTGCCCTCTTGCTTATTCACTCGCTAGTCTCGGTAATGAGTTCAGTTGAGCTTTGCTGCCTTGAGTTTGCTTACTCTCCCAACTCGAGTCTTATTTAGTAACAACACCTTTAATTGTCACTGCTCTCAAGACTCTCATTCGGTATCAACACCTTCAATCATCACTCTCACTCGAGCAAGAGCTGTTAGCTGCTGCCTCGAGGCACTACTTAAGCAGCTCCTACCTCAACATCCAACTCAACCTTTCTTCCTCCACTACCTCTTCCTCCAATACCTCAACCACCTTCGACCTTCTTAGTCTTCCCTTTCCACTTCCACCTTCGCTTCTTCTCTCATACATCTACACTACACACAGTCTTGCATACATCATACAACACTCTCAACTGTTCGACGTCTGCTCTGGTAGCAGTGCGTTGGCTTTCCATCCAGAGATATTTTGCTTCCACCACCATAGATCTTCACGCCAGATCTTTCGCTTCTTCTATCACTCAGAGATCTTCTCAGCAGATCTTTCGCTTCTTACATCACTCAGAGATCTTCGCGACAGATCTTTGCTTATTGGATCGCAACACTACACAACACTTTGAATCAGTCTCTCTGGTCTTCACGCAGAGATCTTCACTCTTGGTATGTTTCTTTTCAAACCATTCCTTTTTTCTTCGCTAACGATCTCAGATTCGCGATGTCTGAACCGTTCTCCGACAAGGAGAAGTCCAACATGGACACAGCTCTGCAATCTTCTCGTTCTGCAATGCCCTTCATTGAAGAGGACGATGACGTCTGTGACGATACCAAGTCCGAGGCCAAAAATGCAAGCAATGGATATCAGTCACCTCTCTTTGAACCACTAGTATCAACGAAGAGAACGGCGGAAGACAACATGTCCACAGTGGATTCCAAGAAACCAAAAGTCTTCACTGAATCCGGTCCGCGCGCATACGGAGGAGGTCCTGTTCGCCAGTACATTCCAGGAACTCCGTACAACTACTTGAGACACGAGCCTATCCCAGAACTGGAGATCAACAGTGAGCGTCACTTGAAAGCCGTACAGACCTTTCGCTTCAACGCCGAGGAAGTCGCAATTCCTGCCGTCTCGCCTTACAAAGACGAAGACAAGTCAATCGGCGATGCTCATGACTGGCTGGACAAGAACAAAGGTGTTCCTGTGTTAACTCCAACTCGGTTCGTACTGATTGGTAAATGTGGTTCAGGAAAGACCAGCACTCTCAACAATCTTCTCGGTAAACCTGATCTGGCCTTCGCAGATGCTGCAGATGAAAGCGTTACTCAAGCCAATCAGATCTTCAACCATGCCATTCAGAATGAGCAATTTGTGGTTAAGGTCTTTCTTCTCAACGAAAAAGCGACCAAGAGCTTGATCGTAGATTCATTCAACACTTTGGTGGTTTATGTCGCGCGTGCAGCAGAGGCTCCAGCAGAGGGTGCAGCAGAGGGCGTTGATAATGGACTCGGACTTGTTTGTTCATCAGCCGAGACATGCGGGCAGGTAGTCCAGGATCTGTTCGCTCATGAGGATGAATTGGAGAACTTGGCTCATGTCGAACAGTTTCTCGAGAAAAGAAACATTCACCCTCAAAACGACGGTAAGATCTCTGACGACACTGCTGAGTCGCTCTATCAGGAACTGCGTCAACGCGCTGCTTCCGAGGGCATAAATCTGGACGAACCATGCTACGAGTTCATTGCCAAAAATGTCTCAGATTTTCGTGCAAAGACTGCCAAATTTTCCGAGCGCGGAGGCTTTGCACCCATAGTCAGCAGTATCTGTACAAAGCTCTTTTCGCCTTTACTCGCTCAGGGAATTGAGCTTGCCGACTTGCCCGGATTCTCGGACATCAATGAACATCTACGCAAAACCTCACACAACTACTCTAAGCACTGCCGAAAAGTCATCTTTGTGGCTGACTCTACAAGATGCATGAGTACTCCTGAGACCGATGAAACCCTGATAAAACTTATCAAACGTAGGTTTGCGGAGAACGTCTGCTTGGTACTCACAAAAAAAGAGGTATAACTCACAGAGCAAAAGATGTCGAAGATCAATACTAACCCGTGTCGCAGGTGGAAGTGAAGGCCATGAACAGATGGAATAAATCTGAGCGTGCTCAGCTTGATGCAATGGAGAAATCCTTGAAGATCGCAAAAAGCCAGGTGGATGACGATGATGAGACAATTCAAGCTCAAGCCAAAGTTGAAATTGAGAACATCAAACGCCAGATTTTCGAGCACAGGATCAGAGTCCGCGAGCGCTACCTCACCGACCACTACCACCAGAAGAAGTTCCAGAAAGGTGGTAAGATCCGAGTCATCTTGGTAGCCAACCTTTGCTTCGAAAAGTACATGCTCGGTCAGCTCGACGCTACCGTACCTTACCATATGACTGGCATTCCAGACCTCCGGAAATGGATGTGTGAAACGCCCAGTCAAGATGGCATTCTGGCTTTCACACGCCGTCTCGAGAATTACGATGCCAAGCTGCAACGCATTATACTCTGGACTGACGGACCCAAGATGCCCCCTCAGGATGCTGCAATGGTTATCTTCGAGCAGTATGCACGTTGGACAGTTGAGGATTACATGGGAAGACTGAACAACGCCTTGAAGCAGCACAAAGTCTCTTTGAACAATCGCTGTACCAGCATATGGGTCGATGGTGCTCAAAAAAAGATGAATGACTGGTCTAAGAAGTACCTGCCTCGCACTCAAGGCGTCTTTATGCGCCAGGGAGGACGACACATTCCTAAGCTCAAGGATTCTAAGCTCAAGGATTTGGGGGAAGAGAAACCACAGCTCGTCTCCTGGGTCGAAGATCTGATGACAATTGCCGAGGATGATGTTTTCAACTTTGAGTCGCTTATCAAAGTCATCCACGACGTTCAAGGAAGCATTGGCGAAGATATTTCCAAGAGTGTGAGAATGATTTGCTGCGATCTGGAAAGACTGGACGCTATCGCAAGTGCCAGCCTTGATGGCGTTTTTGAGGTTTTCGAAGACGAGAGAAAGTTGTGCATACGTGATATCAATCGTATCATCGCTAAGCTCATCAAAGACTTAAGGTAAGTCCAGTATACCGAAACTGAGCTGGGACGCCCAGACGCTGACAGAAACAGATCGACCGCACAGAACTCTATCACAGATGAGCCTATCAGTGAGGACTCACCCGTATTTGTCAAAGTGACTGTGAAGATCTTGAAAACGGCCTTTGAGAAGTTTCCTCCCAAAACCAAGAATATTACCAAGGAGCGCATGGGTCTTGTTCAGAATCAAGTCCTCGGCAACGAAGGACCTTACAGGCAGATGATCCAAGAGATCTCTAACAACTTGTCTCCACTCTTCAAGAAGTGGGCTGGCAAAGTCAACGCACGTTACAAAGCCATGCACAAAGAATTCCGTGACACTCTCTCCAAATCATTTGAAGGAAAGAAGATGTCAGACGCCAGACGCCAGGAAATCGGTCCAGCCATCAGATCCGCCATGGAGAAGGCTAGAGTTGCTCTGCAGGCCGAACTCAGTGGTTATGCAGCTGATGTCCTTTGAAACACTGGCACATTCTGGATATTGAGATGAGAGAAGCGAAAAGAATGACGACAAGAGTATAGACACGGCAGAAAAAGGAGAAACCAGTTCAAAAGCGAAGGAGAGAAAGGCGGATGAACAGTAACAACTTTGACGACTTGCAGCGACGTCACGAAGCTCATGAAAGGGCATTGACGACATCCTGCGGCAGTAAACCAAGAAAAGGAGGTTTACATTCATACGGTCCTTACAGCATACATCAGCCGGTTAGAAGAATTTTGCATCAAGGATTGGCGTTCTCACAGAAGGAGGGCGCGTGGGGTTGGCAGTTTCAGTATTCTAGCCACCAGCACAATTGATGATTGCCTTCCATTTCAACTTACCTTAGTTCGTGACTTCCTGCTTATGTGTGATTTTGATGAATCATTAATAATGGTAGAGGCAGACAGAGGAGGTCGCATGCGGGTCGGTGGAATGAGTCCCTCCGTCTTGTCGGAAGGAGCTATCTCCGTAATTGCCTGTTTGGGAAGCCCTATATCCGACATACATCAAAGAGCTAATATAAAGTCAGCACTCCTGCGACATTCATGTCTATATTTCTATTCAAACACATCGTTGATCTTCAAGAGTTCATATCCAACAACACAAATCATCAAAAATGTCTTCTCCTATCAAAAAAGTAGCCATCGTCGGCGTAAGAAATCCAACCTTCCATCCTTCTCGGTACTTCAACTAACAACTTTCCAAAAAGGCAACCGGCAACATGGGCAAACACACCATCGCTGAGCTGCAAAAGTCCAACAAGCATTCTATTACCGCTCTCACCCGCAAAGGCAGCAGCATTTCTCTTTCTTCCTCCATCAATGTTCTCGAGGTCGACTATGATTCCATCGAGAATCTCACCTCAGCGCTTGACGGCCAAGATTTGTTGATGATTACTCTGGCTGTGGACACACCTCCTCACATCCACCCCAACCTCGTTTCCGCAGCAGCAGCCGCAGGAGTAAAATACGTGATCCCCAACGCCTACGGATTTGACTTTACCAACCCTGCCATCAACGCGGACATCCCTGTTGGCCATCTCGCCCAAGAATACTTCTCCACCATCGAATCACACGGAATGATTCATTTCTCCCTGGTTTGCGGCTTCTGGTACGAATGGAGTCTAGGTATTCCTTGGTGCTATGGCATCGACCTCTTGCACCGCAAAGCTATCTTCTACGACGATGGCAATACTAAAATGAATACATCTACTTGGGAGCAATGTGGAAGGGCTATTGCTGCATTGGTCTCGATGTCAGAGCAAGAGTTGGACAAATACAAGAATAGGAGTTTGTATGTTAGTAGTTTTAGGGTTACGCAGAGGGAGATGTTGGATAGTGTGCATAGGGTTTTGGGAACTGAAGATCAAGACTGGGAAATCAGTTTCGAGGATACGAAACAGAGATATCAGAAAGCGATCAAGGATATGCAGGATGGAGATCGGACTGGATTTGGAAGAGGTAAGTTTTCTCTTTTTCCCATTCTCACCTCTTTGTGTTTTAATAGAACAATGCATCTGTAATAGAAAAAGAACTGACTAGAGTTGGAATATAGCAATGTACGCAAGAGTGTTTTACCCAGATGGCAGTGGCGATTACGAGAGCAGTAAAGGACTCGACAACGAAGGCTTACATTTGCCACAAGAGGACCTGGACGAAGCGACAAAGAGGACTGTAGAAATGGTCAATAGTGGATGGAATCCTTTTGGTTGAAAGAGAGAGACACAACTCGGAAACTCTTGTTTTATCTGTGTTTGTTCTTGTCACAAACGTGGGGTTTGTTCTCTACTCTGTTGTAATAATTTGCCTTGGGAATGTTTAGTGTATCGAAACGTTATATTGTTATATCGGATTGTTGACTTTAGTCTCGTTGACCTGAAAACATCGGGCTGTATGTGCCGCTATGGAAAGCTTCATTCTGTGACAAATGTCACCTGTGTGTGAAGCATAGGGCCCTGAGAATGACAGCATGACAATGGCGCCACACACGCAACATCTAGTTGACGATAATTCTACACGCCTCTTCACCTCGCCACACCCTCCTCTCCTTCCTCGCAAGCCCCTCTTTGCCAGCTTCAAAGTCTTCCGTTTCAACCTCGCCAATCTCTTTCCTTGCAGGGACTGACAACGCAATCTCTTCAACCATGGCACCGACTTCAAACTCGCCGCTGACAAGAGGACAAAGGCCAAGTTCAACAGTGACAGAGCCGTGTGGTGAGAGTGGAGGCAAACATTGCTGCAAGACACCACTGAATAGCAACCGGCGAGAGATGTCCAGACTTGTTTCTACAGAGCTTTGATCTGCGAGTGTGGGTTGCAGGCGCAAGAGTGCTTTGATTGTGGCATTGCTCTTGTTGTGTACAGTTGTGCGTAACGTCAATAAACTCTCGGCTTTGACGCTGAATCTACTGCGGCCAGTCTGTTGAACATCTTTGTTTTCTGTGGCTGTAACAGACATTGTGGTAGTGATGTCTTGAAGTCGAACTGTTTCAATCATCTTTGGATTCATCCTTAGACCGCGCAGATCAATGTTGCCGCTTCTGTCTGAGCCCTTTTCTTCCCATGTACCGCGAAGGTACTTGAGCACTTCCTCTCTGAACCAGAATTGTTCTCTTGTTGCGCGCTCAAGATCTGCAGAAACTGGTCCATCAGCGGAGACGACAAATTGTCGTTGGTTCTGCTGAGACAAGATTGGAATAGGTGCATAAGGGTTTGCAACATGCAGGCGAGGAAGGAGTAACACAAGACGTGCTACGTGACCAGGATGAATGACTTCATGAACCGCATAAGCGCGATCCCAGCTCTCATCAGAAGACGAAGAGCGCACTTGAACAGACACGGTCAACGGGTTTGGCCACGAGTTGCGCAGATCGAGAAGAAGCAAACAATGCTCTTCATTACTCGACTCCAAGCCTACACGATCTAGCAAGGTTCGGAAACGATTGTTGCCCTTCTCTACTGGATGTGATGGTGATCGTGGTGACTTTGGCCGTTGACCCTGTTTCTGTAACTCTCTATTCGTCCAGGCGAAGTCGGCAGGAAACTCGCTGAAGTCGATTCGGTGAAGTTGGATGCTGGCGTTGACGGTGATATCGATTGGCACTGAGACTTGGCGGGTGAATGCCCGACCTTCGACTTCCGAAAAAGGGTTTCCTAGATATGCGTAGTCGAACATGATCTTTGCGGCTGCCAGACCTGGCTTTCCGAGCACGGTAATGTCGAAAGTTGCCAGTTCTCCGGGCAAGATGGTCATGTCTTGGCCGCCTCCTGATCGAGCCCATGTAAACGTAGGATTGGTGGACAACTCGAGCTCAAGTCCGTACATATCGGGCTTGGTCAGCTCCTTCGCTGCCAAAGCTGTGTGAATGGATGATGTCAAGGAGTCGTCGAATGATATATGGAGAAAGTCGACAGTAACGTCCAATGAGGTGTTTCGAAGAGTGATTCTGAATGTTTTCTTCTGTCCCTCCAGGACCATCAAGGCTGATTCGGAAAGGTCAAGACTGTCAAGTATGACATGTGGTTGAGCTTGAATGGCAACAGCGGAAACAGTCGTTGGTTTGGGGGGTACAGGTTTTGACGAGCGACCTTTGGAGCTTCTTGATTGTGTAGTGGCTGATGCCGAATCCCGAGCTGAGAGACCAAGTTCTTTCACCTTGATTGGAAAGTCCGGTTTCCAGGATGATTGATGGATTGGGAAAATTTGATCTCTACACCCGAACATCCGGATAGAGCAACCGATGATCCGGATCTGACCCTCTTCTTTGGCGCGTGCAGTAATCACAACATCTTGAAGTCTGGCGGGTCCTAGGATGATGGAATGCTCCTCAATCTCAACCGCTGGACCATCAGTGACTAGTGACAAATGCTCAATCCTAATCTCAAAGTCGTACGGATTTTGTAGTGTAACAACGAGCTCAGCCGGCTCGCCAACGACAACAACCTTATCTTCAGTCTTGTGCGTCTCTTTGACAAAAGGATTATACAAGAAAGGAGACTTTCCAGGTTTGTTGTCCGAATCGAACAGCAAGTCAGACTTGTGACGCTCTCGCAACTTCTCATTGTTTGTGTCGTCGATCCACTGAACATTTCGAACAAGGAAGTCGTCCCAGTACAGAGCTCGGATGTTTGGCAGACCAATCTTGCCCGCAGCGTTTATGGTTCTTGCCATGTTGGATATCAACCGAAGTTGTTCTTCTGTAACCATTGTGACACGACGATTATGCTCATGCACAGTCATGGTTCCCTGCGGGCCAACGACTCGTAACAGCAGAGCAGAAAAATGCACGACCCCTGGTAAATCTGGCAATGCCTCACAAAAGTCGATGCACGCTCTCAGTATGTCGATCTTGAGGTTAATGCTGCCGAAAGACTTTGTGCTGGCTGATTGGGTAGCCAAAGCGATTGTAGCATTGATCATTACATCCAGAACATTTTCCTGCTCACCGTCTGATGTTTTCTTCTCATTCCCGAGATGATCTTGATCGCGAGCACCATAAGTAGAGTGAAGATCTCGTAGCATATTTCCAAGACCCACTTGTTCCCCAGTATTTTCTGAGGACGGCAATCCGGTACTGAATGCAGCAGACAAGCTTGCAGCAGGATGTATACCCATCTCAGCAGCGCCCACTTTTCTGGCTTGCACTAGAGCAGGAACAAGAAGTGTAATCATTTCCTTCACAATGACAGCTTTCTTGCGCTCAAATCCGAGCATAGAAAGAACAGAGACTATGCCTGCCTGAATGGCTATCGTATCGGCAAGAGGCACGCCAGCACTTGGCGGTGGGTATGCACGAAGAGCGATATCAGCGATAGCATGTTTTGAAATGCCACCAGAGAAACCCGCGTTGGCTTTTGGTTGATACAAGGAGCGACTTGATGAGGATGCAATCTTTTGTAAGATGGCAGAGTCCAGCTCACCACCTGCATTTTGTAAAAAGGCGAGTAATTTTGAAAGTCTCAAGACACTTTCTGAATAGGCAACAGGAGATATGGGCTCACCAGCCAACGTGCTTGTTCTTTCGTATACAGAGATGATCATGGGTATAAGATCGGGAAGAAGTCTGGAGGCTCTTGAAGCAGCTAGTTTGGCAGTAGCAGGATCCTGCTGACCTATGGGCGGTACACCGTCTCTGGTAATGGCGGAGGAAATAAGAGATGAAGATCTGTCAGGTCCAGAATTGCAGATAGCAGGGATGGGGAAATCAAAGCCAGACCAGATAAGCAGAAGCATACAGACTACTATACTCTCCAAGCCCTTTGCGTACCACAGATAGTCAGAGGCACTGCGAGCCTTGTTTGTGTTTTCAACGAGTTCTCGCCAAGCATCATTCCAGCGTCCAGCTAGCATGTACAGGTTTCCGACAACGATGCCAACTCTTGCTTTGCCTTTGTTCTTTGCTCTTTCTTGTGCACTGGTTGACGCAAACGCTTGGGTTGACATACGATCTCTATTCGCAATC
Organism: Aureobasidium sp. EXF-3400; assembly: GCA_024195585.1. NCBI lineage: Eukaryota > Fungi > Ascomycota > Dothideomycetes > Dothideales > Saccotheciaceae > Aureobasidium > Aureobasidium sp. EXF-3400. The sequence goes on from SWBL01000053.1 coordinate 154,518, forward strand.
TTGCCGCTATCGGATCGTGTGTGTGCTCCCATATCATCAAAGTTGGTGGGTGGGCCTCTTGGAGGAGGGGTCTCGGAGCGAGAAAGGGCGAGGGAAGAATCGGCGGGCGAGGCTGGGCGCGAAGAATCCATGCGCAACGAAAGAGAGCGGTCTAGTTGTGGACGAGAGGTGGAAGCACCTGGTGACTGGACACTTGGCAGAGCTTGTACAGCAGTGGCATAAGTGCCCATCTCGGACAGCAGTCTGGCTGAAATGTCGCACATGACGGTATTCATGGTGGTTGTCTTTGTGGCATGCGAGGGTGGGACGCAGATTGCCTTTTCCAAATTCCAACTTTGTTGCTGCTCCTGAGTACAATCCATGACAAGTAATTGCGAAAGCAGGATTTTGGGGTGCTGTTCAGCCAATTTGTCTGATACTTGTTGTAATTCCTCCTTAGGCGACGACTCGTATTCTTTCGCATCGACAATGCCCAGGACCATCAAGTGCTCTCTGAACAGGTCGAAAGGGACCAACTGAGTGTGTGAGGGCGGTGGGACCGAAGTCGAGAAGTTGTACAGAAGGGAGCCATTTGGAAAGGCCAGAGGAGAGAAGAGGTTGTTTGCGGATTTTGCATCAGGACTAATGTCTCCTAGTCGTACACTGTCGTGCTGTTCTAGTCGTTGCAAGAAGGTGGTGAAGCGGTGCTTCTTGATGCGCCCGGCGGGGAGGACGAGGACTCGCACGCGCGCCGGCGCGATGGGCGAGAGGTGGTCGTTTGCCATTTGCTCATGACATGGCTTGTACAAGTAGAATCGTCAATGTTTTGGCAGGAGCCAAATGCGCAACTAAGGTGTCTGTTGTTGCCCCTGGCCAATCACAGCTCCTAGACGCTGCTCTCCTCCGCACCTTCTCCGCAATCTAGACGCTATCTCACACAAATCGCTATGACACTCTGCCTGAACACAGATATCAACCATCGTACACATCTGCTCCTGGATCAGCATGAGAATAACCCTATCTAGATGATTCATACTCTTCACTCTAAACCATTTCTTCACCACGCCGACGTCACATGAAATTCATTCGATTCTTCTCCTTACAATCACCTTATCTCATGAGGGAGCCGTGACGTGATTAACCTTCAGAATATGGCTCTACTCAGAGGGTTTAGGGAGCCCTACGAACGCAACTTTCTGGCAGCTCCGAGACCTAGGTTCAACAGAAGGTGGGTACCTTTTCATACTTTACTGACTCGTCTCCATACCGTACCACGAAGCCGGGGCCATGTCGCGTCAACGCCGGCTAACGGCGGGGCATCAATCACCACCATCGCCCAAGACTTCTCATCTCGTCCAATGCTTGGTCCCTCATACTGAACATGCCCATGCTAAGCAAGATATACAGCGTCTCTTCAAAACTCTCGGTTCCGACATCCCTTGCCTCATCAAGGGAGAAGCCGCAATATCATCTAAAAAACTTGCTACGAGAATTAGATACCCATGACCAGGAAAAAGACCTCATCCAGCTGCAGCAGAGGATATGCGATTCGATAGACGACTTCCCCGTCCCTGATGTCGAAAAAGTCTTTCGTTCTGCCGAAAAGCTACTTCGTGAACAGGATCTCGTCAAAACTGACCTTGGCTTGGCCATCATTGCAAAGCTCGCCTTCAAACCAGAGTGCACCCCCGCAAATCGCTTACACTTCTTTCACACCTTGTACCAAGATGGTTCCACAAATCGCTATACTGATTTTCCCTCGTACCTCCTTGCAATACTCACTGACAATGGCCGTCAACTCGAGGGTTTCGAGCCTCTGCTGTCAGACTTGACTCCTGCACTTCTGCAAGAAGTCGATTCTGAATTTGCCGAGAAAGACCTAAGGAGACGAGAAGCCCGGACATCTGGTCTGCCGGTCTCGACCTCACTCGACCTCGTTAACAACACTGTCAAGTACAATGCGAGGTTCTTTAGCGATGCCGACATAACTTTACTGGTCCAGGAAATGTTTGATCTGCGACATCGGCTGGCTTTCGACGATCCAGAAAAGATTTGCGATATCCTGGGCACTCTGATCATTTACACTCACATCCCGAAGGATGCAGTTCTGATTGCTACGAGGACTCTGTGCTTCTTGAGAGAACGAAACGGTCTTGAGCAGAAGACGAGCAAGACTTTCTCTTATTTCATGAATACCCATCTCAAAGATGAAACCATTGAGAGTCTCCTTGGCAGGTTCGAAGACGATAACACATGCCCCCTGGAAGCTGCTGGAGCTGCTGCTTTGCTTGAGTTGTCACTGGTAAATGCGATAACAAGGCATTCGATCGACCTGGACATCAATCGTTTGATGGATGCACTTGCAAGATCTGTACCAGAGGAGACTGCCTCTGCGTATGCCAGGTTACGCTTGGAACTAATCAAAGTCCTTGTACAGGATGGAGAGATGCAACAGAAGCTCCTGGCGGCTCCGGACTGGATTCACATACAGGAAGCCATCATTCGAAACGCCAAAGCTCCACTTGAATCCCTCTCGGTCGGATTGAACAAGGAGGATGGCGCTCTTGAACGTTTCATGAAAGATCGTGAGAACAGAAGGGAGACTGTTCGTGCGATTGTTTCATGTCTCGAGCGTATTGACGGAATTAGCCTCCAGCAGTCTAGAACACTGCGTCGGACTGCACTCCACGTGGCGCCATGGTTGACGGAACAACAGTCCATGAAGTTGATATCCGCATACCAACCATCTTCGTTCCGCATCTCGATCGGCAATTGGCTTGGCGAGATTAGGGAACTTGCCAACCATTTTATTCTCAACACTTCTTGCCACCTTACACTTCGTCAGAAAGCTCTAAGAGTCATCAAGTCTGTGTGGCGCACAGCTCAACAACTTGGTGAAGAGGAGGCCACCAATACATGCCGCGACTTGATTGTGAATGCTCTTGACAACGAAACGAATTATGCGTTCAGAGGAAACCTAGTGCATGTTCTACTTCATTTCACAGTTGGAGTAAGCGACGCAATCTTCTATCGAACCTTGGAGGTGTTTGTGAAATCCGCACGTACGAGCTGTTATCATGAACTCATCGAGGTACCATTTTTCGCTGAGCCAGAGGCTCCCAAGGATGCAAAGCCCGATCTCGATTCGCAGAACCAACCACAAGACGAAGAATTACCATCTATTCTACCTGATGCCGGACTGGTGGCATTGTTGATGAGAAGCAGTGTTGATCAACTCGAAAGATCGCGAAGAGTATACGATGAGATGCTGCAACTCATTGCTATACCTGAACGACCTGCTGAAGCCACAGTCATGCTGCTCAGAGGCCTGTTCCGTATTCGAAGTGATTTAGACCACCGCATATTTTTCCTTGCAAATTCGGAAGGCGAGAGTCTTGCAAAGGTGCTCCACAGGAACTCCGAATCTCCCTTCTTGCAATCCCGCAGATCTTCCCTACAGTCAGGAATATCAATCATGCCACCTGTCTGGAAGTATGGTGACATTCATGGTCTGCCCGAGTCTCCTTCAACGACAGTAAGCGCTGTACTCCGGTCAGAATCCAAACCTGTTGACGGAGTCGACTGCAGCCTCAACATGAGATCTTGGCTTGAGATAGTCATCCAGTTGTTGGAGTCTGCGAGCTGTGACTGGGAGGTGTATAGCTACATTATCGTTCACGTTGGCCCTCAAGTTTCCAACCAGTCACTGTTTGCCGAGAATATCCACGAGATCAGGTTACTCAGAAATCTGGTTTGTAAAAAGATACAGTCTCAAACGATTTTCAGACCACCAGAGACCTCAAATCTGCGACAAGGCGACGTGGCTTTGTGCTTGTACCACATCCTCACTACCTGTATCGGATACCATTGGCGTTTCCCCCGGAAGGAGAATGTAGACACAATCACTACCCTCGTCAAAGGTCTAACACTATGGGATCGCACAACTATAGCTTGCGTCAACGCGCTAACCTTGAGTTGTTACGAGCTGCCGGTATCTTTGAGTCGAGATCTCGTTCGTATCGTGGCGCAGATGTCCACCATTGTTACCAAATCAGACTCAGCAATCCATGTGCTCGAATTCCTGGCAGGGCTGTCCCGTATCGATGAGCTAGTCAACCAATTTCATGGCGATGAGATCAAGACAGTCTTTGGTGTATGCTTCAGCTACATTGACTACGCCAGAGGTAAGAAATTCGATGAACAGAACCGCTCAAGGCCATCAGGGCCGCCTACCAGAAACTCTTCAGTTGTGGAAAGCAATTACCGCCCATCTACAGAGGACATTCCACAATATGTCTTTGCGCTCAGTTACCACGTCATTACTTTCTGGTTCCTTGCTCTGAGTAAAGAGGATCAAAAGAGGCACTTCCCATGGATGGAGCAAAGATTGCTCTCCCCCGACCAATCCGGACAAGTTCTTGATGAGGCCATCGTCACTGTTGACCACATCTGGCGAGTTACAGAAGGCAAAGATGTTGTGAAACCACTTCCTCTGGATCTTGGTATGATGGGTGAACCATCAGCAGATCCAGTCACGCAAACATGGGTCTCTGAGTACTGTATCCTGACAATAAAGTGCCACCTCGATAATGGACTCGTCGAAATCACCGAGCGAAGAAGTTCCGGCACTGATCACAGTCATTTCGTCTATGCTGGCGAGGATCCACTGACCCCAGATTTGATATACCAAGAACGTTTTGCCTCGACCATCAATGGTAACTTCAAGAGCGACCTGGAAGCTGTCATTCTTCCTACCAACGATGCCACACGTCGTGCACTTGGCATTTTTGACCGCATCTCACCCATCGACTTCTTCAAAGCTGGCGTTATCTACATTGGCGAAAACCAAACACACGAACACGAGATCTTGGCCAATGTATCTGGATCCCCAGACTACAATCTTTTCATTGCCGGGCTAGGTGAACGTGTCTCCCTCGTCAACAACCGTGAAAACATGGCCGGCTTGGATACCAGCGAAGGCATGTTTGACGGCAGAAGCACACTCCGCCACAGCGACACCATCACGACACTAAACTACCACGTCACCACCATGATGCCCACGAACCGTGAAACCGACCCACAATGCACACGCAAAAAATCGCACATCGGCAACGATTTTGTAAACATCATCTTCAACAACTCCGGCCTCGAATTCGAATTTGACACTTTTCCGTCGGCGTTTAATTACGTGTATATCGTCGTGGTTCCCGAAGCACGGCAAACGTTTATCCAAACCCGTACACGCTTGCACAACCCCGGTTGGTTTGAAGATTCGTGGTTCAAAGTGCGCGTACTCACTCGTCCCGATTTCCCGGATATTTCTTCGGCGGCGGAGACGGCGGTTGTTTCGGGGGCTGCGTTGAGTGCATACGTAAGAAATTTGGCTCTTAATGCGGAAGAGTTTTGTAGGGTGTGGAGTAACAGAGGGTTGGGGGAGTTGCCTAGTACGTGGAGGAGTAGGTTGCAGCAGATTAGGATGTTGAGGGAGAGGAATCTGGTCAAGAAGGAGTAAGACGGTGGTGGCTGGGTTGTGGGAGCGAAGCCTTGTTTAGAAAGGATAGTCATGAAGATCTGATAAGACAAAAAAATTGATGAAGGGTAGAGATTCTTTTGTAGTAACTGTGAATCTAACCGTAGAGATATTTATCTATACTGAAGTCTGGTAATGAAAAAAAAAAAAAAAAAAGAAGAAGAATAGTGCTTCTAGCTATTACTACTTACCTATCCTCCGCCGTGTTCTTTCTATTGAACCATACAACCTCCTACTACTATCATAACTTATATGGCAATTCATCGCTCTTGATTGTTGATCTAACATATAAGATTGTAAATGACTACTGGACATACTCAACATTACACATCAAAGCCATTCATCCATCCATGAACGCCTAAGACGCCAAATTTAGGCATACCCTCTCCTTGTAACTATACCGAATACCGACAAAGTGTTTCACCGCCATCAATTCGTACAAGGTCTCCGTGAACATAGCTGGACTCATCCCCAGCAAGGTACAGTGCGAGCCTTGCAACATCGGTTGTCTCGCCCCAGCGTTTCAAAGGCACCGAGTCTGCAAATGTGCGCATGAAATCCATGTTATCGAAGAGCGTACGTGTCAATGCCGTTTTTGCATATGTCGGGCAGATACCATTGACGCGGATGCCCTCGGGCCCATACTCGATGGCGGCACAGCGAGTCAAATTTGCCTGGGCACCCTTGGAGATGTTGTAGACGGACTGGTTGGGATGGCCCTGCAGACCTGCGGTCGACACAAGATTGACAATGACGCCTCGCTGGCCAGTCGCGGAGTTGATTTCTTGCTTTCGGAACTGGCGCACGGCGGCTTGCGTGCCGAAGAAGGTACCTTTGACGTTGACGTTGAAAGTGATGTCGAGGTCTTGCTCCGTGAATTGATCCATGAGCTTGCCTCCACGGTAGATGCCAGCGTTGTTGAACATGATGTCCAAGCGGCCAAAGTTGTGGACGGCGGCTTCAACGGCAGCGGTGACTTGAGATTCTTTGGTCACGTCGCACTGGACGAATATAGCTTGACCACCTTTGGACTTGATGATATCAGCTGTGGTTTGATCATTGTCAGATTCAAAACCTCCAGCCAGAGCCTTCTCAGTAACGTCTGCAACGATGACAGTGGCCCCTTCGGACGCAAACAGAATAGCAGAAGCTCGACCAAGGCCGGAGCTGCCGCCGGTGATGAGGACTACCTTGTTCTGTAGGCGAGACATGTTTGTTTGCTTGTATGTTGGAGATGGATGGAGAGGTCAGAGACAGAGAGGGATATGTTAAAGTGGGGAGGGGTCCCCGATGTGTTGATTACCTCGGATACTTAGCAACATGACGACCAAGGGGGTGTCCAAGCGAACATGAGCCATTCACCAGCGCAAATCCTGTGCGGAGTTGGCTCATGTTTGCTTGGAGCCACTTGTAGACTACGACAGACGATCTATCCCCGCATTTCGTTTCCATCCTGCCGGTACCAGTAGTAAGATGCGGGGAATATTAAAAGCATAGAAAGGGACTGGAAAGAATGGATGATACACTGGGTTCTGTATTACCTATAATGGATAAGAAGAGTCGGCGAAAAGAGGAGGAATGACTGAATTCGATGGTACAGCTTACACAAAGTGCATTTTCTGATCTATGATCATTCAACCTCTTTCTCTATAAGAGTCTTTGGTGTAGCGTAAGTCTTTTCCGAAGACGATTCGTATGATCAGACCTCTGTCTTTTTTTTTTTTTTTTTTTTTTTTTGAAACTTGGTGAACGTGTGTTTTTCCCCAGTGTTGCTTGGTCTCTACTCTTGTTCCTAGGTTACTCTTAAAACAAAAGCCTTGCGATGCTGGTAGACGATGGGCAATTGCTTCTCATCAGATTGGGGCAAGAACAGAGAGCTTAGGTCTAGTGATCAATCCTGTCCTGCAGACATGATGCTCCTCTTCCAAGACGTAGCAACTAGGTGAATGCAAAAAAAAATGTAGGCATCAGTATGAGCATACGCAGTGTTAGCCAAAAGATCTTTTGGGATGCAGGGAGCGTGGTCTTGCGCAATAGTGATCAAGATTTTGTCTCAGATACTCCAGAAACATCGTTTGCGCGACAATGGCACAAAATTCACGCTTGTCATTTGGCTACCACCACAGGAACACAGATCTGAGAGATCTGAAGTTGTTCTCAGCTGATGTTGAGCCTTTTCTTCTCTAGGGGCCTCCTTCTTGGAATTTTGAGAGAGCGCGTGGTCAATGTCTCTGTTCGCATGTTTTGTTCGTGGCCTTTTGAGCTTGGACGATGCTCATTGTCATACCCTGAGGCGCTTACACATCTGCCAGGTTGATTTGTTGGAAGTCGTGCAGTGTTATCCAGCTTGCGATTGCCTGCGCTAACAACGAAGCCAATGCAGCACGACAAGCAGCCAATATCTTCCTCCTTACTCTGTCTGGGCATTGCAGAAAAGCGCCATTGTGATTGTAATCAGTCATTGACAGCGTCAAGTCTTGGTACGTTACGACCGAAGTGAAAGCGAGACATGGGTGGTTGCATGACGAGGGCGGGACATAATCGCACAATCGAGTCGCACCAGCAATGCAGGCTCCCGAGGAGTATTACCAGATCTCCAGAGCATTACCTGGTTATGAGGACTGGTGTTCTGCGGGAGGATCTGTAGAGAACCGTTCCCACATGCAACAGAGCGAAGCGATGGGTCGTGTTGAGATGAGTATACTGGACCAGGTGTGTGGGTGTGAGTCGTACTCGGTGGTCGGGCCGCTAGATTTCAGCAGTTGATGGGTTTGGTTTTGTTTGCGAAATGGACTTTCTTGATCCGATCGTATTGTGCTTCCGTAACCTGACAGTTCATCTGGTCAGACTTGACGGCTACCATGGATAATGGTTGAAGTTGTTGTGATCATGAAGGCGGTAATTGGAAGCCGAGGCTGAGAAAGCGTGCCTCCGACCGACTTCACGGGACCATGCTTTTGACATGGCATGTAGTTACCTACTTCGTGAGCATGTGCCGTATACAGATTCCCAGATCATTTGAATCGGCATTCAACTAAGGTAGGCCCAAGGTTGTGATGTCGTACGAACTGCACGCCATGAGTTCAACGTTGGCTTTTCCTGCATCACCAACGGTGAAGTGACTGCGAGAACCCGTAAAATTACCCTTCTTGAGGTTGCTTGCGCAGGAACGCTGCATGTCGTCCTGCTTGGCACTTGGAAGGTCACTGAGGCTCTTCCCACTTAGCACGCGGATATTGCGGCTTGTTGGAAGTGAGGGATCATCTTCAATTGACCGAAAGCTCAATGGACTGGCGGAACGATGGCGTTCTTGCCTGGCATGCGTGCGTGCATGAGAGGACAGGAGCGGGAAGATGAGGTATCGCATGGCATGACCACGGTGATATATATCTCCCAATGAACCTCGTAGCCCCGTTACCCTTCGTCCGGTGTTACCACTCTTCGGCTTTCTGTTATTTGCCGCCTTCTAAGGGTTTCCCGCATCTCTTTTTCATCTCTACCTTCTCATCTCGATATATCAGAGCACCATGGCAGAGGCTCTGACGATGCCTCTTTCCGTTGATGATGAGAAGGCTCGAAAACCGTCTCTGGAAGATTCCCAGAACGATTCACTGGAATCAATAGAAAGGATAAGAGAGATTAATCCTGATATCGAAAGGAGAGTTTTACGCAAGTGTGACTGGTGGGTTGTACCTGCTCCGACAGTCATGTTCATGCTCTCCTTCATTGATCGGTAAGTTCAATCGACACGACGGAGGATACACCTCTAACGACGAGATTAGCGTCAACATTGCAAATGCCAGAATCGAAGGCATGCTGACAGATCTCCATATGGTCAACCACGACTACAATATCGCCCTTTTCATCGTCTTCATCCCGTTCATTCTCTGTGAGACTCCAAGCAACATGATCCTGAAGCGCATCACTCCACGCGTCTGGTTGAGTTTCTTGCTGTTTGGTTGCGGGCTCATGGCTATTTGTCAAGGTGTGACAAAGTCCTTCGGTGGTCTGGTGGCCTGCCGTTTTATCCTTGGTATCTTCGAAGCCGGTATATCTCCAGGAAGCATTCTTCTCATCACAATGTACTACCGTCGCGAAGAACTACCTCGCAGGATCTGCTGGTGGTATATGTCTGGGACCATAGCAGGCGCTTTCGGTGGTCTGCTTGCATATGCTCTGGCAAACATGTAGGTGCTCTTGAGTTTGTTGAGTGTGTACACTAATACCAGTCAGGAGCGGAGTCAGAGGCTATGGCGGATGGAGATGGTAAGTCAGCTCATCTTCTTGTTGGTGACAGAGGCTCTGACATGTTGTATAGGATATTCATCATCGAAGGATGTGTCACTGTCGTCGTGAGCATCTTCATGTATTGGTGGCTTGCAGACTGGCCTGCAGATTGTCGCTTTCTGACTCCAGATGAGCGAAAAGTACTGATGTGGCGCCTGACGGACAATAGTGAGGGCGAAGCCAAAATGGATCGAGTCAACTGGTCCAGATGTGCGAGAGACTGGAAAGTCTGGGTTGCGTAGGTCTCCCATGCCGTTTCTGATGTGCAAAAACTAACGAACTTGCACAGAACAGCAATGTACTTTGGTGTCGTAGCTCTCAACTATTCGACTAACAACTTCAATCAGACTCTTCTAAAGGAGCTTGGCTACACATCCGCAGCAGCCCAGGTTGGTCATCCAGAATTCAGGGAGGCAAAGCTAATACGACCAGATTCACTCGATTCCTCTGTACGTCGTCGCGAGTGCCTTCTGTCTTGGGTCTTGCTACCTGTCGACATACATCAACAACCGGTTCTGGCCTTTGCAATTTGGTGTAGTCCTTGGCAGCATTGGTTTTATCATCCTCATGGTCCAAAGATCGCCTGCAGTTGGACCCGGTGTCACATACATGGCGCTCTTTTTCATCACCAGTGCCGGGTACATCGTGCAGCCAATGGTCGTGTCGTGGGTCATGAACAATGCATCTGGACATTACAAGAGAGCATTCACCTCGGGCACCATGATCGGTTTGGGCAATGCTGGCGGACTTGTATCGAGCAACGTCTTCTTCCAGGAAGAGGCGCCATATTATCCTACCGGATATGGGGCATCATTGGCATTGCTGGTCCTGACAGGTATCGCGGCAGTAGTGTTTTACGTTGGGTTGAAGAGAGAGAATGCCAAAAGAGATGCGGGCAAGCGTGACGACCGGCTTCTGCTTTCGGATGTTGACAATCTTGGAGATGACCACCCCTCCTTCCGCTTCAGCTTTTGAGCATGATGGATGACCCAAAACTTGGACATATGAGCTCTTTGGATTTCTCTAGAGAAAATTCTCTGTCGCAAGGCATCGATTACGAGACACGATCGGCGTTGTTTTTGGTTAATGGTCCTTCTCGGCGCACCAGGGTATAGATATCTGAATTCTATCACACAAGTTGTCGCATGCTTTCTCAACAACGACGTTCAACAATTAGAAAGAACAAAATAATAAAGGAGGCTGGGAGCCGATTGACATCACTGCTGGGAGGTCCGTGCAGGAGCCTCACTCCTCGCGTCTCACGCGCTCGCTCGTTCTCCTTCACTCTCGACATGCAAGCACTGATGTTGGACGTGACGAAGCTTGAATTGATGTCTTTATGATCACCGAAAACCTTCGACTGATAGCAAACACGAAACAGTATTGGGCAGAGCGATGAGTCCTGAAAATAGTCATCGTACTGTTCATTGCTCTGCAGCTGGTCCGATACTTGTGTCTGGTCATGATTGATTTCTCTACTAGATCGCTTGCAGGCTTCAACTTTGTGTATGAACTTTCAAGAATATGAGCTTTGGCTGATCGCTCCTACCTGCTTTGGGGCGTCATGCCCCTCATCCTGATTGCCGATGGGACGCAGCCTCCCGAGTGCCATCAAATCTGTAACACTCACTCGTTGGTCTCGACGGGATGAGCGTTTGCGAAAGTGGATCCTTCGAGAACTGCTGGCTGCCCTCGAGTGATGGGGTGTATCGAAGCTTCACTTAGGTTCGAGGGTTCTTATTGTCGTTTGTGAGGTTTTGTCATGTCAATCACTGCGCATTGTCGTTTGCAGTGCCTTCTCGACTCGACATGATCACGCTGTCCCTCTAGTAGCTCTCAAATAACTCGACTCCTTCCCATCTGCGCTTTCATCCATCAATACTTTTCAGAGACTCGTTTTCGTTCGCTGCCATGGCCCCGATTCAGCACCCAGCCCTTTGGTTGAATCTTGCCGTCCGCGCTGCCAATGAGCCGCACACCAGAAGTCCTCTCATCCAGGGTGTGGCCATTGGCCTCGTTCTTCTGGCGTTCGTCATCTGTACATTGCGCCTCACCATTCGCCTGGAGAGACGTACTGCGAGCTATGAAGACGGCTTCATCGTGGTTGCCATGGTGAGTCTTGATGCACGCTTGGTTTGGGGTCCTTTCCTGACACTCTTCCTTGAAGTTGTTCTCAATTCTGGAAAGCGCCATCGCATGCTTGGGTATGTCGACATTCAATCTGATCACTGGCATCCTCTCTAACTTCGAAAAGCGGCTGCCAATGGCTACGGTGCTGTCATGTCTACCCTTACTGATGAACAGCTTGCGAGAGCTCTCATGGTACCAACCCTATCTATCTTGCCCTCTGGCATCGCTAATCTGAGTAGTGGTTCTGGTGGGCCCAAGTACTGTACAAACTCACCATCTGGCCTACCAAGCTGTCAATTCTCTTTCTTTACCTTCGTGTCTTCGGTGATACGCCTAACGTCACGGCTTTCGGAGTAAACTTTCGCAAGTCTGTGAACGCATTGATGGCCTTTTCTGCGATTTTCTGTGTTGTCACACTCATCGTCAATGTCCTCTCGTGTATTCCCGTCAGCCACTACTGGGACAAGAACTCTCCAGGTCACTGTGGCGTGGACCCCTTCAGCTGGTGGTTGGCACAGTCTCTACTCAACACCATTTCCGACATCATCATCCTTATCCTGCCAATGCCGTTGGTCAAGAACTTACTCCAAATTCCTGCCCGTCAGAAGTTTGGTCTTTGCTTGGTCTTTTCGCTTGGTGGCTTGTAAGTCGTTCTCTAATTGCCGATACTCGGCTTCGCTGACATTCTCTTCAAGTGTGGTCATTGTCACCATCATGCGCATCACAACTTTCAAGACAGGAGGTCTCGGCGATGATACTACTTGTAAGTAACACTCTCGAAACATGCAAGGACAGCTTGCTTGGATTGAGACTAAGGCTTACCACATGACAGATGACGGTGCTGTCACGCTCTGCTGGACCATAGTCGAAACCAACATTGCCATCATCTGTGCCTGTCTGCCGTTGCTCCGCCCTTTCATCGCCCGTATGATTCCTGGATTCTGTGGCGGTTCTGGCCTGCGCAGCAACAGCTATCCAATGGCTCAGCCTACCACTTCAGATGATTCTCCTAGGGGCAAACCTCGCAGTAGCCATGTGCCCGAAAGAATGCGCCCTCGTTCCTGGGTCGGCATTGAGACTGTCATTGGTCAAGGTGATGGGCAGACCGCTTCCGCTGGCATTCACAAGCAGATGGAAGTGGATATCACAACTGAGGCTGTCAGCATCTGCGGTACCGAATCTCTGCTTCGTCTCACATGTCAGGACGACGCGGTCAGATCTGAGGAACCCAGGGACTCGGAGTCCTCAAATGAACACAAGTAGACTATGTCAAGCATGAAAAACATTGGAAGGTGGAGAGTTCGCTTCGATTTTAGCAGTAGATGATGATATCAAACAAGAAAACATTTTCGCTTCTGATACCTTCGTCTTCTTCTCTCCGCTCGTGTACGTCTTCCTCCTCCTCTTTGTCTTCTTCAAGGTTCTTCTCCGGCTCAGTCGCAAGGCCGAAATCAAGTTCGCCACCAGCGAGGCTCGGAGAAGCAGCAGAATCATTGGTACTTGCTGTTGTGGAAACCGTCGCACTGCCAGTGGCAGACTTTAAGAGGGCAGACTTTGAGAGGGCGGACTTCGAGAGGGCGGACTTCGAGAGCACAGACTTCGAGAGCGTAAATTTCGGGAGCGCATACTTGGATGCGAGCTTTTCAGAAAGGGTGATCTTCTTGCGTGGACTGGAGGCCGGAGTAGGAGAACGTCTGCGCTTTGTCGGCGACTCAAGGGCTATGGTTCCAGTGGGTAGATCGGCAAAGCGAGCTATGCGACTCGAAGGAGATTAGATCGGAGTTTGGTCGGATGAGGTAGTAACGTCGATGTCTATCTCGTCTAGTGGAGGCTGCTTGGTGACAGTGCGTTTAGGTGGGATGTCGCGTTCCATCATACAGTCTATATGAGGAATCAACTTAAGATCCTCACGGTTGCGTGTAACGAACACCCAGAAGGTCTTAACAGTGTTGTATGCCTCTTCCCAAGCCTGCTGGAACAAGCCAGCGGTCTGCTTCTTTGTCATCTTTCGTTCTTGTTCCTCGTCTTCAGGATCGTCACATGGATCGTCGACGAGCTTTACCGACTAGAAGCTCTTCGAAGTCATAGAGTACAGGCTAGCTATGACCTCAGAGGCTAATGGACGAGGCTTAGTGGGACACGTAGACCGCGCCTCAAAGCGAAAGTCCTTCAGCTCTATCATGGACTGGAAGTTCTTGTCCTTGTCTGCCTAACTAAACCATGAATCGAATCTGACAGGTGCAGTTGCAGTGAGCTTGACTTTCTCCTCTAACTAAGGCTCAAGGACTTCAACCCAGACAAACTTGACGAGCATATCCTTAAGTTCCTTTTTCTGGACATCATCTTCCATGTAGATGTCTTCATCGTTAAGGCCCAGACCTCTGGCGGCAGCCGTCATACCGGCAGACGAGGCATGGCTACGAACGCTGCCTCGGCCAACGCTTCCGTTCCTACGAGCACTACGGGCGCGGGATCCAGTTCTAACGCGAGAAGTGCCACGGCGGCACGAGGCTAAGAGGCCAGCAATGCAGCTGCAGTTTCGGTCATGGGGTGGTCGCCAGAGTCGCGAGCCTTCTAGATAGCACCAAGCGTCTGGAGCTCTTTCTTGTAGTCACTCTTAACTTTCTTCTTCATTGCAGCGAGTCTGAGCGAAAGAAGTCGCTGTATCATTGAAGGGAGAAAGCCGTCGTCGTCTACTGAATCAGCCTAGAGCCACTCCCTCTTGAACCATTCGGGAGGAGACGCCTTGTTGATTTGCTTCTGGAAGTAAGCATGACAGGCAACAGGCGAGCTTCCGTTCAACAGTGCACATTGGAGTTTGTAGCGTTCTGCTTTCTGGCCTGCGTCATATGGGTTTCGGTTGAAGTCTGCGGCCTTTGCTGGGTCGTCAGGAAGCTTGAGTGTTGCACTTTAGCTGATGGCTTGAGTGATTGCATGCTTGACTTGCTTTATTTCGATCGGGGCGAGATCCATGTAGGCGAAGATGAAACCCTCGGAAATATCCTTGTGACGGGTTTCGAAAAGGTCCTTAACGTTGTTAACGGTGAAGTATCTGTTGTCTGTCTTCGTATCAGACGTGAGCATGGCTCCAGAGGCTGCGGCATCACCGGCGCCGTCGGTAGACATGATGGGTGGTGTAAAAGCGAGTAGTCTAAGTCGATGTCAGTCAGGCTAAACACCAGATGGAAGTGAGTCTCTTATACCAACAAAGAACAAAGATGAGCAAACGCGGTCACACAAAGAACCTGGCGCCAGCCGGATCCGGAAAAGCAGGCCGGATCCTGTTCACACAAAGAAAAGACAGAGTTAAAGGGCCAGAAGTGAAAAACAAGCCTTACGGATCGGTCGTCTTAAGGCGCAAGAGAGGGATGATGCCGGAGATGGGTGATGTAACGGGACCAACCACTAAGAGCAATGCGCAGAGAGAAGTGGCTGTGAGCAATGCGCAGGGGGAAGTGGCTATGAGCAATGCGCAGAGGAAAGCTCGGCGACGGTGGAAGAGAAGTGACGGTGTCGCCGTCGCAAGGAATGTTGTTGTTTTGGTGTTGCTCAGGTTTCGGCGCTATGGTTGGTGCGGAAGCGTGAATCACGTGAGATGGTCGTAGAAAGGGAAAGCTTTCTACAACACCATAATATGCTTGAGGTAGGCGATGACGATGCGCAGATGGAGCTCTTAGGGTGCAATGCAGAGTAACAGAACAAGGTGATGCACCGAAGTAACAGATTAAACTAAGCAACGGGCTGCGCAGCAGCAGGCGTGTGAAGCAACAGCTTAGAGGGCACTTGTCTGCAGCGTCTTGTAAGCAAAAGACAAGGCAAGAGCAGAGGACAACAAGGCAGCGTGGAATTGAGGCAGTGAGAGAGTTGGGAACGTAGATGTGTGAGTAGTAAAGAGGAAGGTCAGTACCTACAATTGAGGTTGGATACTAAGGCTAGAGAAAGATTGGAAAGCGGAAGATAGAAGTAGGTGTTTAATATGGAAGGTGAGCTACCGACTTCGTGCCATGTTAGTATGTGAGGGATGGAAAACAGGGCAGTAACAAGGCCAAGTGATTATGGAAGGTGTGCCGAGAACAATCTGGCAGGTGGTCTAGCAGATGGTCTGGCGGATGGTCTAGCGGATGGTCTAGCGGATGGTCCAGCAGATGGTCTAGCAGATGGTCTAAGGGGTTGGGCCTATTCTTGTCCTATCTTGCCATTCTATATATGGAGCGTCTTTTGTAGGACTAGAATTGGTTTATCAATAGATAAAGGAGCTGGTATACAGTATACCGATGAATACGGAGCATAGAAGCCTAAACCTGTTATGAATATAGCAACGAAGACCTATAAGGATCTCTGCAACATACAAGCACTATGAAGTGCTTCTCAACTTCTTCTGAGCCTTCTTCTTAGCCTTCTTCTTTTCCTTTTTCTTGCTATTGTTCTTGTTCTTCTTCTTATTCCGCTCAAGGCGCTGCCCACCAACCCGTGCATGAGTTGCGCTGACTGCCGCAGCCTTCTCTCTATGGCCATCTATCACAGACTTCCACTCTACTAGTCCTTGGCAAAGCTGATCCTGTAAAAATTGGGTTGATGTGTACAGCCCAAATGACTGACCGTCAGTATCATCTCCTCCTCGTGTTCAAAAGTCTGTAACGCGTATAGCTGTAGAAATGCATAATACTATATGGACTAGGACAGTGCCCATTGAGAGGCGACAACTTTTCGGCTCTCTGTGGCCACGCCTCCATTCCCGAATGTATTCGTGTCTTTTTATAGTATTTACTTTGCTCTTTACTGTAGTGGGAGTACGAAGAAAGTTATAGACTTTTGCATACGGGGAGGGTGGACACAACATTCTAAGGGAAGCAGTTCTTGTGAGATCGTTCATCTTAGCATCTGTCACCCTGACAACCATGATCAACTCGCCATACTGTGTATGATACCGCTTAACGAACTCGTAGGTTCGTTCCCAGTTCGAAGAGATACCGTTGGTGCCCATTGAGACAAGGATAGGTCGCTTTCTTTCTACTGTTGAACGAAGCAGTTGGTTCGTTATTGCGAAAGTCGCTCGAGCCGCATTGAGACATATATGATTGGTGTCATAACGTTGCGAACGATGTCCAAATTCGAGGGGGTGCTGTCTGACGAGTTTCATCTCTGTTTCTGGATCTGACGCGAAGGATGGCATAGCCCGAGACTTTGTTCGGTACGATGCAATAAGAGCAGCTGATTCGATGTCAGGGTAGAGTGTCCGAAGTGCAGACAGTGTTGACTTTGCGATTCGTGTAACCTTATCGGAGTATTTTCCAACGAAGTTTGCCTGCGATCCGGACTGTCGAAAGAAGAGAATAGCATGCAACCGTGGATTTCCAGTGTTCGCTAGTGCAAGTAGTTCCTGGATCTCGTCATCTGATGGCACGACGTGTTGATCCTGGTCAACAATGTCGTAATACTGGGTTGGATCCTAGGCAACCCCATTCTCCCTCAATGCAATTGCATGAGTGTTGGCGTCATATTTTCCGTCACCATATCCCACCTGGAAGTGACTGGCATACATAGCTTGGTTCAAGAAGCCAATCTTGCATAGAGAGCAACTGACAAAACCAGGGAGGTGGTACCGTAGTTGACCATGGAACTTTGCCCAGTGTAGAACAGCATGCGACAATGACCTAAACTCGTGGTCACTGTCGTAATGAAGGTTCCATTGTGTTTCAACGTTAGGACCTTGAGGACAGGTGTACGATTTGGGAAATGTCGATCTATCCATCTGGGAGCAAGACCTCGAGTTATAATGAATAAACCGCTGCCATTCATCCAAGAACGACCTGCCGCACCCGAACTCACAGGCAAGCTGACCGCAGCTGTCAAGGATTGGTCGGTGCTTCGGTGATTCCAAGTGCTGGTACCAAGCGTAGATTGGTGTGTCGGACGGCCACTCATCATGGCAGTCTGGGTCAGGACATCTGAAACTGGCTGACTGAACGTCTTGGCCTTCTGGGAGAAAGCAACGTGCTGTTCTTGTCTGGAGTCCTGAATCTGACTTGTGGTCTGAGAAGATAAGCGATTGCTTGGTCTTTTTGTAATCTTCAATGTATCCTGGATTGGACTTGTCGACGTTGAGATCGGATGACACATCTGACTGGTCATCACTGTCAGATCCAGAGGAATCATCGCTCTCAGATCTAGAGAGGTTATCGCTGTGATACTGAGAAGAGTCATCGCTGACAGGTTCAAAGGGATCATCAATGGATGCGTTCTCGTTGGCTAAGACTGGGACCAGTAGTTGATCAAGCTCATCTTTAGCGGACACCTTGCAAAACATGTTGGGGCTTACTATTTCATGCAGAGCTTAAGCTGGTGCTCAAGGCAGAAGCATGTCCACAGAGAGTCGACAACTTGTTGCCTCTCAGTGGATACCATCTTGTTTCACATCACTATTATGCATTTCTATAGCTATGCGTTACATACTTTAGTACACGGGGAGGCAGCGAAAGTGTATCGCAAGATGTCTGGTGTACCATCACGAGTACGATCTTTTAGCAACAACGACCGGCGACGCTCTGAAACTCATGCGACCGAGGCTTCTGTGTATAAAGTGCATGCCAGGAACAAGTGATAGAACAAATATCACGTTGTTCAAAAGATATGTTGTCGAACACTGAGGGGAGCATCGTGAGGAGGGTAACCCTGACTCCAAAGCATGCACGTTATAGGGGCTGGGTTTGGCGGGCTCAGACCAGAGGTCTGAACTCCTTCGAGACTGATGAAATATCCGGTAGATGGTATACGCTGCGAGAAGAAGAGTCAGAAAGACCTACAGCGATAGAAGTGCTACATGAGTTGATCTGATAGAAAAGGTTGGATAAAAATAGCTGCCAGTTGGCCTTGTGGTCGAACAAGTGCGGGAAGAGGCTTGGCAGTGGTGCAACGCGTTCTTTCCGAGAGCTGGAGCTTCTTGGAGGGCAAGGGGAAATAGTGGCCGTTCCATCAGCTCCACGCTGGCATCTTGAAAGGGGTGCGCATTCTCGTTCTATCTCATCCTTCAGAAACGTCTCTCCTCCTTCTCTTCTTTCTTCCACTTGTTGTAATCTCTTCTTTCTTTTCGTCCATCCGACGACTTTGACCCTTCCATAATTCTTGTTGCTTCGTTTCCGTTGCTTGTGCCAACTCGAGCTCCAATTAGCTTGAGTAGGCGCTTCTGAAAAAGCAAGGCCAAGCACACCCGGACAGTCCGACTTCAACCAGATCATAACAGCCACGTTACCTCGTCAACATGGCTGCGACAAATCAAGGATTTGCAACAGGCGCAGACCGCGATGCCGCCGAGTTGAGAAGAAGAGCTGGCGCTCCAGCACAGAATGGCGCTGTCCAACAGCAGCCCATCATCGATGACAAGAAGAAGCAGCAGGTAAATGGAGCCCTCTCCAATTTACTGCGCATTCAAACTGACCCGCATCTCTAGGCTAGGAGCATTCTGAATGTCATCGACGACTGGGAGCCCATCTTCGCACCTATCCTCTTTACCGCACTCGCCTTCTTCACCCGTCTATGGAAGATCGGCCTCTCACCCATTGTCACCTGGGATGAGGCGCATTTCGGCAAATTCGGATCGCACTACTTGCAACGCGAGTTCTATTTCGATGTCCACCCTCCGCTAGGAAAGATGCTGGTTGGCCTTTCAGGTTATCTGGCCGGATACAACGGTACCTTCGAGTTCAAGTCTGGTGAGACTTACCCCGAGGAGATCAACTATGTCTTTATGCGCCAGTTCAATGCAGCCTTCGGTGCACTGTGCATTCCCCTGGCCTACTACACAGCAAAGGAGCTTAACTTCCGCAAGACCACCGCCTGGTTCGTCACCCTGATGGTTCTGTTCGAGAACTCGTATGCCACCATCAGTCGTTTCATTCTGCTCGACTCCATGCTTCTCTTCTTTACTTTCACCACCGTTCTTTGCTGGGCTCGCTTCCACAGGCTCCAGAACCAGTCTTTCTCTGCTCAGTGGCTTCTGTGGCTTTTGCTCAGCGGTCTCTCAATCGGCTGCGTCTGCAGTGTTAAGTGGGTTGGTATGTTCGGAACCGCTCTGGTTGGTCTGTACACCATCGAAGATCTCTGGAACAAGTTCGGCGACCTCAAGATGCCCAAGGTATGCTAAAAAGATGTGGTAGAATCAAGAACTAGGTGCTGACACATATTCCTCCAGACTGAGCTCGCAGCTCACCTCGGTTTCCGCGTCGTTGGCCTGATCATCATCCCCCTGGTCGTCTACATGTTCTCGTTCTACCTCCACTTCTTGATTCTTGAGAACAGCGGTCCTGGTGATGCCCAGATGAGTTCTCTCTTCCAGGCCAACCTCAAGGGTACCGAAGTCGGAGTCGACAGCCCTCTCGAAATCGCTCTTGGCTCTCGTGCCACCCTCAAGAACATGGGCTATGGTGGTGGTCTTCTGCACTCTCACGTTCAGACCTACCCTGAAGGTTCGCAGCAACAACAAATCACTTGCTACCACCACAAGGACGCCAACAACGACTGGTTCTTCTACCCCAACCGCCACGAGCCCGAGTTTGATCCCGAAGCTCCTCTCAAGTTTGTCGGCAACGGCGATGTTATTCGTTTGATCCATGCTCAGACTGGCCGTAATCTGCACTCTCACTCGATTGCTGCTCCTGTCACCAAGGCCGATTACGAAGTTTCGTGCTACGGCAACACCACTGTTGGCGACACAAAGGATCACTGGGTCGTTGAGGTCGTCAATGACGCTTCTTCGCGCGATTTCTCTAAGGTCCGCACCCTGACTACTGCTTTCCGCCTCAGACACCCTGATCTCAACTGCTACCTTCGCGCTGGCAACGTCAACCTTCCTCAGTGGGGTTTCAAGCAGATTGAAACAACATGTGTCAAGGAAAACCACCCTCGCGATGTCTACACTCACTGGAACGTCGAGTCCCATTGGAACGACAAGCTTCCTGCTGCCGACACCGGTGCCTACAAATCTCCTTTCCTTCGTGACTTTATCCATCTGAACGTCGCCATGATGACTTCTAACAACGCCCTTGTCCCTGACCCTGACAAGCAGGATGACCTGGCTTCCGCTCCCTGGCAGTGGCCTCTTCTCAATGTTGGTCTCCGCATGTGCGGCTGGGACGACCACATTGTCAAGTACTTCCTCCTCGGTAACCCCTTTGTCTACTGGGCCAGTACTGCCGCTCTTCCCACCTTTGGTCTTCTTGTTGTATACTACCTGATTCGCTGGCAACGCGGCTACACCGAGCTGTCGCAAAGGGATATTGACCAGATCCATTACTCTGGTATCTACCCTGTCATTGGTTGGTTCTTGCACTACGCACCTTTCATGGCCATGGGTCGTGTTACTTATGTTCACCACTACTACCCTGCTCTCTACTTTGCTATCCTCTGCCTTGCTTTCTGCACCGACTGGGTTACAAGCCGTTTCCCTCGTGCTCTGCAGTATGGCGTCTACGCTGTTCTCTACACTGTTGTCATTGGCTTGTTCTGGATGTTCAGAGCCATCACTTTCGGTATGGAGGGAAGCCACACTCAATGGACTCACTTGAAGTGGCTCGACTCATGGCGCATGACCGACTAAACGATGGTAGAATGAGAATATGGCTAAAAAATGAAGCCTGTGTGTTAGGAGAGAAAAGAACGAGTATGAAAACATATCAGTCTCGACATAAGCCAGATGTGGAGTTCTCAAGGTCGTGTGCTACAAAATGGGGGCAAGACAAAACATTTTCCTTGGTATAATCATCTCCTTTTACAAGTTAAACAGAACATCTCTTCTTATTTCGCCATTGTCGCCCCTATTTTCCGGTGTCATCGCCCAGAATCTGGTATTGGTGATGAAGAGAATCTATTATTGAACATGCAAACTGAAGACTAAACCATGACGTACAAGGTATGGACTCTTAGTGGGCGACTAGCCCAACTGCCTCGCATCTTAACATTAAAAAACACGAATCGTAGGTCATCGAAGGGGTCTCGTCCATCTGGAATTGAGCCTATTTGATGCTTTGCCTTGATATGGAAGGATTGAACTCCTGACACTTTTATATTGTTCCTCCTATTCGATGTTGACAGCCCTACAGCTATAGAAAAGTGTCGTGTGATACAGAGAAACAAAGTATAAGCTTTTATATATAAAGTCCTAAAAGACGTGATGGTCCGAGACAAAGACGGTGCGCAGATGAAGTAGGATGTTCGTTGAAACAAAGGCGGAAAGCACGGGCCGCCCTGGACCGGTTGCAGCAGTCTAACCCTGAAGTCGAAAATGTGGGGAGCAGGAGAGGTACGGCAGGTTTAATGAATATCGGCACGTTGCCCTCGACCTCTGTAAGCTGAATGCTGAGAAGAGAGAGTCTGTGGCAGCAGCAGAGACAGTCAGCGATACCTGGACACTCCGACCGACTCGACGTGGCAAGAGCGTGGGAAACAAGCAATAGGAGACAGTCTTGGAGAGAGTAATAATCAGGGCAATCGCAGTCAGCCGCCTTTGTGCTTCTTTCCCTTTCGACCCGAGATTGGACTGGGAGCATACGACGCCGCCAATCTTTTTTGTTCCTGCCTGGAAAGATTTCATACCTCATTAATACCGCCATAGTTGGGCACACGGCTTTCTTGTTGGCTACCGTATCCCTACGTTGAACGAGCTTGTTGAAGACGCAGCTCTTTTTGGACAGCCACACGACACGGACGGCGCACTTGACATGAACATCTCACACTAGAGCGGCCATGTTTTCTTCGGGCTCGGGCGATGCCAAAGGGCGGCAGACATCGGGCGGCAAATCCTTCTTCTCACGCCGCCACCACAAGGACAAGCACAACGAACACGTGCCTGACAGTCCCTCGCTGCCTTCGAACTGGTCGCAAAACCCTCTACCGCCTGTGCCTCCTCCGCACCAGCAACAACATCAGTATCAGCAGCCTCCTTCGTCGTCGCATTCGCATTCTTCGCGTCACTCTATCGACCATGGCGCTGGCCTCATGACCGCCATCCCCTACGACAGTGTACCCCGAGATACCAGGTCGCCAGTACGTGTCGATTACCTACCAGAGAACAGTTCACAGCTGCCTGCTGCGCCACGGCCACCGCAGCATGCATCACAGTACTCGCTGGCCAGCACTGGTCGAACAAGCTCCTATGAGAACTCGATACACTCGCAGTATGACCAGTACCCTGCTTCGGATAGAGCCAGCATACGCTCTAGTCACAGCCACCGTACCTCAATATCCATGCACCCGCAACATTCGCCGTCTTCCTTCCCCAACATGTCGCTCGACGCGACCACCCTCCTACCACAATTAGCTCCTTCATCCACCCGTGGATCTCAACAGAACGGTTTCCTTAGCGCCAACCAGCCGTCAGCCTTCAGCTCTACTGCATCCTTCACCCCCGATGGATTCAACCTACAACGGCCGTCCGACGACCGTATTATCGAGAAGGAGTTTTTGGAGCTCATGCACAAGCGTGGGTGGAAGAGTTTGCCTGAACAGGCACGGAGACAAATGGAAGCATATCCTATAAACAAGAAATGGACATTGGTGCATCAGGACAGACTGGCTGAGTGGCAGGGTGAACAGAAGAGACGCATGCACGCAAGGACAACAATAAACGCAGACTCAAGTCTGGGTATTCTGGGCCGCGCCGATGAAGAAGGGAGCCCAGAATGGTATGTTCGCAAAGTCCTGGACAACTCAATCAGCGCGAAGCAATTGCAAAGTTTGGCCGTTAGTCTGCGTACCCAGCCTATTGGATGGGTCAAGGCTTTTGTGGAAGCACAGGGTCAAGTCGCTTTGGCAAATGTGCTCGGCAAGTACAATCGCAAGCAGACGACAGGTCCGACAAATCCCACAGTTAACGACAAAGATTTGGACCGCGAATACGATATCGTCAAATGTCTAAAAGCATTGATGAACAACAAGTACGGAGCGGACGATGCTCTCGAACACGCCCCTATCGTTAATGCCCTCGGTGCATCCCTCATTTCTCCTCGCCTGAATACCAGAAAACTCGTCAGTGAAGTCCTCACCTTTTTGTGTCACTGGGCAGAAGGACGAGGCCACCAAAAGGTTCTCCAAGCTCTAGACTCGCTCAAGTCCTCGCAAGGAGAGAATGGTCGCTTTGATGCTTGGATGCGCATTGTTGAGGTCACCGTTGATGGCAGAGGCAAGATGGGTAGCTTGGTCGGAGCCAGTGACGAGGTCCGTAGTGGCGGTATTGGTATGGAGAACTTGCTCATGGAATATGCGGTCGCATCTCTGTTCCTCGTCAACATGATTGTTGATGCGCCAGAAAGAGATTTGCATCTACGATGCCACATTCGTGCACAATTCACGGCATGCGGCATCAAGCGTATTCTCAACAAGATGGAGCAGTTCCAGTACGATATCATCGACAAGCAAGTTGAGAGATACCGTTCGAACGAGATCATCGACTATGAAGATTTGCTTGAAAAGGAGAATCAAGTTGATGGCCAAGAGCCAGAACCTCAGGATTTGAATGACCCTGTGCAGATTGTCCAGGCGATCATGTCAAAGGTGAACGGAAGTCATTCAGCAGATTACTTCGTATCATCTTTGCAGCATTTGTTGCTTATCAGAGACAACGAGGCCGAGGACAGGCTTCGCATGTTCCAGCTTGTGGACGCTATGTTGAGTTATGTAGCCATGGACAGGCGATTGCCTGATATGGATCTCAAGCAGAGTCTCAACTTTACCGTCCAGAGTTTGATGGACAAGTTATACACAGACTCTGAAGCCCGGCAAGCGAGAGACGAAGCTTTGGAAGCTCGTCAGATTGCTGAATCGGCACTGGCTGAGCGCGATGAGTTGAGAGCTCAACTTGAGCTTGGTGCCGATGGCTTAGTTAAGAAACTCACACGCCAGCTTGAAGAGCGTGATTCGGTCGTCCAGATCCAACAACGCCAAATCGAAAGTCTCAAAGCAGAACTTGCTGAAGTTCAGCGTGTAAGAGCTTTGGAACTGCAACGCAACGAGCTTGAGACCAGAGAGTTGTATCTCATGCTGCGTGATGCTCAAGATATCGCTGCTGCCTCAGCAAATAATGGAAGCAAAAGTGGTACAGCTGCTGATCCTGTTCAGATGCAAGGCATTTTGGATCGCGAAAGGCTCATGGACCGCTTGGAGATGCAGCTCGAGAGAGCAAAGACACAAGCGAAACTCGAAGGTAGGGTTTGGCAACAGGTTGACCCCTCGGACAAGCTTCGTGAGTTGCGTGAGAAGATGGATGGCCCAGGTGGACCGACCAGTACAATTCCTGATAGCTTGCCTGACGGCTATATCGGAAGCGTTTCCAGAACACAGAGAGGCGGCATCACTCGCAAGCCACTTCCCGGTCAAACCCAACAAGACGGCGAGGAGTCTCTGGATGAGGATGACGAAGAGGACACGGTTTATGAGAAGCCTCGCATTGTTGAGATGAAGCGACCGAAGATCAGCTCTGCTCACGCTCAGGCTGGTTATCTTAACGACATTGTTAGCAAGGTCCGCCGTATCGATGCAAGCGATGATGAAGAGGATGGCACAGTCACTGGACCTTCAGACTCTAGGAACGTTTCCTCCCAATCCAGACATGTTTCGTCGCAATCTCGACATGTCTCCTCACATTCAAGAAATGGCTCTGCTCAGCATGTCAGAAATCCTTCTGCTCAACTCGCAGCAGATGGCGAGCCCAAATTCGATGGCGCGATGCCTCCACCTCCTCCACCCATGCCAGGCTTTAATGGAGCAGAAGCTCCGCCAGCACCCGCCATGCCTGGCTTCAATGGTGCTCCTCCACCTCCACCTCCCATGATGCCAGGATTCAACGGAGCTGCACCTCCTCCGCCTCCCCCGCCGCCAGGTATGGCTGGATTCTCATCTGGTGGCCCACCACCACCGCCAATGCCTGGATTCTCTGGTCCACCGCCCCCTCCTCCACCAGGAATGCCTGGCTTCTCTACAGGCGCTCCTCCTCCGCCTCCACCTATGCCCGGCTCTCCTACGCCTGGATTTGGTGGTCCACCGCCTCCCCCTCCGCCAGGCATGCCAGGTATGAAGGCTGGAGGACCCCCGCCACCGCCTCCCCCACCAGGAGCGCCTCCGATGCCTGGAGCCAGACGAGGTGGATTCTTGCCTCAAGCTCAATATGCAGCTACTTCCACTATCGGTATGGGAGTTGCAAGACCCAAGAAGAAGCTCAAGGCTCTGCATTGGGAGAAGATCGATGCCTCAGAATTCACTATGTGGGCTTCACACGCACCCACCCATGAGGCGAAGGAAGAGAAGTACGCCGAACTTAGCAAGAAGGGTATTCTTGATGAGATTGAACGTCTCTTCATGGCAAAGGAGATCAAGGCAATCGGCAAGAAGGAGAAGAAGAGCGACAAGAAACAGATCATGCCTAGCAACTTGATGCAAACATTCCAGATCTCTTTGGCAGTATTTTCACAACGACCATTGGAAGATGTTGTCCGCATGATCATACATTGCGACAAGGAAGTGTTGGATAGCCCTGTCGTCATGGACTTCCTGCAAAGAGAAGACATGTGCACCATCCCTGATAATACTTCCAAGCTCATGGCACCTTATAGCAGAGACTGGACCGGACCGGACGCACTAAAGGCAGCAAGAGAGCAAGATCCTTCAGAGCTGACTCGCGAGGATCAGATCTACCTCTACACAGCCTTCGAGTTGCATCACTATTGGAAGGCTAGAATGAGAGCATTGGCTTTGACCAAGAGCTTCGAGCCAGAATATGACGAAATCTCAGACAAGCTGAAGATGGTTTGCAACGTTTCAGAATCACTTCGCGACTCTGTTCGTTTGATGCCCGTCTTTGGTCTCATTCTCGACATTGGTAACTACATGAACGACTCCAACAAACAAGCCATTGGTTTCAAGCTTAGTTCGCTCGCCCGTCTTGGTATGGTCAAGGATGATAAGAACGAGTCTACCTTGATGGATTATGTCGAGCGTGTCGTACGCAGGCAGTATCCCCAATGGGAAGGCTTCACTGAAGATATTGGTGGCGTTGTTGTGGCTGCCAAGTTGAACGTGGACCAGCTAATGGTCGATGCTAAGAAGTATATCGACAACATCAAGAACGTGCAAATGTCCTTGGATGCTGGTAATCTCAGCGACCCGCGCAAGTTCCATCCCGAGGACAGAGTCAGTCAAGTGGTTCAGAGATCAATGAAGGAAGCGAGAAGAAAGGCAGAACAGATGGAGTTGTACCTCGAGGAGATGAAGAGAACATACAACGACATCTTGACCTTCTTTGGCGATGACAATCAAGACGAATCGGCGAGGAGAGAATTTTTCTCCAAGCTGGCCAATTTCGTCAACGAGTATAAGGTGAGTTTGATTGAACATGTTATGACTGCTGGAGTTGTTACTAATGTCTGCATCAGAAATCGCACGAAAAGAACATTTCTCAAGAGGAGACACAACGTCGCAATGAAGTCTCAATGCGTCGTAAAGCACAAGCACAGTCTGCCCTCGAGAAGGCCACTGCAGACCCTGCCGGTCCTCCTTCACCCGCTTCACAAGGTGCCATGGATACGTTGTTAGAGAAGCTTCGCGCCGCCGCTCCTGCTACTAGAGATACAAGAGACCGCCGACGACGAGCCCGTCTCAACGAGCGTCATCAACGCCGTGTGGCTTCTGGTCAACAGATGCCTGAGATTGCTGGAGTAACATCGCCTACAGATGATTCAACTTTACTCTCACCAACTTCGGACAGTGCGCCTGAGCGTCCGTCAACTTCAGATAGCACCACACTGTCTCCTCATGTCGAAGAGAACGACAAGGGTGCCATCAGCGAAGGAGAAGACGTGGCAGATCGTGCAGCAAGTCTTCTGCTTGGTCTTCGTGGTAGCACTGGAGACAACGACGAAGTACCTGTTCCCCGCGACACTGAGAACCTTCGTGTTCGTCGCCGTCGTGATCACGCCGATAGCGAGCGTGAGCGCCGCCGCCGAAGACGCGCACCAGGTACCAGCACCGCCTCTACCGACGGGCGTCCTCAGACTGGCGTCAGCGATGCTAGTGCCGACCACCATGAAGATGACAACAAGTCCGAGATTGGCGACGCCAAATCAGATGCCGGAACTGGTGATGCTGATGATGGTCTGAAGATTGATCTCCAACTCATGACACCTATAACAAGTCCAGCATTGACATCTCCACCCATCACTATTGTTAGCCCGCCTTCACCCACCACGACTGCAGAGAGACGGGAAGTCAGCACACCGCTCGGCAGTCCCAGGTTATCATAAAGCTATTAGAAAGGGATCGCTCTTTGGGTCTTGGAAAAGGTGTTTTTGCATGTGTCCTGTCTTTTTTTTGCCTCTGCATAAGGCAGCAGCAAACCTACTACTGTAATTTTTGTGTTTGTCTTTTTTTTTTTCATCGCACCAATACCTAAGCGTTCACTTTTTGTTTTCTCTGTTTGATTTGAGTTGGCTTTGATTGTCGCTTCCCCCAGCATAGTCACCTAGGGCGTTTTCTTCTCAGAAGGCATGTTTCTTTGAGATTTGCATGTAGAAGAGAAGAAGGGAAAGGGAAAGGGAAACCAGTTAGACGGCACTTTTTGAGACAATCGTTTTTGAAAACATCCTGAGTTTATTTTCTACCCTTAGCATATCATTTCGCTTGCTGTGAAGTCGGGTTTGAGGTGATTCTCTGATTTGCGAGTTGTGGTGAAAAGGACGGCTTGTATGCCTCTGCCTCGGGTGTTGTAGCCGAAGATTTCTAGCTGTGGAAATGCACGAATGCTTCCTGTTTCAGAATTGCGTGCACAGAGAGAGGGAGTAATTATGCTGTGTTAGCTACTCTCTATACTTGTATAGCTGATTATGCTTTGAATGGGGAAAGTGATGGAAAAGTGGATTTGTACGGGCTTTTTGCATTGTAACTTGTTCTCGAGATATCTTTTTTTTTCTTTTCAGATACTTAGTATATACCTTGATATGCCTCTTTTTTTGTCGTTTCTCTCTCTCCATGATGCCTAACGAGAAGGGGGACTAAAAAGAAAAGAAAACGAAAGATAAAACAGGCACCTAAAACATGTCCACACAGCCAAAATTCGAAGTAACGCTGTCAGTCAGAATAGCAAAAAACAAAAACTTTTGTACTTCGACAGACTTGTTTCGTTGTTCTACGACATCTAGATCTCTTTCTAAACTCCAAGAGCAAAAACAAAAAATTGTTCTATGAAGCTGTCGCCCCATGCAAATTTAATGAACCTGACCCGATTTGAACGGATGACCTTGTGGATGTCCCGAATGACAGACTGGAATCACACGCGCTACCGCTGCGCCACAGGTCCATTGTTAAAATTGGTCTGTTACCATAAAATATGTTCCTCGATCTCTGGGGCGAGGAACAGACATCCAGAAGGTCAACCTTTCAAATCGGGTCAGGTTCATTAGATCTGCATGGGGCGAGAGGTTTGGGGTGGCTGGGCTACCCCGGCGAGGTTGTGAGTTTTGGAGATGGCGTTTGTGGAGTGCAAAGTTAGGCTGAAGGAAGCTGTAAGGAAGCGAGGGATGGTAGAAGGTCAGGGCAAGAGCAGAGAATAGGAGGGGAAATGGAAATACAGCAGTAGTGGTATTTAACCAATCCGAGAACAATACGAAGGCTTCCAGGTGTGCAGATCCAATCACACTTTTTGTGAGCCTCTCAGGCTTCGCCAACATCTTCAGTGCCCACTGCAGAGCTACAGTAATTAGAGAGTGTTTATGATGAATGGTTAAGGATTCTGTCTTCTCTGGCTATCAGCCACTTTCG
This sequence comes from Aureobasidium sp. EXF-3400, assembly GCA_024195585.1. Taxonomy (NCBI): domain Eukaryota; kingdom Fungi; phylum Ascomycota; class Dothideomycetes; order Dothideales; family Saccotheciaceae; genus Aureobasidium; species Aureobasidium sp. EXF-3400. The sequence goes on from SWBL01000053.1 coordinate 184,240, forward strand.
GACCAAGATGTGCTCAAAGGGGATTGACAGGGCGATTAATATTTTCGAGGGATGTGTACTGCTTATGTTTTCGCAAATTGTCATAAGCCAATATATGTAGAAGGGAGCAAAATCTGCTCTGGTAGTAATTGTTTATTGATATGAGGATTTTCTGTGTAAATCTTTTCTGCTTCTTCCAAACCATCATCTTTTGTGTAACAAGTGAGCCACCCATCTCAGATGTTTTGCCCTCCTAGCCCATTAATTAACGCCAGCCGCTATGCAAGAAAAAGAGTAAATGGTATTTTTGGTCGTCAAAAAGGAAGCACAAGAATCAGAGTGTCGAACAAAGTTGATAACCATCAAGCAGAAGCAGCGTCGCGCACATCAGGCAAGAAATCGCGAAGCAGGGCGACGAGATCGTCCTGGCGGGCGAGTTGAGTCAGGAGCTTCTCTTCGAATTCACGCCAGGTACGAAGGACTTGCTTGTCGCCTGCAGTCAGATATTCGTCTTCGTGACCAACAACATCGAGACGCTCGGCTTTTTGGATAACCTCGCTGACGACATCCTTCTCATGTTGCATGCGTTGAATTAGACGAGCTTGTGCTTTGGATGTGCGTTGCAGAAGCAATTGGCGACAGCGTTCTGGGTCAAAGTACCACAGGAACAGAGTTCTGCTGGGTTGACGTGTGTTGTCTTTGGGAACCTCCTGCGCTTCGACAAACCCCTGCTCATGCATGGCGGTCAAGATGCTGCGGATATCTTTCTGACGCATAAGGGAGAAGTTTGCGACTTGTTTTTCATCAAGTTTGCCTTTGGCATGCAGCATGCGTACAATGCGTGTGGCGATACTGCCGTAGCCAGCGTTGATGACCTGTTCCACCTCGTTGCGTTGCATCCAGCGGATGAGTGCTGGGAAATTAACCCTCCACTCTCCTTTACCGCGAGTACTCACTTTTTGAGCAAACCCGCGTGGGTGTTCAGCCAGGAGAGCCATGTGTTGTTCGACCAGTGCCAAACGTTGATTGCGGTCTGCAAAGGCAGAGGCACCACCTTTGAATTTGTCATTGCCATTTTCCCGTTTTGGAACATCGCCATCTTCCAGATCGTAATCGTCATCGTCGCCGTTAGAAAGTGTAGAGGCTAGATCGATGGTTGGATCGAGAATGTCTGTGATTTCGAGGGTAGTAGAAGTAGGCTGAGCGGCTTCTTCGTCAGCTTCGTCTGTGTATATGGCAAGCTCGTCGTAACATCTTGGACATTTTCTTTCCAGCAGTTCCAGTAATGCGCCATACACAGATGCTGTGACGTCTCCGATAGCCTTTGCAGCTAAATTCTGTAGAGCCTGGCTGCGCAACGCGACATTGCATTTATCCCAGTTGACCTTCAATACCATATCCTTGTCCATAACGACATCATCCTCATCTTCAGCGCCGTATGTGCCTACACCATTTGCCGCGCCTCCATTCGTCTTTATTCTTTTGGCGGAAGGGCCATATCCGTTGGATCTCTTCGGAAGCTTCTTCACACCAGTGACAGTATCCTCGGCCGCATCCCTCCATTTTCTTTTCAAATCTCTTAGAGCTTGCTCATACACGACCTTTGCCTTTGGACCAGTGACCTTGCCATCAGGGAATTGCTCGCGTTTAACTACGAGATCGGCTTCGTTGTGGGAATCGGCGGCAGAAAGGAAGGTGCTGGGGCGAACTCGTGTCAGGTAGCCAGATTCCAAGAGCTTGCAAAGCATTGAGTGGAGTTGTTCGGGAGTGGTGATCTTTTTGAGTCCTCTTTGCGCAGGCATACCCTCACCGTTAATGTGTTCAGCCTCGGTATCAATTGCATGTCCAGGGTTCTTGGAGAACTTGTAGGCATCCTCTAAATCTCCAACACGTGCGTGACCCAGTTGCAGCAAGTTGGACACGAGCTGAGCAGCAGCTTCGCCAAAACGAGATTGAACGATGTTGATGATCTTTCCAGATCGCATCAGGTTGTATGCGCCATTCCAGTCGACTTCGTAGAAGGTCTGCGGATCGCTACCGGCAGCAGAGGAGTGAAGGACCAGATGTTGCTGTATGAGGACAGTCAAGGCGTATTTGACATGGCGAGGAGAGAGCTGGGCGTTGGAGATTAGGGTCTGCAAGTTCACACGACCCCAAAGAGCAAGTGTGCGAAAGACGTGGGCCGAGAGTTGGCCGTACGACTCATCGATCAGGAGAGCGCAAAGCTGCGAATAGTGCTGTAAAGAAGACTCAGAATGACGATTCTGGATGTAGAGCAAAGACTAGGTCATTACCTCGGCCATGGTGGAGCGCAGCAGCAATGTCTTCCTCGGTCAGGTTACACAATGTATCCTATGCTACCGCGACATGAGTGGACGCAGAATGAGGCAGGAACAGAAAGCTCAAATCATTTTGAACATGACAGGGAAAGCGCGACCGGGTCTGTGCTTTGAACTTTTGTGCTTCGCTCGCAGGCGGAAGGTGCTCGACGAATCAGAGGCACGGCTTTCTCCGATGACAAGCAGGGCCAGGAAGGAACCTCGAGCGTCGACAGCGTTGGCTCAAAGACATCGCCGTATCTCCCAGCTCCCCTCCCCCTCGCCAATTGCTCCCCGCCGGCACAATCACAATGCTGTCCTGTTCGGCTTTCAGACGGCCAGCCCAGCGCGCTGCCCGCAACCTCTCGGCCCCTTCGACTCGCGGCCTCGCTGCTCCCGCCTCGGGTTCCTTCGCCTTTGAGACCGGCTCCGCCAATGGCGTCAAGTTCGCCAGCAGAGACATGGCCGGTCCTATGACCAAGCTCGCCATTGTCTCCAAGGCCGGTACCCGCTACGAGCCCCTGCCCGGCCTTTCCCTGGGCCTCCAGAGCTTCGCCTTCAAGGTCTGCGCCAACCACCACCGATCCATCCGTCATACATGAAACTCATTCGTACATACAGGGCACCCACAAGCGCTCCACCCTCCGCATCCAGCGTGAGGCCGAGCTCATGGGCTCTCAGACCTACTCTTCGCGCTCCCGCGAGAACCTCGTCGTCGGCGCAAAGTTCCTCAGAGACGACCTG